>ONZH01016956.1:0-389693 GCA_900303285.1 Rhinella marina | reverse complement strand
GATTATTGTGTTGACAATTGCCTTAATACATCTTTTTCTGCTTTAACCACTAAGACTCTTCCTTCTTTTATATCGGATTTCTCTGATGTATTTTCTGAAGGTGGATGTCAGGATTTACCCCCTCACCGGGAATACGATTGTCCTATCAATCTTATCCCTGGAACAAGATTGCCTAAATCTAGGCTGTATAACCTTTCTGGACCTGAGAGAACGGCCATGAAGGAATATATTGCTGAGAGTTTGGCCAAAGGACATATTAGGCCTTCCAAATCTCCTGTGGCAGCGGGGTTCTTTTTTGTTAAAAAAAAGGACGGATACCTTAGGCCATGTCTGGATTTCCGTGAACTCAATAGGATTACTGTCCGTGATCCGTACCCCCTTCCTTTGATTCCTGACTTGTTTTACCAGATTGTGGATGCCAAGGTGTTCTCCAAGTTGGACTTAAGGGGGGCATATAATCTGGTCAGGATCAAGGAAGGGGATGAATGGAAGACGGCCTTTAACACTCCTGAGGGCCACTTTGAGAACCTGGTCATGCCTTTTGGGTTGACCAATGCTCCTGCTGTCTTCCAGCATTTTGTTAATGACATTTTTCATCATCTTGTGGGGAGGTTTGTAGTCGTGTATTTGGATGACATACTAATCTATTCTCCAGATATTGTGACACATCAGGATCACGTGAGGCAGGTGTTGCAAATCTTAAGAGATAACAAGTTGTATGCAAAATTAGAGAAATGTGCTTTTGCTGTACATGAGGTGCAATTCTTAGGATACCTGCTTTCATCTTCAGGTTTTCGTATGGATCCAGAGAAAGTCTGTGCGGTTCTGAACTGGGACCGACCTGAAAATCTGAAGGCTCTTATGCGATTTTTGGGGTTCACCAACTATTACCGAAAATTTATTAAGAACTATTCGACTATAGTTAAACCCTTAACTGACATGACTAAGAAAGGGACGGATGTCTCAGTGTGGTCTGATGCAGCGTTGCAAGCCTTCTCTGCTGTAAAGGAGTGCTTTTCCTCTGCCCCTATATTGGTGCAGCCAGATGTGTCACAACCTTTCATTGTGGAGGTTGACGCATCCGATGTGGGGGTAGGAGCTGTGTTATCACAGGGTCCGTCACCTGGTAAATGGCGCCCATGTGCTTTTTTTTCGAAGAAACTCTCTGTGGCGGAGAGAAATTATGATGTGGGTAACCGAGAGTTACTGGCCATTAAGTTGGCTTTTGAGGAATGGCGTCATTGGTTGGAAGGGGCGATTCATCCAATCACTGTATTCACTGATCACAAAAATCTGGCTTACCTGGAGTCGGCTAGACGACTTAATCCGAGGCAGGCCAGATGGTCTTTGTTTTTCACCAGATTCAATTTCATTGTCACATACCGTCCTGGGGTTAAGAATGTGAAGGCGGATGCCTTGTCACGTAGTTTTCCCGGGGGTGGTGATTTTGAAGATCCTAGCCCTATACTGTCTGAAGGGGTGGTGATATCCGCTCTTTACCCTGATCTTGAGGCTAAAGTGCTTGAGGTCCAGGGAGATGCGCCGGAGTCTTGCCCTCCCGGGAAGTTGTTTGTTCCTTCTGATTTGCGTTATAAGGTTTTTGAGGAGCATCATTCTTCGGTGCTTGCGGGACACCCTGGGAGTAAATCCACTGTCGACCTCATCTCTCGTAGATTCTGGTGGCCAGGTCTGCGTAAGTGTGTTGAGGAATATGTGTCAGCCTGTAGTGTCTGCGCACGCTCTAAGGTGACACATACTCGTCCCTCTGGACCCCTACTTCCATTACCCATCCCGTCCAGACCATGGACTCACCTCTCCATGGACTTCATTACTGATCTGCCTGAGTCGTCTGGTAAGACAGTTATTCTGGTGGTTGTAGATCGTTTTAGTAAAATGGCGCACTTTATTGCATTACCCGGACTCCCCAATGCTAAAACTCTTGCACAAGTGTTTGTTGACAATATTGTGAAACTTCATGGCATTCCCACTGACGTGGTCTCTGATCGTGGGACTCAGTTTGTGTCCAGATTCTGGAGGGCGTTCTGTACTCGGCTCGGGGTACAACTGTCTTTCTCCTCTGCCTTTCATCCCCAGACGAATGGACAGACTGAGCGTACCAATCAGAATCTGGAGACTTATTTGAGATGCTTTGTCTCTGAGAACCAGGAAGAGTGGTCCTCGTTTTTGTCTCTGGCTGAGTTTGCCATAAATAATCGCAGACAGGACTCCACTGGTAAGTCACCATTTTTTGGTGCATATGGCTTTCACCCGCAGTTTGGCACATTTTCTGGTTCTGATACTTCTGGTATTCCTGAGGAAGAACGTTTTTCGTCATCATTGTCTTCCATATGGCGAAAAATTCAAAGTAACTTGATAAATATAGGTAACAAGTACAAACGTGTGGCTGACAGGAGACGCATGAATGGTCCGGACCTAAATGTGGGTGATTCTGTGTGGCTGTCTACTAGGAACATTAAGTTGAAGGTTCCTTCATGGAAGTTGGGTCCAAGATTTATTGGCCCATATAAAATCACGGCCATTATTAATCCTGTAGCATTTCGTCTTGAACTTCCGCAGGCCCTGAAAATCCATAATGTGTTTCACAGATCTTTGTTGAAGAGGTATGTTGAACCTCTGGAGCCATTTCCCTTGCCACCCGCGCCTGTCTTGGTGGATGGTAATTTGGAATTTCAGATTGTCAAGATCATCGATTCTCGAGTTCTTCGTGGGACCCTTCAATATCTGGTTCATTGGAAGGGTTATGGTCCTGAGGAGAGGTCATGGGTACCGGCATCTGACGTGAATGCCAGTCGTTTGGTAAAAGCCTTTCACAGGTGTCACCCTGATAAAGTTGGTCCTGGGTGCCCGGAGGTCACCCGTAAAAGGGGGGGTAATGTCACGAGTGGTCTTGCGTCTGGAATCAGACGTTCTGCGCAGCTTTCTAAGTGACAGGTTTGACAGGCTATTCCCTGTGGTTTGGGTGCTGTTCACCACACCCCTTTTCCTCAGCTGTTGCCGCTTGGCAATTAGCTGTCTCCTACTTACCTCTTCCTCTCCCAGTATCCCTTGCGGTTTATATCTTCTACATACTTGGTTGAGAGTGGTGTGGATCTCGGCTGAGATCCTGTTGCTGAGTTCTACTAAGTTAAGTGTTTTCCCTTCCTTTGGTTATTCCTGTTTGAGTCTCCTGTTCCTCCTTACGCTTGGAGGAACGGGTTACTCTCTTGTTTCATTAGACTGCAGGGTGTTCTAGGGTTTATTCAGATTAGGTTCCTGTGTATGAGCTTTCCTACCACCCTGGTTAGCTCATACTGGTAGCCAGCTAGGGCCTAGTCTTAGGGACCCCTGCAGGAGGTGACCAGTTCCCTGGTTTTGTCTGTTCCCATCCTTCTTACGCTCGGTGTGGCCTTTCCCCCCCCCCACCAGAGCGTGACACATGCTTTGTCAGGGTAAAATTTTATGTGCTTCACCTGCTCACTCAGTCTCACTTTGTCACTCTGTTATCATCGCCATGCTGTGTCAGGGTAAAATGTTATGTGCTTCACCTGCTAACTCAGTCTCACTTGGTCACTCTGTTTTCACCGCCATGCTGTGTCAGGGTAAAATTTTATGTGCTTCACCTGCTAACTCAGTCTCACTTGGTCACTCTGTTTTCACCGCCATGCTGTGTCAGGGTAAAATGTTATGTGCTTCACCTGCTAACTCAGCATGCTGTGTCAGGGTAAAATTTTATGTGCTTCACCTGCTAACTCAGTCTCACTTTGTCACTCTGTTATCACCGCCATGCTGTGTCAGGGTAAAATTTTATGTGCTTCACCTGCTAACTCAGTCTTACTTTTTCACTCTGTTGTCACCGCCATGCTGTGTCAGGGTAAAATGTTATGTGCTTCACCTGCTAACTCAGTCTCACTTGGTCACTCTGTTGTCACCGCCATGCTGTGTCAGGGTAATATTTATATGTAGTTCAACTGCTACCTCTGTCTCACTTGGTCACTCTGTTATCACCGCCATGCTGTGTCAGGGTAAATTTATATGTGGTTCACCTGCTAACTCAGTCTCACTTGGTCACTCTGATGTCACTGCCATGCTGTGTCAGGGTAAAATTTTATGTGCTTCACCTGCTAACTCAGTCTCAATTGGTCACTCTGCTGTCACTGCCATGCTGTGTCAGGGTAAAGTTTTATGTGCTTCACCTGCTAACTCATTCTCACTTGGTCACTCTGTTGTCACCGCCATGCTGTGTCAGGGTAAAATTTTATGTGCTTCACCTGCTAACTCAGTCTCACTTGGTCACTCTGTTGTCACTGCCATGCTGTGTCAGGGTAAAGTTTTATGTGCTTCACCTGCTAACTCAGTCTCACTTGGTCACTCTGTTGTCACTGCCATGCTGTGTCAGGGTAAAATTTTATGTGCTTCAACTGCTAATTCAGTGTCACTAGGTCACTCTGTTGTCACCGCCATGCTGTGTCAGGGTAAAATTTTATGTGCTTCACCTGCTACCCCAATCTCACTTGGTCACTTTGTTGTCACCGCCATGCTGTGTCAGGGTAAAATTTTATGTGCTTCACCTGCTGACTCAGTCTCACTTGGTCACTCTGTTGTCACCACCATGCTGTGTCAGGGTAAAATTTTATGTGCTTCACCTGCTACCTCAGTCTCACTTGGTCACTCTGTTGTCACTGCCATGCTGTGTCAGGGTAAAATTTTATGTGCTTCACCTGCTACCTCAGTCTCACTTGGTCACTCTGTTGTCACTGCCATGCTGTGTCAGGGTAAAATTTATATGTGGTTCACCTGCTAACTCAGTGTCACTTGGTAACTGTGTTGTCACTGCCATGCTGTGTCAGGGTAAATTTATATGTGGTTCACCTGCTACCTCAGTATCACTTGGTCACTTTGTTGTCACCGCCATGCTGTGTCAGGGTAAAATTTTATGTGCTTCACTTGCTACCTCAGTCTAACTTGGTCACTCTGTTGTCACCGCCATGCTTTGTCAGGTTAAAATTGTATGTGCTTCATCTGCTACCTCAGTCTCACTTGGTCACTCTGGGTTCACCACCATGCTGTGTCAGGGTAAAATTTTATGTGCTTTACCTGCTACCTCAGTCTAACTTGGTCACTCTGTTGTCACCGCCATGTTGTGTAAGGGTAAATGTTTGGGTGGCTCACCTGCTACCTCATCTAACTTGGTCACTTGGTGGTGTCACCGCCATGCTGTGTTAGGCTACATGTTTGGGTGGCTCACCTGCCACCTCATCTAACTTGGTCATTTGGTGGTGTCATTGCCTTGCTGTGTCAGGCTACATGTTTGGGTTGCTCACCTGCTACCTCAGTCTAACTTGGTCACTTAGTGGTGTCACTGCCTTGCTGTTTCAGGCTACATGTTTGGGTGGCTCACCTGCTACCTCAGTCTAACTTGGTCACTTGGTGGTGTTACCGCCATGCTGTGTCAGGGTAAATTTTTGGGTGGCTCACCTGCTACCTCAACTAACTTGGTCACTTGGTGGTGTTACCACCATGCTGTGTCAGGCTACATGTTTGGGTGGCTCACCTGCTTCCTCATCTAACTTGGTCACTTGGTGGTGTCACCGCCATGCTGTGTCAGGCTAAATGTTTGGGTGGCTCACCTGCTACCTCATCTAACTTGGTCACTTGTTGGTGTCACCGCCATGCTGTGTCAGGCTAAATGTTTGGGTGGCTCACCTGCTACCTCATCTAACTTGGTCACTTGGTGGTGTCACCGCCATGCTGTGTCAGGCTAATTTTTTGGGTGGCTCACCTGCTACCTCATCTAACTTGGTCACTCTGTTGTCACCGCCATGCTGTGTCAGGCTAAATTTTTGGGTGGCTCACCTGCTACCTCATCTAACTTGGTCACTCTGTTGTCACCGCCATGCTGTGTCAGGCTAAATTTTTGGGTGGTTTAGCTGCTATCTTAGTCTAACCAAGCCACTCTGGGGTTCGCCGCCATGCTGTAAAGTGAAATCTCAGTCTTAACAAGTCATCCTGGGGTTCACCCCCATGCTATAAACTGCAATCACAGTCAAACTACGTAATTTAGGGGTTCACCACCAAGGTGTGCCAGACTACAATTTTAGCGGGTTCACCTGCAATCTCATCAGTCATTCAGGGGTGCACCACCATGCTTTTTCAAACCAATTGTTTCTGAGGGTCACCTCCAGGCTCTCACCCACGATTTTTTGGAGGCTCGCCACTACACTGTCGCCCAAAATTGTCTTGAGGGTACCGGAGGCCTCTCCCCCACAACTTCAAGGAGGGTTACTACCCATCCCTGGCACACAAACATTGTCTTGAGGGGCACTAAAAGGCTCTGCACCCACCCACGTGTGGAGACTAATGGGTGGGTGCAGTGTGCGTCTTAGCCCGTCTGGAATTAGGAAAGCTGGGCACTGTGCTTGGAGGTCTTTGTGTCTGCTGTGGACAGGGTGGGTGTGGGGTGCATGTTTGCTCGTCTGGGATGGGGAGAGCTGGGCACTGTGCTGGGAGAACTTTGTGTACGCTGTGGACTACTGGGTGGGTGCGGGGAGGGAGACGCTTATGCCTGCGTCCTGGGGCGGGGGATAGGACAGCAGTGCCAGCATGGGCAGTGGTGTCACCTGCAGGCGGTGATGGACCTTCGTTTCACCTAGTTGGGTGCTTTCCTAACATATGCCAGCGCATGTGCCTTGCCCATCTTGGTCTGGGTCAGCACAATTGTCTTGAGGGTCACCACCAGGCTGTTGCCCAGAATTTGGCGTAATGGTACTATTAGGCAGCCTCAGAGGCATCCATGCATGCTGTCCCTGCTGTCCATTTCCGTGCTGTTTCCATCATTTTCTGAGGTTTCCAGGTTTTCACGCAACCTTCCCTGTGCAGAGCTTTGGTCCCCTGCAAAAAATGCTCGAGTCTCCCATTGACTTCAATGGGGTTCGTTATTCGAAACGAGCACCCGAGCATTTTAGTGCTCGCTCATCTCTATTCCTTATTTAGTGTTGGGCTCCAAAATGTGGTTGAAAAATTACAGCCATGTTAAGGTTTAGACATTTAGCTGCGCTATATGGTGTTTTGGGTAAGTCAACCAGTTCTAACTGGGTGGTCAGTTTATAATTTGGATGGTTTGAATACATTGTTCTGTTTTAATTTGATTGAGTTTGACTTTAAAGATTAACAATTGGTCAATTTATAAATCAATTGTTTTAGTGTCGTTATGTTAGTATTAGGATTAACGGTAGGGGTTGAATAAAAAGAATTATGGCAACAGTCCACCTGTGTCTCTTGATTTCAGCCTCTCGTGGGTAAGAATTATTTCACTCAAGCATTATGGATTGTGCCAAGGAAAGATTTATTGTTATGCTCACAAGTTTAATCAGTTTTGTCTCTGATTGTGATCAGTGTTTCAGTTTTTTTCCACATGGATACAATCAGTTTTTGAGGGAGGATTTTTGAATTAGGTTTTGCTGGAGGCAATATGGGTTATGTATCAAGTCCTGGAGTCTAAAAAATAGTGGTGTTCTAAATTTTCTACCAGATTCGAAAAGTGGGTGGAAAAGTAGGCATGGTTAGCTATGTTTAATTAAAATGTATTTTTTTAAAAAGCTGGAAAAAGTCACAAACTCACTCCAGTGGGGAGGGGTGGTCATAAAAAAACTGGAGTAGCATTTCTAGACAAAAGTTGAAGATACTCCAAATGTGACTAAACCAGCATGGAGTAAGGACATGTTGGAGCTAAGCTCTCTCTGACCACCCAGCTGGATCTTAGTTACCAGAGCCTTGGCTTTAGTGGTTCATCCCTGTATACACTTCATGACTGAGTTTGAGGTCTTTAAACTCTACCCTCAGAACTGCAGGACCAACTGCAGTTGGTTCTCCAGTGAGACCAGACCCCATTGTCTGTCTACAACCTGCTGTCAGCCATGCAGTTATTTCCTGAGGGTGCAGGGATCCAGCCACGGCCCTTCATAACTGCAAAAAACTGATCACGTATCCAGAGCTCCTGGAGGAGGCTTTTGGGTCCAGGAGATGTGTGGAACCCCTGAACTGTGCTGCATCTGGTATACCTTGGGCTGTGTGTTTTCCTTTGGAAAATTCTGTGGGGAGTGCAATGCAACAACTACAGAGTTGGAGATGTGGCCATTACAGGTTGTGCATCAAGCCCCTGGAGAGCCGGAGCAGACGATGGGAGTGGTAGTGGCCCTAATTATGATGTGTCACATTGTGCTGCCCTGGGTCGGTGAAATGAAGGAGGGGCTCCCTGTGTTCCCTCGGGGCATTCCCTGTAGGTGTTGGCTCCCTGCCTGATAATGGATCAGGGGTGCTCATGGTGTTAATGTTCATGTGGGTGCTAGGCAGGACATGTGCTGAAAACGCAATGTTAAGTATGTGGCCAGATCAAACTTATCAATAGTCTGTCTTTACTGTGTCTAGACTGAAGTTGTACTGTATCCAGCAGTTTGTATACTTAGTGCAAAGTTCTTCCAAATGTCCCAGCATGAGCTAAGCAGATAAATATGGCATTGGCCTTGAGATTACTGTGGCTAAAATCTCTGCTATAGGGATCTCTGGCTAATAGCTGTGTTCTGGCAACCCTGGCTGTAGTGTTCACTATTCTGTGGTGCATGGGGTGTCTTAACTTGTTATGCCTTTGCAGCAGCAGAGTCTGGATCTTCTTATGCTAGGTTACCTTGCAGTCACTTTCTCCCTCTCTGTAGCAAATCCCCCTCCTTTAGTTCTTGGTTGCTTGCATCTCCTGGAGCTAGTAGATGTAGCTAAGGCTTCAGCTCCTTCTTCCTCCCTCTCTACAACTACTCTGACTGTAAAATTCTGGAACTAGGGGTGGGACAGCTCACACCCTAAGCTCCAGAAAGGGCTGGGGCAGGATTTTTAACTCTGGCCTTGCTTAGCTCATGATGGAACAAGTGAGTGCTCAGTATATAGCGGTAACATTACAAACATTATATAGCAAACCAAACTTTACAGATACACCCAAGGTACTGCAGTTGGTTCCTACATTTGATAAGCTCCTGTGATAGATACTTTGATTCTTACTTCTCCTCATCTTTACTCCACTCCTGGAAGATTGTTATTGAGGACTTTATAAGCATCCTTTTACTATCTTACAAAAAGTGGCGTGAGGGTAGCACCCATCTTATGAGCAGTCTGTAGCCTCAAAAATTACCTGCTGTAATGGACTAACCAGTTTGACTTTGGGCTAAACCTAGGGGTGTTGTCCTGGATATTTCCTGCTATTCACTCTTTAACTCTTGTACAGGGATGTGGACTATGGTGCAGGGAACCAACCAGGTCGCTTCCTCCTGAAGTATTCCTGATGTAGTTGGCAGCTGACGCACGGTGGTCAGAGATACCGGTTCGGTCTCATCACAAACTCCTGCAAAAGTGCCAGTGGGCAGGATGAGATAGAAGGATGAGCAGGCTACTGAACCTCCACGTAATGCAGAAGAGCTGGACACAAATAAGATTACGTTGGCAATTGCGGTATGTGAAGCTGCCCTAAGAGCCAAGATTATTTTTTTTGCAAACAGAGATAAACTGGCTTAGATACAATATTGAAAAAATGAGAGACCGCACTGACCGCACTGCATAGATGGACTGGGAGATTACACGGACATTGCAACAACAAGTTAGGGCTCTGCAGGCGACAGCGGTGGATGCAGAGAACCGGAATAGATGTAACAATTTCAGGGTCTCCAAGAGAGAGCTTTCTGCTGCTCCCTTGTTCTCCTCTTCCTGTTCTCCTCTTCCTCTCCAGTGCTTCATAATAGAATGGACACATAGATCCCCAATAGACCTCTGCCATCAGGTTCTTCACCTCATCCCCTAATCATAAAAATCCTAAATTACAGGGACTGAAGGGAGAAATCAATATATGAGAATTCACAACTCTCTTCAGAAGATAAGAAGGTAATTTGCTCAGGTCCAGGCATGTCTCCGCAGTATAAAATATTTAACATATTCATATACCATGAATTCATATGTTACTCAACCAGGCTATGTATCCAAAGCAACAGAAAACACTTTTTATTTTTTTTTATCTGGAGACATCAGACTGGCTGGTTGCTCATCACCAGAGCACAGCATGAGAGGCAGTTGGACCCAGCCATAAAACCTACATGGGAATTTCCTGGTGGGCCAATGCCTAGGGGGCCACCCAAGCCCACCTCATGGCCATCAGATCTTTTATGTATCTGGCTAATGCTGTAAACATTATTGTAGAAGCATCAGGCACTTATACACCCGACCAGAGGCTGCATGTGCCCTCCTGAATTCAACTGTATTGTTGTCCTCAGGATGCTCATACAGTTTCATACTGTGGTGCAGGCAGCAGTAATTTGTGCTGCACTAAGGCATTTGGTTTTGCACAGGCAGTATTTTGTGCTGCTCCGTAATATTTAGCTATGCTGGGGCGTTATTTTGTTCTGCCCTACGGTATTTCTGGCTCTGCCTGCTTCTGTTGTCCTTGCCTTCTTGTGCTGCCTCACCTTCTCTCAATTTGGACCCACCTACAACATAGGACCACTCAAGGTTTTTTTTCAGAGCCATTGTAAGTTCCCAGTCTTCCTCTGCTGCACCCTTTTCTGCAGATGACGGGAAGAGTACTGGCGCATTGCAGGTGAGACTAATGAGACTCACGCAGGCCACAAGATGTTTATCTCGAGTGGCTGATTCAGGATTACATGCTTAGACAGGATGGCAATGTTTAGGCAGGGTGTATTTGAGAGTTTTGTTGATCTGTAATATTCGGGGTCTGTGTGAGTAAATGAAGAAGCATCTATGGCAGGTCGCCAGATACTGGTGGATGTGTAGCTTGGGCAATTTCTCAGTATGGCAGTGCATAGTGGTCTGTGCAGGATAAAGAAATTCACCGGTTGGGGGAAAGTAAGCGCACACAGAAATGGCATACTATCTAGTGTGGGTTTCCCCTTTCTCAGTGTTTATTCATGCATAAAGATGAAAACACAAAGTCAATCAAGTGCTTATGGTACAGGACACTGATCCCATGAAATTTGAGAACAATGCACAATAACCTCATGCCAGCACAGTGCAAGCTATAGTGGTGTGTGTGTGCAGGGTTTACCTGCCTTCATCCCTAGGCAATCTTAACCAGTCTTGCAACCCACCACCCATTCCCCACACCTGTGTTTGGAATATTCTTAAGAAGTTTGGAAAAGTGTGTTCAAGCAAGATGGAGTCTGTTACAATAGCACACCACTGTGATGTGTATCTTTCTACAGTCTAGTTCTGGTGGGTTTAATTCCCCTGTCTGTGTCTTCACCTTTCAGATTCTGCACCTGTTGTCTGTGTGCTTATTAACCCCTTGGCGACAATGGGCGTACCGGTACGTCCTGGGCACGAGGTACTTAGTGCAACAGGGCGTACCGGTACGCCCTGCATGTAAACCCCCCCTGCTCGGTGCAGGGGGGGTTACATGCTGTAATGGGTGCTGTTTAAGACACCCAGCCACCCATAGTTAAGGCCTCGGGGGGTGCCGTGCACCCCCCATAAAGGCGATCGCTGTGAATGGCTGGTCTATTCAGACCAGCCATTCACAGCAGGCAAGGGGTACTCGGCGGGGATAGCGCTATTCTAGCGAATCCCCGCCGAGTGTCAGTATTTAGGGGGAGGTCAGGGTGTCCCCCCCGCCCCCCTGATTGGCTGTGGGCAGATGGGTGGGTGGGTGGGCGGGCGGGGGGGGGAGACTTGCAGATGAGAGGGACGAAGCTCCCTCTCCCTTCCATCGGGACGCTGCTCTGCTGTGGCAGCGTCCCGATGGTTACCATGGCAACCAGACGCTTTCGTCTGGCTTGCCATGGAAGCCTGTTCAAGCTCCTGCTAAAGGCAGGAGCTTGAACAGGCTATAAGAAAATACACTGCAGTACACTATACAGTGTACTGCAGTGTATTGTAAAATACCAGACCCACTGGTTCTTGAAGAACCAAGTGGATCTGAGTCAAGAAAGTGAAAAAAAAAAAAAAAATTAAAAAAAAGTTAAAAAAATTGATTAAAAATAAAAAAACACACAATACATAAACATGTTAGGTATCGCCACATCCGTAATAACCCGCTCTATAAAAATATTACATGAGATGGCCCCCCAGGCGAATGCTGTAAAAAAAAAATAAAAAAAACTATGCCAAAATAGCCATTTTTTTCCCTCTTCCCTCACAAAAAGTGTAATAGCAGGCGATCAAAAAGGCTTATTTACCCCAAAATGGTATCAATTCAACCGTCATCTTGTCCCGCAAAAACTTTACCCTACCTGAGACAATCGCCTGAAAACTGAAAAAAATATGGCTCTCTGAAAATGGCAACACAAAAAAAAATATTTTATTCTGTTCAAAATGCATCTAAGGGGTAAATTTTCCAACAATAAAAAAGTTGGACATATTGGGTATCGCTGCGTCCGTAACAACCTGCTCTATAAAAATATTACATGAGATGGCCCCCCAGGTGAATGCTGTAAAAAATTTTTTTTAAAAACTATGCCAAAATAGCCATTTTTTCCCCTCTTCCCTCACAAAAAGTGTAATAGCAGGCGATCAAAAAGGCGTAATTACCCCAAAATGGTATCAATTCAACCGTCATCTTGTCCCGCAAAAACTGTACCCTACCTGAGACAATCGCCTGAAAACTGAAAAAAATATGGCTCTCTGAAAATGGCAACACAAAAAAAAATATTTTATTCTGTTCAAAATGCATCTAATGTGTAAAACTTTCCAACATTAAAAAAGTTGGACATATTGGGTATCGCTGCGTCCGTAACAACCTGCTCTATAAAAATATTACATGAGATGGCCCCCCAGGCGAATGCTGTAAAAAAATTTTTTTAAAAACTATGCCAAAATAGCCATTTTTTCCCCTCTTCCCTCACAAAAAGTGTAATAGCAGGCGATCAAAAAGGCGTAATTACCCCAAAATGGTATCAATTCAACCGTCATCTTGTCCCGCAAAAACTGTACCCTACCTGAGACAATCGCCTGAAAACTGAAAAAAATATGGCTCTCTGAAAATGGCAACACAAAAAAAAATATTTTATTCTGTTCAAAATGCATCTAATGTGTAAAACTTTCCAACATTAAAAAAGTTGGACATATTGGGTATTGCTGCGTCCGTAACAACCTGCTCTATAAAAATATTACATGAGATGGCCCCCCAGGCGAATTCTGTAAAAAAAATTTAAAACTATGCCAAAATAGCCATTTTTTTCCCTCTTCCCTCACAAAAAGTGTAATAGTAGGCGATCAAAAAGGCGTATTTACCCCAAAATGGTACCAATGAAAACCTCACCTCATCCTGCAAAAAATGAGCCCCCACATAAGACAATAACTCAAAAAAATAAAAATCAATGGCTCCCGCAAACCACTCCATCAAAATCTGTGTTGTAAAATCCATATGGCGCTCCTTCTGTTCTGAGTCCTGCCATGTGCCCCCACAGCAGTTTACCACAACATATGGGGTGTTGCCGTATTCAGGAGAAAATGGGTAACAAATTATGGGGGGGCTTTTCTCCTGTTACCCCTTATGCAAATAAAAAAAATTGGGGCTAAAGCAACATTTTATTGGAAGAAAAAAAATGTTCATTTTCACAGCCAAGTGTTTCCAAATTCCGTAAAATGCTTAGGGGGTCAAAGTGGTCAGTACCCCCCTTAATATATTCTTTGAAGGGTGTAGTTTCCAAAATGGGGTCACTTTATGAGGGTTTCCACTGTAGGGGTACGTCAGGGTCTCTCAATTACAAAATGGTGCCTAAAAACTATTCTAGCAAATTTTGCCTCCAAAATCCGTATGGCGCTCCTTTCCTTCTGACCACTGCCACAAACCCATAGAGACGTTTACCACCACATATGGGGTATTTCTGTAAACTGCAGAATCAGAGGAATGTATATTGAGGTTTAGTTTGCTGTTAACCCTTGCTGTGTTGCAAGAAAAAAAATGTTAACATGAATAATCTACGAAAAAAGTGAAATTTTGAAATTTCACCTCCATTTTCCATTAATTCTTGTGGAACACCTCAAGGGTTAACAAAGTTTGTAACAGCAGTTTTTTATAATTTGAGGGGTGTAGTTTCTAAAATGGGGTCATTTATGGTGGGTTTCATTATGTAAGCCCCTCAAAATCACTTTATATCTGCATTGGTGCTAAAAAAAAATGGTTTTGGAAAATTTGGTGAAAATTTGAAAAATGGCTTCTAAACTTCTAAGCCTCCTAACTTCCTAAAAAAGTAAAATGACGTTTACAAAATGATGCCAACATAAAGTAGACATATGGGGAATGTAAAATAATAACTATTTTTGGAGGTATTACGGTGTATTTTGAAAGTAGAGAAATTGAAATTTGGAAATTTGCAAATTTTTCAGAATTTTTGGTAAATTTGGGATTTTTTCATAAATAAGGGTGAAATATATTGACTCAAATTTATGACTGTTATGAAGTACAATGTGTCACGAGAAAACAATCTCAGAATGGCCTGGATAAGTAAAAGCGTTCCAAAGTTATTACCACATAAAGTGACACATGTCAGAATTCAAAAATTTGGCCCAGACATTAAGGCCAAAATGGGCTCTGTCCTCAAGGGGTTAAAGCCTCATCCATGTAGTGTTTTGGTCAGTGATTTCCATCAGTGATTATGAGCCAAAACCTGGATTGGAGTCTCCGCAGACAAAAGGTATAATAGAAAGATCTGCACCTGGTCTGTGTTTAGAGCCACACCTAGTTTTGGCTCACAATCATTGATGGAAATCAGTGACCAAAACACTGATGCGTGAATGAGGCATTAGTCTGCTATTTAGTTCCTGTGTTGTGTCAGTTTTGGGTTGGAGTTATGTCTGAAGTGTGTGTCTAGACCCTGGCTGTGCAACAAGGCCTGCTCTTGAAGTCCAAAGCCTGTTCCCAAGGCATGCTCCTGAAGTCCTATGCCCAAGGTCGGACTGGGATGCTTAGGGCCAGTAAAATTCATTCTGGTGGCCTTCTCTAAAGCTACATGCAAATATTATCTAAATGCACATGGTTGATTATGGGGGTCCCTGAGATGGCTTTGAGAGGGCACGTGTCTGGTAATTTGCTAGGTTAGGCTTGCCTGCCACTGTAGAAGTTATCTCAGCCATCTGATGCATCTATAATAATAAATAGAGATGAGCGAGTAGTGTTCGATCGAGCTGGTATTCGATCGAATACTACGATATTCGGCACACTCGATTTCAATCGAGTATAACGGCGATGGCGCACTTAGAATTCGTTTCCCCTCCCACCTTCCCTGGCGCTCTTTTTCCACCAATCAACATGCAGGGGGGGTATGACAGGCACGCTGAGCACGCTGGCAGCGCGAAAACAGCGTCTACATGGATTGGCTGGAAAAACCATGTGACCTCGAATCATAAAAACTCAGCTCTTCCTGCTCGTACGCATATGCTGCGTGAACTTAGTCAGGGACAGAGGCTGGAGAAGGGAGAGACAGATTTTAGCTGTTGGACAGGCAGGAGCGTGAATAAAAGCCCTTATCAGGGCTACTACAGTGGACTTCAGTGATAGCTTTACTACAATATAGACTTTACAGAGAACGGCTGCTGTATTCAGGGATAGCTGCTGGAGTAGGGACAGAGAGAGGCATTAGTGGTGTATTAGGTGCTCTGCTACATACCAAACTATATTTGGCACTACTGCTGTGTACCTTGAAATATACAATATCTAGGCCTTTTAATTGGCAACTGTACTGTGCGTTCTCTTGCTAAATAATTTCACATACCTGGTGTAAATACCCACCGTCTGTTCAGTTAGTACACGGCTGTGTACTTTGAAATATACAATATCTAGGCATTTTAATAGGCCACTGTACTGTGCGTTCTCTTGCTAAATTATCTCACATACCTGGTGTAAATACCCACCGTCTGTTCAGTTACTACATGGCTGTGTACTTTGAAATATACAATATCTAGGCATTTTAATAGGCCACTGTACTGTGCGTTCTCTTGCTAAATTATCTCACATACCTGGTGTAAATACCCACCGTCTGTTCAGTTAGTACACGGCTGTGTACTTTGAAATATACAATATCTAGGCATTTTAATAGGCCACTGTACTGTGCGTTCTCTTGCTAAATTATCTCACATACCTGGTGTAAATACCCACCGTCTGTTCAGTTACTACACGGCTTTGTACTTTGAAATATACAATATCTAGGCATTTTAATAGGCCACTGTACTGTGCGTTCTCTTGCTAAATTATCTCACATACCTGGTGTTAATACCCACCGTCTGTTCAGTTAGTACACGGCTGTGTACTTTGAAATATACAATATCTAGGCATTTTAATAGGCCACTGTACTGTGCGTTCTCTTGCTAAATTATCTCACATACCTGGTGTAAATACCCACCGTCTGTTCAGTTACTACACGGCTTTGTACTTTGAAATATACAATATCTAGGCATTTTAATAGGCCACTGTACTGTGCGTTCTCTTGCTAAATTATCTCACATACCTGGTGTAAATACCCACCGTCTGTTCAGTTACTACACGGCTGTGTACTTTGAAATATACAATATCTAGGCATTTTAATAGGCCACTGTACTGTGCGTTCTCTTGTTAAATTATCTCACATACCTGGTGTAAATACCCACCGTCTGTTCAGTTACTACACGGCTGTGTACTTTGAAATATACAATATCTAGGCATTTTAATAGGCCACTGTACTGTGCGTTCTCTTGTTAAATTATCTCACATACCTGGTGTAAATACCCACCGTCTGTTCTGTTACTACACGGCTTTGTACTTTGAAATATACAATATCTAGGCCATTTAATAGGCCACTGTACTGTGCGTTCTCTTGTTAAATTATCTCACATACCTGGTGTAAATACCCACCGTCTGTTCAGTTACTACACGGCTTTGTACTTTGAAATATACAATATCTAGGCCATTTAATAGGCCACTGTACTGTGCGTTTTCTTGTTAAATTATCTCACATACCTGGTGTACATACCCACCGTCTGTTCAGTTACTACACGGCTTTGTACTTTGAAATATACAATATCTAGACATTTTAATAGGCCACTGTACTGTGCGTTCTCTTGCTAAATTATCTCACATACCTGGTGTAAATACCCACCGTCTGTTCAGTTACTACACGGCTTTGTACTTTAAAATATACAATATCTAGGCCATTTAATAGGCCACTGTACTGTGCGTTTTCTTGTTAAATTATCTCACATACCTGGTGTACATACCCACCGTCTGTTCAGTTACTACACGGCTTTGTACTTTGAAATATACAATATCTAGGCATTTTAATAGGCCACTGTACTGTGCGTTCTCTTGCTAAATTATCTCACATACCTGGTGTAAATACCCACCGTCTGTTCAGTTACTACACGGCTTTGTACTTTGAAATATACAATATCTAGGCATTTTAATAGGCCACTGTACTGTGCGTTCTCTTGCTAAATTATCTCACATACCTGGTGTAAATACCCACCGTCTGTTCAGTTACTACACGGCTTTGTACTTTGAAATATACAATATCTAGGCATTTTAATAGGCCACTGTACTGTGCGTTCTCTTGTTAAATTATCTCACATACCTGGTGTAAATACCCACCGTCTGTTCAGTTACTACACGGCTGTGTACTTTGAAATATACAATATCTAGGCCTTTTAATAGGCCACTGTACTGTGCGTTCTCTTGCTAAAGTATTTCACATACCTAATTATATACCCAAATATTGTATTTGCAACAAAAAAAAAATAAAATGCGGAGGGGGGCTAGCGGAATAGGACGTGGACGTGGACGAGGACGGGGGCGCGGAAATGCTGTTGGGGGCCTTGTTGAAGCCAGTGGGGATACAATGTGTGCTGGTGAGGATCAGCCAGGATCCCGCTCATCCAGAATCCCTGCCTTTATGGGACAGTTAAGCAGGGGGCGGGTTACACCGCTGTTGAGGCCTGAGCAGGTTGAACAGGTGGTGCAATGGATAGCCGATAGCGCTTCCACACAGTTGTCCACCAGCCAGTCATCCACACAGTCTCACTCTGACCCTCCTTCCTCCACACCTGGCCAACAGAGTCATCCCACCCTTGACCCCTCCCAGGAGCTCTTTTCGGGTCCTTTTTCAGATGTGCCGGAAGAATCCCAGGAGCTAGCAGAGGAATTTGTTTGTAGTGATGCCCAAACACTGGAGTTTTCGCCATCTCCTGCTGATGTGGACCCTGAGCCAGCATCTGTTATCATGAGCGATGATGATGATGAGACGCAGTTGCCATCAAGGGAGGCTGTTGGAATGTCCAGTGGGCAGGAGGAGGAGCAGAGTGAGGAAGTGGAAGAGGAGCTGGTGGATGACGAAATGACCGACCCCACTTGGCCAGGGGTGATGTCCAGCGAGGAAAGCAGTGGAGAGGTGGTGGTCTGCGCAGCACCGAAAAAGGCAGCAAGAGGCAGAGGGATGTCCACAGGCAGAGGGATGTCCACAGGCAGAGGGATGTCCACAGGCAGAGGGATGGCCACAGGCAGAGGGATGGCCACAGGCAGAGGGATGGCCACAGGCAGAGGACAGTTCAGACAGAGAAGTGAGGCCACAGCCAGCAGGGCCGAAGCTGTTCCCGCCAGCGGCCAGTCGCGCGAAGCTCCCCCATCGAGGCCTCGTACTTCTGTGGTGTGGAGATATTTTAATGTTTGTGCGGATGACAAACTGAGCGCGGTTTGCACACTCTGCCACTCAAAACTGAGTAGGGGCTCTGAGAAGAGCAATCTGACCACCTCAGGCATGCGGCGTCACTTGGAATTCAAGCACTGGGCTGAGTGGGAGAGAGCAAACGCAATACAAACTGCGCCCGGTCTTGCTGCCACTGCCTCTTCCCCTTTGTTGTGTGCTGCCACTGCGGTCCAGACCTCCAGCCAGGACACCTCCACATCTGCCTCTGCCTCTGCTACTTTGGGGCCTTCTCCTTCAGCCTCCCCTTCCCCCGCCCCTTCCCCCGCCTCTTCGCCTGCACCTTCACACTCCTCATCCCAACAACTGTCCATCTCGCAGGCGTTCGACCGCAGGCGGAAGTACGCCTCGAGTCACCCCCAAGCCCAAGCCTTAAACTGCCACATCTCCAAACTGCTGGCCCTGGAGATGTTGCCGTTTAGGCTTGTGGAGACGCAGGCCTTCCGCGACCTGATGGCGGCTGCCGCACCTCGCTATTCTGTCCCTAGCCGCCACTACTTTTCCCGGAGTGCCGTCCCCGCCCTGCACCAGCACGTGTCGCGTAACATCAGGCGGGCCCTGAGGTACGCAGTCAGCGCAAAGGTCCACTTGACCACCGACTCATGGACAAGCGCTTGCGGCCAGGGACGATACATTTCTCTGACGGCACACTGGGTGAATGTAGTGGAGGCGGGGACGGGGTCGCAAACAGAGACGGCCTACCTACCACCCCCGCCCAAGATTGCCAGCATGGGTTCTGATAAACCCCCCTCCTCCTCCTCCTCCTCCTCCTCCTCCTGTGCCTTAACATCTCCCTCAGCCGCTAGCTGGAAGCGTTGCAGCACTGGCGCGGGGAGACGTCAGCAGGCGGTGCTAAAGCTCATCAGCTTGGGCGACAGGAAGCACAGCGCCCCAGAGGTGAGGGACGCCATATTGCAGCAGACGGAGATGTGGCTGTCGCCGCTGCAGCTAGGACCAGGCATGGTCGTGTGCGATAACGGCCGTAACCTGGTGGCGGCTCTGGAGCTTGCCGAACTCAATCACGTACCATGCCTGGCCCACGTTTTTAATCTGGTAGTCCAAAAATTTCTGAAGACTTACCCCAACCTGGCAGAGCTACTGGTGAAAGTGCGGCGCTTGTGCGCTCACTTTCGGAAGTCAACTGTAGCTGCTGCTAGCTTAAAAAAACTCCAGCAACGCCCCTCCATTTGCCTGAACATCGGCTGTTGTGCGACCTGCCGACTCGCTGGAATTCCACCTATTCCATGTTGGCCAGGGTGTGTGAGCAGCAGAGAGCATTGATGGAGTACCAGATAATGAATCCACGCGTGCCTCCAACTCAGCTCCCTCAGTTTGCCAACCACGAGTGGCCATGGATGGCAGACATATGCGATGTACTGCGTATCTTTGAGGAGTCCACCAAGAAGGTCAGCAGCGAGGACGCTATAGTGAGCGTAACCATTCCGCTCCTAGGCGTCCTTAAAGAATCGCTCATCGCAATAAGGGAGAACGCATTGCACGCAGAGGAGACGGGGGTAGGAGGAGACGCAACGGAGCTACACAGTCAGACCACACTTTTGTCTGCTTCACGGTGGCAGTTGCAGGAGGAGGAGGATGAGGAGGAGGACGACGTGGAGGTGGCTGTGGAAGAGGAGGAGGATGCTGGCGGCGAGGGTAGCAGTCAGGCTGTGTGCGTCCCATTGGTTCAGCGCGGATGGGGCGGAGAGGAGGCGGAAGAGGAAGAGGAGGAAATGGCAAGTGATCCTTCTGGTGGGGGCAGTGACGTCATACCTATTCAGAGTCTGGCACACATGGCTGACTTCATGCTGGGCTGCTTTTCCCGGGACACACGTGTTGTCCGGATAGTGGAGAACAAACTGTACTGGGTCTTCGCAATCCAAGTTGGACACGTGGCTGGAACTGTCCCTGTACGCCTTGGAGGTGCTTGCCTGCCCTGCCGCCAGCGTGCTATCAGAAAGGGTGTTCCGCGCTGCCGGGGGCATTATCACCGATAAGCGCAGCCGCCTATCAACCGACAGTGCCGACAGGCTGACGCTAATCAAAATGAACAGCAAGTGGATTGACCCGGACTTTGCTTCTCCAACAGTGGAAAGCAGCCAAAAGTGAAGTGCCATGTGTATGAAGTGCCATTTCCTCCTCCACCTCCTCCTCCTCCTCCTTAACCGCCGTAGAATTGGTCCGTAAATCAGAAAAATTTTTATATTTATGGCTCACCTCTTGGGCCTCCACAAAATGTTTAAGAGGTCTCACCTCTTGGGCCTCCACATAATTTTTAAGAGGTCTCACCTCTTGGGCCTGCGCAAAATGTTTACGAGGTCTCACCTCTTGGGCCTCCACATAATTTTTAAGAGGTCTCCCCTCTTGGGCCTCCACATAATTTTTAATACGTCTCACCTCTTGGGCCTCCACAAAATGTTTAACAGGTCTCACCTCTTGGGCCTCCACATAATTTTTAACGGGTCTCCCCTCTTGGGCCTCCACATAATTTTTAATACGTCTCACCTCTTGGGCCTCCACAAAATCTTTAACAGGTCTCCCCTCTTGGGCCTCCACATAATTTTTAATACGTCTCACCTCTTGGGCCTCCACAAAATCTTTAACAGGTCTCACCTCTTGGGCCTCCACATAATTTTTAAGAGGTCTCACCTCTTGGGCCTCCACAAAATCTTTAACAGGTCTCCCCTCTTGGGCCTCCACATAATTTTTAATACGTCTCACCTCTTGGGCCTCCACAAAATGTTTAACAGGTCTCACCTCTTGGGCCTCCACATAATTTTTAAGAGGTCTCACCTCTTGGGCCTCCACATAATTTTTAAGAGGTGTCACCTCTTGGGCCGCCACAAAATTTTCCATGAGCCTCTGGCCAGCCCACGGCCTCTTCCTGCCTTTTGCGGTCCTACGCATCCCTCAACATCCCCACTGCTTTACCTGCTAGACATGACACTGGGCCAGGTCGGGTCACTGACATCTCAAGCGCCAACAATTTGGGCATTTTAAGGCTTCTGCATGTGTTTGAGTTGTTTTTACATTTTAAAGAAGACATGTCTGACCACATCTCACACACACAATGACAATTAGGGGTGGGGTCTATTTGCTTTCCCCTTTGCTTATGCCATCTGTGGTTGTCATAGGCAACGTGATTTTAAGGGGTGCAGAATTTTATCTTCTTTTTTGTCTAGTTTGGCTTGGGGTCCATGGCAATGTAGAGGAAAGAAGGTTTCCTTGTATGGTCTCACTTTACAGAGAGGTTAGATTGTGTTTGGAGTGTATTGTTGAGAGGCTGTGATAGTGGCGTAATAGTGCGACTTGGGCGCGTTATATGCACCCAGACATGCTTCCCCTGCTGTCCCAGTTGCATTCCAGCAGTGTTGGCATCCTTTTCTGAGGTTCCAGGGTGGACTTGGTGACCTCCAAGTGGTCGAATTGAGATTTCCAAGTGGCGAGCATTTTTTTCCCATAGACTTTAATGGGATTCGATATCCGGTCGAATAGTCGAATTTCGCAGTCTATTCGAATCGAATTTCGAACTTT
The DNA here is from genome assembly GCA_900303285.1 of Rhinella marina. Classification (NCBI taxonomy): domain Eukaryota; kingdom Metazoa; phylum Chordata; class Amphibia; order Anura; family Bufonidae; genus Rhinella; species Rhinella marina. The sequence continues at coordinate 367,449 of ONZH01016956.1, read as the reverse complement.
CGAATATTTCACTACTCGCTCATCTCTAATAATAAACTAGGTAGTTTGTTAAATAATTCACTCATTTTTTTTATTTGAACATAGGCTGGTCGTGTTGCTGTATGCTGCCTATCTATATTTAGTGCAATTGGTCTACTGTGCCCTGTGCCACTTGTACAGGGTGTGGGGGATTAAGGGTCTACCTTGCTCAGTCCTAGCCTGTCTACACATTTTCCTGAAGTCTGTTTACTGAGGTCTGTTCCTGATGTCTGCTCCTGTATCCTGAAGACTGTATCCTGTTCCTGAAGCCTTGTTCATGTAGCCTAACTTGTCTGCCTGTTCTTGCCAAGTGTCTCTGGGTTCCTGAAGTTTTATCTCTGCTTGTGTTATTCTGGTATGTTCGGATTCCTAAAATTCCATGTCTTCTTGTGCCATTCTGGTATGTTCAGATTCCTGAAGTTACATGTCTGCATGTGCCATTCCAGTATGTTTGGGTTCCTGAAGTCTCTGCTATGTGTGAACTGGTCCCTGAAATTATTACTGTTGGTTTGGTTTCTGTGGTATGACTGGGTTCCAGTAGTCATCTCAGTCTGCATGTGTTCCTAGTATGTCTGGGTCAACTGCCCTCTATTCTGGAATCTACCTTTTGGTGGTTTTTTGGTTATTAGACACAGTGGTTCCATAATATCCGTAACATCTATACAGGCACTCCTTAGTTTCACTACTTCATCCCTAGTGATAGATGGTGACTCCCATGACTCCAACTTGCTCCAATTGCCCTGAAAACTGGTATATAACACCCTCTGGTGTCTTATGACTCCAATTTTTATTTTGTATTTTTTTAATGAAAAGATGATCTCTTTTTCTGTTATGAAATATTAAATGTTAATTGTCAGAAGAAAGAGTTGCTTGTTCTGAACAAGCTTGGAAAAAAATCTCCCTTTTAATTGGGAGCAGCAACAGTGCAGTGTGGATGTGGAAAGAGTAAGGTGTGTGGGGTAATAGTGGCATGTGGCAGCAGTAGCAGCATAGCATGGAACATAGAAGGTAGTAGATGTTTGTGCCGGTGTTTACGGGTATTAGTAGTAGCAATTGTGTAAAGGTTGCTGCAGTAGCGATAATGAAAATGGCAGTAGGACATTAGCAGCAGGGAATAACAGCTGCAGTGATGGCAGCAGCAGCAACCATATGGTAAGAAACATAGTAGGCAGCCAGGCAGTGGCATGATGGTGACAGTAGCAGCTATAGGGTATGGAAAATTATGCTAGCCAGGCTGACAGCGGCAGTGGCATGATGGCAGTAGCAGCTACAGTGCCTTGTGAAAGTATCCGGCCCCCTGGAACTTTTCAACTTTTTGCCATATTTCAGGCTTCAAACAAAAAGATATAACATTTTAAATTTTTGGTGAAGAATCAACAAGTGGGTCACAATTGTGAAGTGGAACGAAATTTATTGAATCATTTAAACATTTTTTGTAATAATAAAACTGAAAAGTGGGGCGTGCAAATTTTTTTGGCCCATTTACTTTCAGTTCAGAAAACTCACCCCTGAAGTTCATTGAGGATCTCTGAATGATCCAATGTTGTCCTAAATGACTGATGAAGATAAATAGAATCCACCTGTGTATAATCAAGTCTCCGTATAAATGCAGCTGCTCTGTGATAGTCTCAGGGTTCTGCATCATGAAGACCAAGGAACACACCAGGCAGGTCCATGATACTGTTGTGGAGAAGTTTAAAGCTGGATTTGGATACCAAAAGATTTCCCAATCGTTAAACATCACAAGGAGCACTGTGCAAGCGATCATATTGAAATGGAAGGAGTATCAGACCACTGCAAATCTACCAAGACCCGGCCGTCCCTCTAAACTTTCATCTCAAACAAGGAGAAGACTGATCAGAGATGCAGCCAAGAGGCCCATGATCACTCTGGATGAACTGCAGAGATCTACAGCTGAAGTGGGAGAGTCTGTCCATAGGACAACAATCAGTCGAACACTTCACAAATCTGGCCTTTATGGAAGAGTGGCAAGAAGAAAGCCATTTCTCAAAGATATGCATAAAAAGTCTTGTTTACAGTTTGCCACAAGCCACCTGGGAGACACACCAAACATGTGGAAGAAGGTGCTCTGGTCAGATGAAACCAAAATTGAACTTTTTGGAAACAATGCAAAACGATATGTTTGCTTTAAAATTGATGGGAAGATGGATGGAGCCAAATACTGGATGAAAACCTGTTGGAGTCTGCTAAAGACCTGAGACTAGGACGGAGATTTATCTTCCAACAAGACAATGATCCCAAACATAAAGCAAAATCTACAATGGAATGGTTCAAAAATAAACGTATCCAGGTCTTACAATGGCCAAGTCAAAGTCCAGACCTGAATCCAATTGAGAATATGTGGAAAGAGCTAAAAACTGCTGTTCACAAACGCTCTCCATCCAACCTCAAAGAGCTCGAGCTGTTTTGCAAAGAAGAATGGGCAAGAATTTCAGTCTCTAGATGTGCAAAACTGATAGACATACCCCAAGCGACTTGCAGCTGTAATTGCAGCAAAAGGTGGTGCAACAAAGTATTAATGCAAGGGGGCTGAATAATTTTGCACGCCCCACTTTTCAGTTTTATTATTACAAAAAAAGTTTAAATGATCCAATAAATTTCGTTCCACTTCACAATTGTGACCCACTTGTTGATTCTTCAACAAAAATTTAAAATGTTATATCTTTTTGTTTGAAGCCTGAAATGTGGCAAAAGGTTGAAAAGTTTCAGGGGGCTGAATACTTTCGCAAGGCACTGTATATGGTACAGCACATGATGGTAAGCAGGCAGATGGGCAGTTGTAAGATGGGGCACCGTTGTAAGGGCAGATCTATTCCTCGACCTCAGCAGGAGGTATATGAAAATCCTCGCGGATCCTCACGGATCCGCGGAACTAACCTCAGATTGTGCCCCCGTGTTCTTGTGTTCAGTTTCTTATTAATAACCCTTCCCTCCTGAACTTTATTCAGTCCTTTAACATATTTAAAGGTTTCAATCATGTCCCCCCTTTCTCTGCTTTCCACCAGACTATACATATTAAGATCTCTGAGTCTTTCTTGATAAGTTCTATGCTTTAGACCTTCCACCATTTTTGTAGCTCTTCTTTGGACCCGTTCTATTTTAGCAATATCATCTTGCAGATGAGGTCTCCAGAATTGAACACAGTATTCCAGATGTGGTCTCACTAGAGCTCTATACAGAGGGATTACAATCTCCCTCTTTCGGCTTGTTATACCTCTAGCTATGCAGCCAAGCATACAATTTGCTTTCCCTACCACCTGGCTGCATTGGTTACTCATTTTGAGGCTGTCAGAGATGACTACCCCCAAATCCTTCTCTTCTGAAGTCTTTGTTAACACAGAACTGCCAATACAATACTCAGATAGAGGATTTCTTCTCCCTAAGTGCATTATTTTACATTTGGAAACATTGAACTGCAGTTTTTATTGTTTTGACTACTTATCTAATAAATATAAATCATTCTCCATATAACAGACACCTCATGGAACATCAACCCTATTAGACACTTTTGTGTCATCAGCAAACAAGCAAACCTTCCCTACCAAGCCATCCCTTATGTCACTTACAAACATGTTAAACAGAACAGGACCCAGATCAGATCCTAGATCCTTGTTTTGGCAGAGGAAAACCTCTATTTTGTTGTTATGATGCCTCCTGCCATGCTGAAAATCTTCAAGCCCTGCCTTGCAACCACATGGACACTTAAAATCGAGGGCACCCCAAAACTACCATTAGGCAGAAGCGCTAGCTACAGGCAGTTCCCCCAAGGGACACAGGATGCCCCATCTTCACTGCACCAACTCCAGGGAGAGACAGCCTGAGGGAGTACACCATGATGCATCATAAGGGCTATTACCATTCCCACCATCTGCTCTGGTTCCATAGGGACTCGCTGCAGTAACACCCCTTAATATACTCTAAATATATCTCCTATTCTCTCCCTATAATCTTTTGTGTCCCTATCACAGTATACTAGTGGGTTATGTCTGGAGACTCCTTTAGCAGCCAGAGCCACAGCACATCCTCCTTCCAGGTTGCAAGTACAATGCACAATGGCATTCTGCTCATTTTGCACAGGCACCTCCCTGCCTGCTGCTCCCCTGATTGGCTGATCCATGCTGTCTGTCAGCTTCTAAGCCAATCAGGGCAAGCACCGCCCCCTTCCTCCCAGTGTCATGTGACCATCCTTTATTTTCCTCCTTTGTGCTTTTGCCTGCCAACATTGGCAGTAAAATGGTTCTGCACTCCATTTTAAGTTGTTCTCCTGAAACTAATCAAAAATCTGTGGATTCGTTTTGCAGACAATTATTTGTGAAATTCGTAACAAATCTGATTTAGTTTAGAATCAAATCACTCATCCTTGGTATAGTCTTATATTATCCTTCAGGAAACTCTTCTGACAAAAGCACTACAAATATCGACTGGTGACTGGCTCATGCAGCTCCTCTATTTTCATAAGATGGCTGGACCATTGCACAAAACAAGCACTTTTACTTTTTGTGTTACCCCTTTTCCTTCCTATATTGTAAGCTCATGCGAGCAGGGTCCTCATTCTTCTTGTTGTAATTATTGACTTGTCTGTGTCTGTTATTTATGACTGTAAGTACATGAACCCCTGAACTGTAAAGCGCTATAAGCGGAATATGTTGGCGCTATATAAAAAAATATTATTATTGTATACTGCAGCTGTAAAATACTGCCAAAACTATAAATTAAGCTTTGATTCTAAAGGGGGTACTCTTGGGGAGCATTATCTCATTGCGGATTCTATACGTAACTGACACTATTACAATTGAGGACAACAGAGAGCACAGTATTAGGGGTAGCAGCAGGATAACAATGTCGAGGCATGGGGAAGGGGAGGATTATGAAAAGTGAGGAATCTAGAATGTCTCTGTGTCAAAATCTGCAGAGATGATACGCAGATGAAAGAAGATGTCATGGTGGTCTGATCTATAAATGGAGATGATGAAAAAAGTGTCTACAATATGAGGAGACATCACTGGATGAAAGAGGTATGTGGTGCTGTATTACAATGTATGTCTTTTAGCACTGTATGTAATATTTTAGCACTGTATGTAATATTTTCCAACTATGTCTTTAACAGTGGAGCTGGAGGGGAGCGGTTAGATTGAGAAGACAAGGTTGGGGGGATGTTGGCCACCATTTCAGTTTTTTTCTCACACAGCAGAGAGACTAGGTTTATCAAAACCCACACTAATTACTCTGCATGAAGGTGAGATTCGTTAAGTCCGAGGTCTCAATCTCACAGGACTTTGGTGAAGAACTTTGGACTTCGATTGTGCAACTTGAAAACCATTTTACAACAGCAATCTAAAGTCTGCTTTGGTACTGACTGGTACCTCGGTAACGAAGCCGACTTCGGATTGCCAAGCCACATCTCAGCTACTCCATGTCAACACTGCATAACACCACTATAGCTCAGCTACTTCAGGTGTGTTTCAACTCTGCGTCATCAGTGCACGGCCCCGCTCAACATTGCACAGCACCACTACTGCTCAGCAGCTGCAAATGTGTCTCCTCTGGACTCCTCTGTGTTGATTCTGAACCATTGCTTACATCTGTACCATCAGTTTGCAACATAGTAACACTGAACCATAACACCACCACAACAGGGTAAACCATAACTCACAGCAACATAATGCAGAAAAGGGTAGAAAGGTTTTTTTTTTTTTTTTTCATCTTTCCTACCCGCTCCCAGCCTGGAAAGGAATTGAGCACATAGAAAATTAAACACTTTTTTTTTTAATCCTATAACATTAAGATATTCCACAGAGTATAAAACCAAACAAAAACTGAGGGCATAAAATATAAAAGAAGACCCTGATCATTTCTGTTTACAACCTCAAACCACCAGGAAAAGTGATTGCAATAAAGCATGAGCCAGCATCCCCGCTAGCAATGGAGCAAACTGTGTAGTGAGGAAACGATAGTACTGGCCGGAAGATGTGGTTTACATATTTTATCAGAGTGAACTTGTGGAAAACAGGTGTGAATTTGGTTTCTTAAGACGTAGGTTTCGTAACTCTTCAGAATCCAGTTCTGTATTTGTATTTAACGTTGTATGAAGTGTAACTTTATATGAAATACCTTCCAACTTTTTGAGGGACCGTTATGGTTCATTGCATAAAAGTCAATTTTTCCATAATATATATACACTTTAGTAGTTTGTTTAGCGCTAAATAATGATGTGAATACAGACATTTCTAAAATCCAAATTGCATCAAATAATGAAATAATATAAAAGGTGAGGTCTAATATACAGATTGGAACCAGACAAACACATTCTGGATCAATTTTGTAAATTTAACAATGCAAATGTATACCGCAGATCAAAAAGAGGGATATTTAAAGAGAAGAGGGACTTGATTCAAAAATAGGGACACTTGGTAGGTCTGGTTTAGACGCGTTCACATCTATGGCAGCAGATCTGGTAGGCTGTTCCCGCAGAGAGCAGCCTAACGGATTTCACCAGATCCAGCACTGACGGATTCTGTCGTTCACTGCTAGATCCCCACTGACTGTAATGAGGTTTGGAGGTGATCTAGCCGTTTTCCAGCATAAATGCTGGGTTTTGGCCAGAAAAAAACCCTTGAATGCAACAGATTTTGGTCAAGCCGGCATTTGTGATAATAAGCTTGCTAAACAGAACGTGATGGTAGGCAGACAGCAACAGTGGCAGGGTGAGGTTTCTTCATGGGAATCAGCCTGAGGAGTGAGAAAATGTGGGTATTGATGCAGTATTCATGTACATATGCTGCTTAATGAAATTGAACCCCCCCCCCCCCAAAAAAAAATGTAAACTTCAACCGTGTGGAAACTGAGGCAGTAGTGGCATGATGCAGGCCGCAGCATGCAGCTGTACAGATGGTGATGGTAGGCAGACAGGCGGCAATAGTGGCTTAATTAACTTGAACCCCCCCACCCCCCAAAAAAAAAATTAAATTGCAACTGTGTGGAAATTGAATATACGTAAATGGATGATTGAGGCTTGATGCTCAATTTCACCTTAATGCACACTGGTAGATTGCTACCACACAATGGGTATTGCTGCAGTAATCATGAATAAATGCTGCTTAAAGTGTAACTGCCGTTTTATTTTTATACCCTAATGGTATAGGGCACCCTGCTGTATAAGTGTTTTTTTCTTTAAAATGTAATAATTTTCAGTTTTACCTGCTAATAACTCCCACAAATGCATGGTAATTTCCTATTCAGAAGCTCTCATCTCAGAGTGTTGCCATGTGCAGGTCGTCTCTAAACAAGAGACGGATCAGCAGTGGGGAGAGGAGCTCAGCCCTGAGTGCCTGGATCTGTGGTGAGGCAGAAAGTGGAGGGGGAGGGCTGCTTTACATGCTGATATCTCCTGAATGGTACCAGTTAGAAACATGCAACTTGGCTTGTTTGAACAAGTCAGTCCAGGCTTTTATAAAAGACCAGAATGACAGCTCTAGTTCAAGCAACAGAGGAGAAATCACTGTTAGAAATCGAGTCGGGAATAATTGTGAGTAAAATCTGCTTATACTTTCACTTTCAGCTTCATTCAGAGCATCCTGATTTCTATGAGTGATATATTCCGCTGTACTGAACAGATTTATGCCATTCTGGTATTGTCTGAAAGCTTGGAATGTCAGCTTTCAGTATTCACAATACAAAGCCCATATTTCTAGCTGATACTAAACCAGAGATATGAGCAGCTGTCAGTGTGGAAGAGAATGAGGGACAGATGACTATTAAGATGCTAAAACAAATGCTTACTGATTTCTCACTGATTTCATGTAACTGCAGGCCTTGTCTCTGTTTAGCTGTATGTGAGAGGATACACAGTGCTCTGGGGTAGTGGGGGAGGTTATCTACATTCAGATTGGTCTTGTCTGTCTATGGTTTGCTGTATGTGAGCATGCACAGTGCTCTTAGGTAGTTGGGGAGGTTATCTGCATTGTAATTGGTCCTGCTAGTTAATGTGAGGAGAGCAAAGGCTTATTGGAAGTGAGGGAAATACAGGATGGCCTCAAGGACAGGGCAAAGATCACCACAAGAAGAGCAGCAGAGACCATCTTAGGAATATGCTGAAATAGAGTCACAGAGAAATAGGGTTGCTAAGGGCTGAATACAGACATCAGAAAGGTAAAATTAACTGAAAAATATAGCTTCATGAATATCTTCCCTTCGGCATCACATATGTTAGGAATTTCATTTTTGGTAGTGAAATGGCAGTTACACGTTAATTAAATTGAACCCCACAAAAAAAGGATATCTGTGAAAAGGATATCTGGGGGGTGGGGATGAAAGTATTTGCTTGTAGGTAGCTGCTTTTAAGATCTGCACTGCAGCAACTGTACTTCTGATAGCAGCCACAGCAGCCACAGCTCCTATCTTCTCTCTCCCTGTCTTGTCAGCTGCCCTGCTTGTCCCTATTCTACACAATATACACAATTCTTCTTTGGAATCCTGGCTTTTCCCTTCAATCTCCCTGGCAATATGCTTGATTGATTTCTGACTGTCCCACCTGGCTGCTACTTCTTGGAATAGGCCCAGTATGGTTGGCTGCTGACCCACGGGGATCATAGACACAGGTGTGTGTCACTGAGGGAACAGGCAACTTGCATAGTAAGGAAACAGGCAGAGGTCTGGGATGCCAAAGTTCATCAGAATCTGTGAAAAAAGCCAAAGATCAGGGCAGCTGGTGCATGGCCAGTACGGTGGACAGGCACAGATCAGGGCAGGTGGTACAGGTTCAGGATCCAGGAGACATACAGTGTTCGGAACACATAGCACTTCTACAGGCTCTAGCTAGCTAGAGGAGGACCTAATGCTAGATCTACAGAGAGCTAATTGCACAGGCAAGGAAGTGAAGTTAGGGGATCGGCTATATATACTGATGAGCAAAAGGGTAACAATATTTTTGACTTTCAGGCTCCATATCTCACCATCCACTACAGCTTTGAACATGAGACTTCCACCATTTTATAGACAATGAACTTGGCTATCTCATACATAAATTGGACTTGTAACTATTTAGCATATGATTAGTTATGCAGATGCTTGTCACGTAACTGCATCGTTTACTATTTTGCTCCTAAAATGTAAAATTTAAATTTTTATTATTTTGTTAGTATTTTGTAAATCCACTTTTTGACTTTCAGCACTGCCTGAATCCTTCTGGTCATGCTACTGGTCGACTCACTTGGGTATGAATACAACTTTTTCTTCAACTTTACCCACAAGTATTTCATTGGGCTTAGGTCTGGAGGAGTCAATCCAGCACCTCTACATAATTTTCAGGGAACCATTTCTTTGCCAATCTTAACTTATACTTCAGGTCGTTGTCCTGCTGGAACACTGTCATCCTATTCATACCCATAGTACTCGAGTGTACAAAGTAACTCCTCTTCTAGGATACTCACATATAGCTCAGCATTGAGACCACTATTGATCCTGCTCAAGTATCTAACACCTTTGGCTGTGAAACAACCCCATATAGTCAGGCTTCCTCCACCTAACTTGACAGTTCCTTCAATTTTTTTGATCCATTAGCCCCCTTTTCCCTTTTCTTCCAGACCCATCTTCCAGAGCACAGTCTATTGAATTTTGCCATTGCAAACTCGAGCCAACGCTTCTTGTGACGATATTAAAATTAAGGCTTGTTCACCTTTTTAGGCCACCATTCCAGACTTGTTTGCAACGCACGGTGCTTGCATGCACGTCTGTAATCTCAGTATTACAAAGCATACAAGCCACCTCCACTGCTGTTTTGTCACACCAGAACTGATAGACCTTGTGAATCTAATTGTTGACTCCGATATTTTGCATGAATGTCCACCTCTTGGCTTTGGAATGGATGGACTGGACTTCATTTTGTATTTTTTCAACTGTCATGGCACTCATATGATGCAGTTTGGCAATTTTCTTGGCCTAGATACCGCAATCAATGAGCTGGATGATACTGTTTCTCTTTTCTTGGGAAATCTTCTTCATGGCTGCTCCTGGGTTCAAGCCAGTGACGTTTCTGTTGGGAATCAACCGAATAACATACTAAGCTAGCAAATGTGAGAACAGGTTGTAATTGGTAGTATACAAGAAGAAAAAGATTGTTCCACCACCAGGAGCAAAACAATAACAATGCAGTTACATGACAATAATCTGCATAAGTAATCATATGCTAAATATTTGCAAGTCCAATTTAAGTATGAGAGAGCCAAGATGGATATCTATAAAATGATGGTAGTCTTACGTTCAAAGCTGTGGATGGTGAGATATGGAGCCTGAAAGTGAAAAGTTCAAAACATTGTTAACCTTTTGCTCGTCAGTGTCACGAGTGGTCTTGCGTCTGGAATCAGACGTTCTGCGCGGCTTTCTAAGTGACAGGTTTGACAGGCTATTCCCTGTGGTTTGGGTGCTGTTCTCCACACCCCTTTCCCTCAGCTGTTGCCGCTGGGCAATTAGCTGTCTCCTACTTACCTCTTCCTCTCCCAGTATCCCTTGCGGTTTATATCTGCTACATACCTGTTGAGAGTGGTGTGGATCTCGGCTGAGATCCTGTTGCTGAGTTCTACTTAAAGTTAAGTGTTTTCCCTTCCTTTGGTTATTCCTGTTTGAGTCTCCTGTTCCTCCTTACGCTTGGAGGAACAGGTTACTCTCTTGTGTCATTAGACTGCAGGGTGTTCTAGGGTTTACTCAGATTAGGTTCCTGTGTATGAGCTTTCCTACCACCCGGGTTAGTTCATACTGGTAGCCAGCTAGGGCCTAGTCTTAGGGTCCCCTGCAGGAGGTGACCAGTTCCCTGGTTTTGTCTGTTCCCATCCCTCATACGCTCGGTGTGGCTTTTCCCCCCACACCCGAGCGTGACATTATAAACCGCCACTAACAAAAATTTATGTCATTTTTGTGCTGACATGGATGCTATTGCTACACTGGCTGAACGGCTGCAGGGACTCAGCTTGGAGGTGGCTGACATCCGCAACCAGATTCAGAGACCACAGGCTGGTGGTTCTGGGGGTGCTGAGTGTCAGGCCTGTTTGGAGCCTAAGGTCCCCCTCCCGGATAGATTTTCTGGGGAATGTGATAATTTTGTTCTATTTAGGGAGGCGTGCAAATTGTATTTCAGACTGCGTCCACATTCTTCTGGTAATGAGGAACAGAAGGTTGGTGTGGTCATCTCGCTGCTTAAAGGGGATGCGCAGTCATGGGCCTTTTCTCTACCGGCTGGATCGCTGTCTCTCCGGTCGGTAGATGAATTTTTCAAGACCCTAGGGATTATCTATGATGACCCGGATCGTATCTCCCTGGCGGAGACCCAGATACGTAACCTTTGTCAGGGTGAGCGGCCGGTTGAGACTTATTGCTCTGAGTTTCGGAGGTGGGCGACCAATACTGAATGGAACGATCCGGCTTTACGTAGCCAATTCTGTCAAGGTTTGTCTGAAAGGCTGAAGGACGCTTTGGCCTTTCAGGAAACCCCTGTGTCTTTGGAAGCCGCTATGTCTCTTGCTGTACGCATGGATAGGCGCCTGAGAGAGCGATCTAGGGGCCCCCGCTCTCAGGACGTACTATCACATAGTGTACCAGCTTCCTATGACACTTTGGGTGAATATTCCCCTAGGTTGATGTCTGGGGATGAACCTATGCAATTAGGGGGAGCCACTCCTGTAGCCACCCGCAATCATCTTGGTAATAAAAAGGGTGTGTGTTTTTTCTGTGGTCAGAAAGGACACTTTATCAATGTATGTCCATGCTTCCTATCTCTAAAGGAGAGAAAAGAAAAGGGGGCGTTGAATTCTCATCTCACTCTTGGTGGAGTGGGTAGGGAGACTGAAAATGTGCATTTGTCTTCATCCTGCAGTACCCGTTTTCTCCTGACTGCCGAGGTGGCGCTAGAATCAAAGGTTGTGAAAATTGAGGTGTTTATTGACAGCGGGGCAGGGGTGAACTTGATTGATGCTCAGTTTGTCCGTATGCATGGATTGTCACCAAGTTCTTTGGATAAGAGGATTTCTGTGTTTGCCATTGATTCTGCACCTCTCTCTCAGAAGTGTTTGTCTCAGATGGTGCATGATATCAAATTAAGAGTGGGTGAATTTCATCAGGAGCTTATTTCATGTTTTGTGTTGGAAGGTCTTCCTGCTCCTGTGGTTCTGGGTTTACCGTGGTTAAGCAAACATAATCCGTCCATTGACTGGCATACTAGACAAATTGTGGATTGGGGCGATTATTGTGTTGACAATTGCCTTAATACATCTTTTTCTGCTTTAACCACTAAGACTCTTCCTTCTTTTATATCGGATTTCTCTGATGTATTTTCTGAAGGTGGATGTCAGGATTTACCCCCTCACCGGGAATACGATTGTCCTATCAATCTTATCCCTGGAACAAGATTGCCTAAATCTAGGCTGTATAACCTTTCTGGACCTGAGAGAACGGCCATGAAGGAATATATTGCTGAGAGTTTGGCCAAAGGACATATTAGGCCTTCCAAATCTCCTGTGGCAGCAGGGTTCTTTTTTGTTAAAAAAAGGACGGATCCCTTAGGCCATGTCTGGATTTCCGTGAACTCAATAGGATTACTGTCCGTGATCCGTACCCCCTTCCTTTGATTCCTGACTTGTTTAACCAGATTGTGGATGCCAAGGTGTTCTCCAAGTTGGACTTAAGGGGGGCATATAATCTGGTCAGGATCAAGGAAGGGGATGAATGGAAGACGGCCTTTAACACTCCTGAGGGCCACTTTGAGAACCTGGTCATGCCTTTTGGGTTGACCAATGCTCCTGCTGTCTTCCAGCATTTTGTTAATGACATTTTTCATCATCTTGTGGGGAGGTTTGTAGTCGTGTATTTGGATGACATACTAATCTATTCTCCAGATATTGTGACACATCAGGATCACGTGAGGCAGGTGTTGCAAATTTTAAGAGATAACAAGTTGTATGCAAAATTAGAGAAATGTGCTTTTGCTGTACATGAGGTGCAATTCTTAGGATACCTGCTTTCATCTTCAGGTTTTCGTATGGATCCAGAGAAGGTCTGTGCTGTTCTGAACTGGGACCGACCTGAAAATCTGAAGGCTCTTATGCGATTTTTGGGGTTCACCAACTATTACCGAAAATTTATTAAGAACTATTCGACTATGGTTAAACCCTTAACTGACATGACTAAGAAAGGGACGGATGTCTCTGTGTGGTCTGATGCAGCATTGCAAGCCTTCTCTGCTGTAAAGGAGTGCTTTTCCTCTGCCCCTATATTGGTGCAGCCAGATGTGTCACAACCTTTCATTGTGGAGGTTGACGCATCCGATGTGGGGGTAGGAGCTGTGTTATCACAAGGCCCGTCACCTGGTAAATGGCGCCCATGTGCTTTTTTTTCGAAGAAACTCTCTGTGGCGGAGAGAAATTATGATGTGGGTAACCGAGAGTTACTGGCCATTAAGTTGGCTTTTGAGGAATGGCGTCATTGGTTGGAAGGGGCGAATCATCCAATCACGGTATTCACTGATCACAAAAATCTGGCTTACCTGGAGTCGGCTAGACGACTTAATCCGAGGCAGGCCAGATGGTCTTTGTTCTTCACCAGATTCAATTTCATTGTCACATACCGTCCTGGGGTTAAGAATGTGAAGGCGGATGCCTTGTCACGTAGTTTTCCCGGGGGTGGTGATTTTGAAGATCCTAGCCCTATACTGTCTGAAGGAGTGGTGATATCCGCTCTTTACCCTGATCTTGAGGCTAAAGTGCTTGAGGCCCAGGGAGATGCGCCGGAGTCTTGCCCTCCCGGGAAGTTGTTTGTTCCTTCTGATTTGCGTTATAAGGTTTTTGAGGAGCATCATTCTTCGGTGCTTGCGGGACACCCTGGGAGTAAATCCACTGTCAACCTCATCTCTCGTAGATTCTGGTGGCCAGGTCTGCGTAAGTGTGTTGAGGAATATGTGTCAGCCTGTAGTGTCTGCGCACGCTCTAAGGTGACACATACTCGTCCTTCTGGACCCCTACTTCCATTACCCATCCCGTCCAGACCATGGACTCACCTATCCATGGACTTCATCACTGATCTGCCTGAGTCGTCTGGTAAGACAGTTATTCTGGTGGTTGTAGATTGTTTTAGTAAAATGGCGCACTTTATTGCATTACCCGGACTCCCCAATGCTAAAACTCTTGCACAAGTGTTTGTTGACAATATTGTGAAACTTCATGGCATTCCCACTGACGTGGTCTCTGATCGTGGGACTCAGTTTGTGTCCAGATTCTGGAGGGCGTTCTGTACTCGGCTCGGGGTACAACTGTCTTTCTCTTCTGCCTTTCATCCCCAGACGAATGGACAGACTGAGCGTACCAATCAGAATCTGGAGACTTATTTGAGATGCTTTGTCTCTGAGAACCAGGAGGAGTGGTCCTCGTTTTTGTCTCTGGCTGAGTTTGCCATAAATAATCGCAGACAGGACTCCACTGGTAAGTCACCATTTTTTGGTGCATATGGCTTTCACCCGCAGTTTGGCACATTTTGTGGTTCTGATACTTCTGGTATTCCTGAGGAAGAACGTTTTTCGTCATCATTGTCTTCCATATGGCGAAAAATTCAAAGTAACTTGATAAATATGGGTAGCAAGTACAAACGTGTGGCTGACAGGAGACGCATGAATGGTCCGGACCTAAATGTGGGTGATTCTGTGTGGCTGTCTACTAGGAACATTAAGTTGAAAGTTCCTTCATGGAAGTTGGGTCCAAGATTTATTGGCCCATATAAAATCACGGCCATTATTAATCCTGTAGCATTTTGTCTTGAACTTCCGCAGGCCCTGAAAATCCATAATGTGTTTCACAGATGTTTGTTGAAGAGGTATGTTGAACCTCTGGAGCCATCTCCCTTGCCACCCGCGCCTGTCTTGGTGGATGGTAATTTGGAATTTCAGATTGTCAAGATCATTGATTCTCGAGTTCTTCGTGGGACCCTTCAATATCTGGTTCATTGGAAGGGTTATGGTCCTGAGGAGAGGTCATGGGTACCGGCATCTGACGTGAATGCCAGTCGTTTGGTAAAAGCCTTTCACAGATGTCACCCTGATAAAGTTGGTCCTGGGTGCCCGGAGGTCACCCGTAAAAGGGGGGGTAATGTCACGAGTGGTCTTGCGTCTGGAATCAGACGTTCTGCGCGGCTTTCTAAGTGACAGGTTTGACAGGCTATTCCCTGTGGTTTGGGTGCTGTTCTCCACACCCCTTTCCCTCAGCTGTTGCCGCTGGGCAATTAGCTGTCTCCTACTTACCTCTTCCTCTCCCAGTATCCCTTGCGGTTTATATCTGCTACATACCTGTTGAGAGTGGTGTGGATCTCGGCTGAGATCCTGTTGCTGAGTTCTACTTAAAGTTAAGTGTTTTCCCTTCCTTTGGTTATTCCTGTTTGAGTCTCCTGTTCCTCCTTACGCTTGGAGGAACAGGTTACTCTCTTGTGTCATTAGACTGCAGGGTGTTCTAGGGTTTACTCAGATTAGGTTCCTGTGTATGAGCTTTCCTACCACCCGGGTTAGTTCATACTGGTAGACAGCTAGGGCCTAGTCTTAGGGTCCCCTGCAGGAGGTGACCAGTTCCCTGGTTTTGTCTGTTCCCATCCCTCATACGCTCGGTGTGGCTTTTCCCCCCACACCCGAGCGTGACAGTCAGTGTTTTTTAGTTGATTAACTCCTTAGTCAAGCAGATGAGAACAGAATCAGAAATTAAATAAATAAAGCATAAATGTGATGGTCAGCAATATACTGTATACATACACAGTTTTAGGCAAAAGCAAAAAATAAATAAATATATATATATATATATATATGTATATATATATGTATATATGTATATATATATATATATATATATATATATATATATACACAGTACAGACCAAAAGTTTGGACACACCTTCTCATTCAAAGAGTTTTCTGTATTTTCATGACTATGAAAATTGTAGATTCACACTGAAGGCATCAAAACTATAAAACTATGAATTAACACATGTGGAATTATATACTTAACAAAAAAATGTGAAACAACTGAAAATATGTCTTATATTCTAGGTTCTTCAAAGTAGCCACCTTTTTTGCTTTGATTATTGCTTTGCACACTCCTGGCATTCTCTTGATGAGCTTCAAGAGGTAGTCACCTGAAATGGTATTCCAACAGTCTTGAAGGAGTTCCCAGAGATGCTTAGCACTTGTTGGTCCTTTTGCCTTCACTCTGCGGTCGAGCTCACCCCAAACCATCTCGATTGGGTTCAGGTCTGGTGACTGTGGAGGCCAGGTCATCTGGCGTAGCACCCCATCACTCTCCTTCTTGGTCAAATAGCCCTTACACAGCCTGGAGGTGTGTTTGGGGTCATTGTCCTGTTGATAAATAAATGATGGTCCAACTAAACGCAAACCGGATGGAATAGCATGCCACTGCAAGATGCTGTGGTAGCCATGCTGGTTCAGTATGCCTTCAATTTTGAATAAATCTCCAACAGTGTCACCAGCAAAGCACCCCCACACCATCACACCTCCTCCTCCATGCTTCACGGTGGGAACCAGGCATGTAGAGTCCATCCGTTCACCTTTTCTGCGTCGCACAAAGACACGGTGGTTGGAACCAAAGATCTCAAAATTGGACTCATCAGACCAAAGCACAGATTTCCACTGGTCTAATGTCCATTCCTTGTGTTCTTTAGCCCAAACAAGTCTCTTCTGCTTGTTGCCTGTCCTTAGCAGTGGTTTCCTAGCAGCTATTTTACCATGAAGGCCTGTGTATCCACCTGACTTCTGCCCAACACAGCTCATGGTCCCAACCCCATTTATATGGCAAGAAATCCCACTTATTAAACCTGACAGGGCACACCTGTGAAGTGAAAACCATTTCAGGTGACTACCTCTTGAAGCTCATCAAGAGAATGCCAAGAGTGTGCAAAGCAGTAATCAAAACAAAAGGTGGCTACTTTGAAGAACCTAGAATATAAGACATATTTTCAGTTGTTTTACACTTTTTTGTTCAGTATATAATTCCACATGTGTTAATTCATAGTTTTGATGCCTTCAGTGTGAATCTACAATTTTCATAGTCATGAAAATACAGAAAACTCTTTGAATGAGAAGGTGTGTCCAAACTTTTGGTCTGTACTGTATATATATTTTCTCATTTCCCCAGTTCTGTTCTGGCCTTTTGTTGACATGTAGTTGCAGAGCTGTGGGGGCGATTAACAGTCTCTAAGGTTTTCCTCATGAATATTTGTGGGTATCAACAAGACTGCCTTTCCCCTCCCCCTGTTCTACAAAGGGAGTGAATAAAATTGCTGCCCTGCCTGCAGTATGAATGCTTGGATACTCATGTTGTATGTGGGGGACTACAAGTTCCAGCTGTACAGGACAATGACATTGCTGATACACACAAGATCTTCCTTTCTACCTCGCCTTGTGCAATGGTCTGCAGACACTTATTCACAACCAACAGAAGAGTACAGCGGAGAGAACCCCTCCAGTCTTTGTCAGCTCTGTATTTACAGGGTGAGGAAAGGAGAGAAGATCCTGTGCACAGCATTAATCTCTTCACTGCCTGGAAACGAGGAAACCTTTCAGCTGCTCAGTACCTGAGGCAGAGCCTCCAACCCTGAGTCTGTGCTGCTTGTGGTAGAAGGGGTTAAACTTTGCTGAGGAATCCAGTGGGAGAGGAGACACAGGGCAGACAGCTCGGCAGATTGGGCAGAGCAGGGGGCGTGGCTTATCTGTCCAACCAGAATAGCCCACATTGATGTTCTGTGCACAGGGGCAGACCTGCTCCTTCTGCCCCCTGAGCATACCTCCCAACCAGGGGCGGATTGGGAATTAAAAGTGGCCCTGGAAAAAAACATAAGTAGCCCCAAATTGTGGGCGGGCCCAGATTGAGAGAAGGTGGGGTCAACATGAGTAGGCGGGCCAGAAATACCATAGAGGGAGCAGTATATCATGTCCTCCCCTTGCTCTCCAGTAATGCCCCCCACCCCAGTAATATTCCTATAGCGGCCATAGTAATGCTCCCACCCCCAGTAATGTCAATATAGAGCCCCCAGTAATGCCCCCTGGCCCTAGTAATGTCCTTATAGCTCCCCCAGTAATGCCCCTCTGCCCCAGTAATACTACCCCCCCCTGCCCCAGTAATGTCACTATAAATCCCCCAGTAATGCCCCCCTGCTTCCAGTAATGTCACTATAGCGTCCCCATTAATGCCCCCTGCTCCCAGTAATGTTACTATAGAGTCCCCAGTAATTTCCCTTCTGTCCCCAGTAATGCCCCCCTGCTCCCAGTAATGCCCCTCCCTGCCCCAATAATGTACAGTGGACACTTAAATGTGCCCTGCCCCCTTATTGTCAATGGCTGGCAAAAAACAAACAAACAGAAAAACTAACCTTAGTGTGCAGACCTGGAGCAGCCTCTTCTTGCCTGTGTCCTGGAGCAGGGGTAGGGATGATGACACAGCGTCAGTCACGCTGACGCTGGGAGTGGGAGGAGCCACAGATCGTTTCACATCTGAAGAGTAGAGTAGTGAGCTCTCTCCTGCTGTCGGGTGTCAAAGGACCTGACAGCAGGAGGTACAGGGGCGGGAACATTATCAGAGGCAGGGGCCGCACAATAGGGCATGATAAGAAGATCCCAGGAGGGCCAGCGGCGGCTGCCGCCCTCTGTACAATACACATTGCAATACACAATACAATACACATTGCGGCCAGCAGCAGCCCTGCTGCAATCCCATTATCACGACATTGGTACGATAATGAGATCACAGCAGGGCTGCTGGTGGCCGCAATGTGTATTGTAATGTGCATTGTAGTGAGGGCGGAGGCCGCCGCTCACCCTGCTGATGCCGGCCCACAGCATACTTTAGGCAATCAGCCCACCAGGAAGTGGGGTACATTGCCAATCCGCCCCTGCTCCCAACCTTCTCAGATCCGGCGGGACAGTCCCGGATTACAGTGGCTGTCCCGGTACAGGGGAGCTATGTCCCCCAGATTCCATAGGAAGCAGAGATAGTTGCCTGTGTATTATGCTGAAGCAGAGAGCTGGCATCGGCTCCCCGCTTCATCATCCCTCCCCACTGCTGGCTCTCCTCCACAGACCAGAGCAGCCAATGTCCTGCTGCTGCTGCCAGGAACAGGGTAAGTATGTGGTGTTTATTTTTATTTTTTTTACTTTCTGTAAGGGGGCACAAAACTTGACATACTGGGGGCACAGCTGGACATATTACTGGCAGCACAGCTGAAAATATTACTGGCAGCACAGCTGAAAATATTACTCCCAGCACAGCTGAAAATATTACTGGGCTGTCTATTATCCTCTTTAATTAAGAACAGGAGAAGCCAACAACACATTTTAGGTCTCACAGATAGCCAGGGAACGCTACACTGTGCACCAGACAAAATAGCTGCTATTCTAGGAGACTTCTATGCTAAGCTGTATGGCGACCCTGGACCCAAAACTCCCATATCAGACTTCTTTCTTAAATGTGATTCACTCCCCTCTCCCACACCGACCCAATTGGAATCCCTGAAAGCGCCTATTACAGAAGGGGAGGTACAATCAACCATTGTCAAATTACAGGCACATAAAGCGCCAGGACCTGATGGTTTCTCGGGTGAGTTTTATAAACTCCTTAAGTCAGAAATCAGTGAACCATTGATGAAAGTTTTCATTGGATTGCTGACAGGCTCTTCTCTCTCGCTGTCTGATAATATGGCCTATATAAAGCTCATCGCCAAACCTGGGAAAGATGTATTGAATCCGTCTTCATACTACCCAATATCACTGGTAAATGTAGATCTTAAACTTATGGCGAAAATAATGGCGGA
Source organism: Rhinella marina (assembly GCA_900303285.1). NCBI lineage: Eukaryota > Metazoa > Chordata > Amphibia > Anura > Bufonidae > Rhinella > Rhinella marina. The sequence continues at coordinate 347,574 of ONZH01016956.1, read as the reverse complement.
CAGATTATCCCTGATAATGCCTGCCTTGGTTTCACCTTCTCAGTCGGGTTTCATAAAGAACAGATCAGCTGTTTCTAATATCCGTAAAGTTTTGACAGCACTTCATACCATGATAGCGCCTTCTCTGGTTGCCATTGACGCAGAGAAGGCCTTCGATAACGTTAGATGGGACTGGCTAGCAGGAGTGCTAGATGTCATGAAAATTGAAAGCTCTTTTAGAACCTTTTTATCGGCGCTTCATGCGTCCCCTAGAGCAAGAATCTCTATCCCGAGATTCCTCTCTCCCACTTTCCTCCTGCATAAAGGTACTCGTCAGGGCTGCCCTTTATCTCCATTGCTTTTTAATTTGGCACCTCTCATTTGCATCCTGGAGGAGGGCGAAATGTTTAGAGGTATTAAGGTGGGCAATCAGGAGATCCGAACTTCACTCTTTGCAGATGACCTGCTTCTATTTATGGCACATCCGGAGGAGGATCTTCAAAGAGTCATGGATCTCTTGACTGCATTTGGTCCAGCCTCCGGCTTTAAGGTAAACTATGACAAATGTGAATTACTGCAGATAGGATACCGGCCTAAAAAGTTGGCACTACCGCAGGAGGTTGATCAAATTCAAATCGCAAGCACCAGTATAGCATATCTGGGTATTAAAATAGGAAAACTACCCCAAACACTTTACACCTTGAACTATGTACCGTTATCTAAATCCTTGGAGAAAGATCTCCGGAGATGGAGCAATTTACCCCTATCATTAACAGGCAGATGCCACGTACTTAAAATGGTCTGCTTTCCCAAAGTGTTATATCCCCTTCAAACCATACCCATGTTGTTGAAACATTCTGATATTACAGCACTTTACTCAGTCATCTCGTCTTTCATATTGTCAGGGAAGAGATCCAGGATAGCGATGAGAAAGTTGATGTTGCCCAGGGCCAAAGGGGGCTTTAACCTACCTAACCTACGACTATACAATATTTCGTGCTTGTTCCGGCACTGTTTAGACTGGATCCAGCACACCAGTCATTATTCCAACTTTTCTTTGGAGCCTCAGCTAGCAGCCCCATGGCCCCTGGTTAACATACTACACTCTAGAAGACCCTTACTACCTCCCCAGATGAAACACTCACTTGTCCTTGGGGACAATATGGTGGTTTGGAAGGAAGCTCGTAAACTCAATAATAAAGCTTTTCTGGCATCCATGTTTTTGCAACTCTGGAATCATCCCGAGTTCCTCGAAGGTGCACAGAAAACTATGTTTGACTTGTGGAGGAAAAGAGGCATTACCTCCCTGTCTGACCTTTTGCATGGTTCTGAAAACAGGTATCTTACTATGACTGAGGTTTCTGAAAAGTATAACCTTCCCAGGTCTCATGTCCTCCCACACCGACAGGTGATGCTCTTTTGTCAACAGAGGTTAAGGGATGTTCGGACAGAATGCAGCAGTTTTAGGTCCCATATCTCCCACAACTACAAAACTTTCCTTATCGTACCTCTACCAAACTGTGAGAGACATGGGGGAAAAGGAAACCGAAAATCAACTTTTAAAAGGTGGGAAAAAGACCTACACATTACTTTGCTGTCCCTAGAAGTCAACCAAGGTTGGATGAGGGTCTGTAAGACGGTTCCTTGTGAAAAATGGAGGGAAACACACTTGCGGCTAATCCACTCTGCTATTTATGCCTTCAATTTTCCCAAAAAATCCACAAATACCACATATCTTACTGCTTGTCCTAAATGTAACATGGGTAGCACAGATCTGGCACATTGTGCTTGGCAATGTACTCGGGTACGGGGCTATTGGTCATCCATAGCTTCATAGATTAAAAACACTTGGGGATACCATACAGATATAACACCAGAGAAGATGCTATTTCACATGTTCGGATCTGATAACCGGCCGCAGCTAATTATTGATGCCGCTTTATTGGTGTCACTCCGATGCTTGCTTCAATACTGGCTAAAGCTCAACATCCCTCAGATCCAAGAAGTCACCTCCCAAATGACGACTTTCATATATCTAGACAAACTTGACATGGAGACACAAATAGACAGGAAAACGACGGGTTTCTTTAAAAAATAGAAAGTCTTTATTCTTAAACATATACCCCAAACAGACATCACTTCCCTCATGCAGTCTTTTCAATATACTACATGGTATGCTAAGGAATCTTTGAAAGGCAAATTGGGAAGTTTGAACGTGGATCCATGAGATGCTTCCTGTCTTTTCTTTTCCGTATTTTATATCTTTGGTTACATAGGTATAGCTCAACGCCACAGGCCCTAGTGGGCGTCTGCACTAGAAAGGGTGGGGTGGGAATATTGTGACTGTTTTTGTTGGGGCATAAAATGTAAAATGTTTTTCACTATTGTGTATTCATGCAATTAATGTATGTATTACTGGTGAATGTAATAAAAATATATTTAAAAAAAAAAAAAAAAAAAAAAATATATATATATATATATATATATTACTGGGGACACATAGCTGGGCATATTACTGTGTGCACACAACAGGGGATATCATTGGGGGAACGAACATAACATGGCATATTACTGTGGGAACAGTTGGGTATAATTCCATGAGGGAGCACATAACTGGGCATATTGTTGGGGCACAGCTGGGCATAATTCTGTGAGCGGTCACAATGTGGGCATAAATACTGTTCGGTGGCATGAAGGGGAAATAATTACTACGTGGGGGCAATAAGAGGACTGGTTGGGATTAAGTGCATAGTTATGTTTTTGGCCATGTCACGCTTTATGCGCCACACAATGTGTCCATCTTTGTTGATTTGGAAAGTTAGGAGGTATTCCCTGAGGCTTGTGCACGGAACATCATAGAGCAAGGAAAGAAGCTGACATCACCGGTCATGTGACATCAAGTAACTAGGAGAACAGGCCACTGTAGATGATGTAAGTGAACTGGAAATTCCCTTACATTTGGTAAGTTAGAAACCATACAAAGAGGAAAAAAACCTAATTGGACAACCCCTTTTAACTCCTGCAGTACTGCAGGGAAATGTTCCACTAAGACCAGGGTTACACAGCGGCATGTGTTGTGCCACAAGAAAGTTTTGGAACATTTCATTGAATGATTGAAATGCGACAGTCGCAAAAAATACAAGTTGGATTTTTTATGGCTGTGTTGCAGTAGCATCATGTTACATTGCGACACCATTGCTACAAATGTTGCCATGTAGCTGTAATTTTTGTTTTTTCCTTTTTTTGTTTCGTGACTTGCTGTCGCCATGTAGCAACAGCCTAATGTACACACAGAAAGAAGCCATGCAGTTAGGCTATGGTCTGCAGCGTGGGACACAGTAACTGACGGCTGGGCAGAAGCTAAGTGAGTGATGTGCTGCATGTGACCGACCCAACAGGAGCCTTTAACCCCTTCAGGACACAGCCAGTTTTCACCTTAAGGACCAAGCTACATTTTTCAAATCTGACATGTTTCACTTTATGTGGTAATAACTCTGGAACGCTTTTACTTATCTAAGCGATTCTGAGAATGTTTTCTCATGACATATTGTACTTCATGCTAGTGGTAAATTTTAGTCAATATGTTTCACCTTTCTTTATAAAAAAATTCCAAAATTTACAGAAAATTTGGAAAAAATCATAATTTTTGAAATTTGATTGTCTCTGCTTTTAAAGCAGATTGTGATACCTCATAAAATAGATGTTACTGTACATTTCATGTTGGCATCATTTTGTAAACATAATTTTATTTTTCAGGAAGTTAGAAGGTTTAGAATTTTAGAAGCAATTCTTAAATTTTTTAAGAAAATTTCCAAAACCCACTTTTCAGGGACCCGTTCAGTTATCAAGTCACTTTGTGGCGCTTACATAGAAGAAACCACCCATAAATGACCCAATTTTAGAAACTACACCCATCAAGTTAATCAAAACTGATTTTACAAACTTTGTTAACCCTTTAGGTGTTCCACAAGAATGAAAGGAAAATGGAGGTGAAATTTCAAAAAATCTTTTTTTTTGCAGATTTTCCATTTTAATTTATTGTCCCTGTAACACAGCAAGGGTTAACAGCCAAAGAAAACTCAATATTTATTACCCTGATTCTGCAGTTTACAGAAACACCCCACATGAGGTGGTAAACTGCTGTAGGGGAACATAGCAGGGCGCAGAGGGAAAGGAATGCCATATGGATTTTAGAGGGCAGATGTCGCTGGGATAATTTTAAGTTTCCATGTCACATTGAACACCCCCTGATGCACCCCAGAGTAGAAACTCCCAAAAAGTGACCCCATTTTGGAAACTACAAGATGAGGTGACAGTTTTATTGGTACTATTTTGGGGTACATATGATTTTTGATTGCTCAGTATTACACTTTTTGTGAGGCAAGGTAACAAAAAAATGGCTGTTGTGGCACAGTTTTTATTTTTGTTTTTTTACAGAGTTCTTCTGACAGGATAGATCATGTGTTACTTATAAAGAGTAGGTTGATACAGACGCAACAATATCAAATATGTGTATTTTTTTTGTTGTTGTTTCAGTTCTACATAATAAAGCATTTTTCAAAACAAAAAATATGTGTTTGCGTCTTCATTTTCTAAAAGCTACATTTCTTTTATTTTTCTGCTGATCGTCTTGTATAGGGGCTCATTTTTTGCGGAATGAGTTGACGTTTTTATAGGTAGCATTTTTTGGTACATATGATTTTTTGATCACTCAATATTACACTTTATGTGGCAAAATGACCAAAAAATGGTCGTTTAGGCAAAGTTTTTTAATGAAATTCACCTTAGGGGTTAGATCATGTGATATTTTTATAGAGCAGGTTTTTACGGATGCGGCGATACCTAATGTCTACTTTTTAAAATGTATTTTAGTTTTACACAACAAAAGCATTTAAAAAAAATCATGTTTTAGCATCTCTATATTCCTAAAGCTTTATTTTTTTATTTTTCTGGGCGATGATCTTATGTAGGGGCTCATTATTTGCGGGAAGAGATGACGGTTTGATTGGTACCATTTTGGGGTGTGTATGACTTTTTGATCACTTGTTATAACAGTTTTTGTGATGAAAGGTGACAAAAAATTGCATTTTTTGCACAGTTTTTATTTTTTTATGGTGTTTACCTTAGGGGGTAAGTCATATAATATTTTTATAGAGGAAGTCATTACGGACGTGGAGATACCTAATATGTCTACTTTTTTACATTTATTTCAGTTTTACAGAATAAAAGCTTTTTTGAAGAAAAAGAAATCATGTTTTAGTGTCTCCATTTTTTGAAAGCCATATTTTTTTTATCTTTTGGCCGATTGTCTTAGGTAGGGTATCATTTTTTGCGGAAAGAGATGACGGTTTGATTGGTACCATTTTGGGGTGTGTATGACTTTTTGATTGCTTGTAATTACACTTTTTGTTATGTAAGGTGACCAAAAAATTGCATTTTTGCTCAGTTTTTTTTAAAAAAATTTACGACATTTACCTGAGGTGGTAGATCATGTGATATTTTTATAGAGGACTTTGTGACGGACGCGGCAATACCCAATATGTGTGTTTTTTATTTATTTATTTTTTTTAAAAAAAACATTATTTTATAGTGAGGGGGCGTTTTTCTTTTTTTTACTTGAAACTTTATTTTTTTATTATTAAAAAAACACTTTTTTTCACTTTTATTTACTTTTTACATTTGTCCCACTATGGGACTTCACATTTTTAGGGTTTGATCCCTGTTTCAATTCAGTACAATACATTTTTTATTGTACTGAATTGAACTGTCAGCGTTTCACTGTGTGAGACGCTGACAGGTTGCCTAGGAGACCCAGCCCTCAGGCTGGATCCCCTAGGCTTCCGTACATGGCAGATCCGATGCCTCCGATGTGAGGCGTTGGAGTTGCCATGGCAACCATCGGCCCCCTGCTAGCGCAGCGCGGGGGGCCGATGGGGTCAGAGGGAGCCCCCTCCCTCTCTCAGACCCCTCACACACGGTCAGCAGTGATCGCGGCGTGTGAGGGGTTAATCCGCCGGCATCACCGCACACAGCGATGCCTGGGGATGCAGCACGGGCCTGGCTATCGGCAACAGCCGGGCCCGTTCTGCCGATCTTATCACGTACATGCACGTGAGGATGCGGCAAGGAGCCGCATTCACTCACGTACATGTACGTGAAAATGGGTAAAGGGGTTAAAGGATATGTACACCTTGGGGCAATTTTTAAAATGTTTGCATTGTACTCATTTTGAGCTAAAAATAACTTTTTAAATTGGTCTTTATTAAAAACATGGAGTCCTTTTTTCTGTACAGAGATGAGATGCTCTAGTAGCCCACTTTGGATTTTCTGTCTTTTCTGTCAGACTAGGAGAAGACGGACTCTTCTTATATCTGCTGTCTGACATTATAAACACTAATTGTATTATTATATATTGCATATATTATATTATTATATTATATTATTATCTTTTTGATAAGAATGTGGCTTAAATAAGTGTTTATGACCTCTCGGTAGTTTAGCGATAAGGTTTATTAATGACTGGCACAAAGTGAAAATACCAGTCACACAGCCAGAAAAACAGTTAACCCTTTGTGACAGAATGGCTCAATATTGTTTTTATAAAGACCAATTGAAAAAGTGATTTTTTTGCCAAGAATGAGTAAAATGGAATCATAAAATAAGTGATTTTACTTAGGCAACAGAGGCTCTACCTTCTCTTTCTTCCTCAACTCTGCAATCTATCCACTGATTGTATTGTATGTATGTGATGGGTTTTTATATGAACTTACAGTGCCTTTTCCACACTTTGTCAAGTTATACTCACAAACTTAAATGTATTTAATGTGATAGGCCAACACAAAGTAGCAAGTATGTGTGAAGTAAAAAGAAAATCATACATGTTTTTAAAAATGTTTAATAAATAACAATCTGCATTTGTTTTCTCCCAACAGACCCCACCACTGAGTCAATACTTTCTAGGGCCACATTTCGCTACCAGCTTTGCACATCTAGAGGCTGAAATTTGTGACTATTCTTCTTTGCAAAATAGCTCAAGCTCAGTCACTCTGGATGGAGAGCGTATGTGAACAGCAATTTTCAAGTCTTACCACAGATTCTCAATAGGATTTAGGTCTGGACTTTGACTGGGTCATTCTAACACATGAATATGTTTTGATCTGAGCCATTCCATTGTAGCTCTGGCTGTATATTTATGATCTTTCTTCTACTGGAAGGTTTTCTTCCAGGATTGCCCTGTATTTAACTCTATCCATCTTATCATCAACTCTGACCAGCTTCCCTGTCCCTGCTGAAGAAAAGCATCCCCACAGCATGATGCTGCCACCGCCATGTTTCACGGTGGGGATGGTATGTTCAGGGTGATGTGCAGTGTTAGTTTTTGGCCATACATAGCATTTTACATTTAGGCCAAAAAGTTAAACTTATGTTTCAACTGACCAGAGCACCTTCTTCCACGTTTGCTGTGTCGCCCACATGGCTTGGGGTAAACATGAGTTCTTACGGCTTGCTTTCAAAAATGGCTTTCTTCTTGCCCCTCTTCCATAAAGGCCAGATTTGTGGAGTACACGACTAATAGTTGTCCTGTGGACAGATTCTTCCACCTGAGCTGTGGATCTCTGTAGCTCCTCCAGAGTGACCATGGGCCTCTTGGCTTCTTCTTTAATTAGTGATCCCCTTGTCGGGGCTGTCATTTTAGGTTGATGGCCATGTCTTGGTAGGTTTGCAGTTGTGCCATACTCCTTCCATTTTCGAATGATGGATTGAACAGTCCTCCATGAGATGTAGAGCTTGGGATGTATTTTTTTTTTATATAACCTAACCCTGCTTTACACTTCTACTCAACTTTATCTGTGAACTGCCTGGTATGTTCCTTGGTTTGATCACTAATGTTCTCTAACAAAATTCTGAGGCCTTCACAGAACAGCTATAGTTATACTGAGAATAAATTACACACAGGTGGACTCTACTTACTAATTAGGTGACTTCTGAAGGCAATTGGTCACACTGGATTTTATTTTTTAGGGATATCTGAAAACAGAGGGCTGAATACAAATGCATGCCACACTTTTCAGATTTTGAATTTAATTTTGAAAACCATCTATCACTTTCTTGTCACTTCACACATACTTGCAACTTTGAGTTGGTCTATCATATAAAATCCAAATAAAATACATTTAGGTTTGTGGGTGTAATGTTTTAAAAATGTAGAAAAGTCCAAGGAGTAGTAATACTTTTTTCCCTTCACCCATGAAAGCACCATAGAGAGATGGATCTTACCCTACAGTTAGACAGGAAGCCCCAGAGCAATTAAAAAGGGAAGTCCCACTTCCTTCTTCAGTGTGGTTTCCTGTCCTCTGGACACAGGAGTCAGGAGCATGAAGCCTCCAGGCCGTGAAACAAGGAACAAATGATGGATTGAACTTCGGTTATACAGTGAATATTTGTGTTGTGTGGCTGTTGTGAATCTGTTTGGTGTTAACCCTGATCCATATGGGTTTGCTGCCTTTAGCATAGTTGATACGTTTGATTCTTTGGTACTCTCATGGTTCAGGGCCCGGAGAGTGGCCTCATGGCTTCAGGGTTTGCATGATTGACTTCATTCCCGCCTGGCTAAATGTTGCTGAGTCTATGCCTGTTTGGTCTATGCCTGCTTAGCTGAAGGGCTTTGCGCTTAAGCCTGTCTGGCGGAACGCCTTTGCACCTAGGCCTCTTTGGTTGAACGCTTTTGTCTCTGTGGTTGGCTGGCTGCCTTCAGGTCTATAGCTGGCTGACTGGCTGCCTTCAGGTCCATGGCTGGCTGTCTTCGGGTCCATGGCTGGCTGGCTGCCTTCGGGTCCATGCCTGGCTGGCTGCCGATGGGTCTGTGCCTGGCTGGCTGGCTGCCTTTGTGGCCTTTATCTGTGAGGGTCTATACTTGGGTGCATGTGCCTCTACACCTGTGTAGCTGATTGCTTCTGCGTTTTTGCTTGCTTGAATGACTGCTCCTGTAGCTATGTGTATGTAGCTGTCTGCTGCTGGGCATGTGTGGTGCAGTTGTGTGTGGTGAAAGCGCATTGAGGACAGACAAATGGTACCACTGCGAACAAGCAACGTGGAAACTGTGGAGCACCATGTGCCACTGATGTGAGAGGCGAACGTCTGCTTTGAAGGTACGCAAGAGCCAACTACACACTACAGTGGAGCAGATCACTGCCAAAATGAGCCAAGGGGCTGCCAGACATGTGTCTGGAACAGTTCTGTAAATCTTACTGTGTATGGGGCTCCAAAGCAGACAGATGGTCACTGCATCTTTGCTAACGACGTTGCATTGGCAGAAAAGTTTTCGCGGCAGTATCGGAATTTGACCTCCTCTTATTGGCAAAGGGTTGACTTCTCCAATGAGCCATGTTTTCTGCTTAATTGAATGGATGGACATTGTCATATCAGGCAACATCAGAGAACAAACAACCTGCGGCCATTGCTGGAAGAACACAAGCTGGTGGTGGCAGTGTTATGATCTGGGGAATTTTATCATGGCATTCTCTGGGCCATTCATCCATGTGGAATGCACCAACTGATTTAGGTTTGAATCCATCCTTGCAGATCACGTACACCCATACATGCTGATTGTCTTTCCTGGGGCAGATGTGATCTTCCATCGAGACAATGTACAAATGTCTGACATTGGATGGAAGAGCATGACCAAGATTTCCAATACTATCCTTGCCCCATAATTCTCTAGACTTGAACCTAACTGAGTATCTGTGGGACCATTTCGGTTGTCATGTTTCCTCGATGGATCCTCCCCATGCACCCTCCAGCAGCAGTGGGATGCACTGCAGTCAGCATGACTGCATATACCTGTGACAACCTGCCAGGACCTTACTGAGTCCCTCCCAGTTTTAGCTGCTGCTTGTGCGGCACACAGCGGTTACTCTGGATATTAGCTCGAATGATGTGACTTGACTATGTACATGAGCTGTTACACTTGACGTTTTATTGTGTAGGACCTGAGGAAGGGACTACTCAAGTTCTGAAACGTGTTGCTTTTATACATATAATAAATACAATTGATGTGAAGTCATCAACTTGGGATCCTTACTGAGATAACGGCACCAGTGCAAAGTTCCTTTTTCCTTCCACTCCATAGGTAAGTATTGACTATTGGCCCTGTCCTTTGCACACATGGATTTCTCTAGATTCTCTGAATCTTTTGATACTATGTACTTTAAATGGTGGGATATTCAAAGTCTTTACAATTATACATTAAAGAACATTTTTCTGAAATCGTTCCACAATTTTCAGACTTAATTTTTCACAGATTGGTGAACTTTTCTTCTGAGAGGCTTTACCTCTGTAATATGCTCTTTTTATACCCAGTCATGTGACAATTGCTTCTTCAGCTGTTTTTTATTAGAACCCCTTACTTTTCCAGGCTTTTGTTGCATTTGTTTCAACTTTTTTGAGATGCATTGCTGCTATCAAGTTCTAAATGAGTTGATTTTTTTCCCCTAAAAATGGTAAAATGTCTCACTTTCAACATCTAATAAAATTTTTATTTTACTGTGAATAAAATATGGGTTTATGAGATCTGCAAATCAATTGTTTGTATTTATTTACACTTTACACAGCACCCCAACTTTTTTTTTTGTAGAATTGGAGTTCTAAAAAGCCCAGAGAACCCTTTGAAGAGTCAACAGGCTTATTCTCTCCAGCAGCCATTGCACCCAACCTCCTTAGGCGATGACACTTTCTCTGAATCTCCAACTGGTTAACAGCAATGAATATACTGTAGCTTGAATATAACTTTTATTACAGGTCACAGCTACTCATCCTCATGATGCACATCTGCTTTGGCATCTCATAGATCATAGTATCCAACTCTTTGCAACACACTGCATTCACATTGTTTGCACGCCTTTCTTTACACATTGACTTGTAGCAAGCTGGTTGGTCTTATACTCCTGACCTGGCTTCTCTACAGGTCCTCTGACACTCGAGTTCAAGGAAATGCAAGTCAGCTCCCCCTGCTCCATGTTGCTCAGACCCTCTCTAGGCTCTGTGGTGGTGCACTGATTTCTGAGCGCCTCTCCCCATATCTTCATAAAACCATGCTTCTCAGTGTTAGGATGTCACGGCTATGACCCCTTCACAGGAAAATATTCACAGTGCAATATTATAACTAGGGATGAGCGAACTTGTCTTTTCAAGTTTGGTGTATAAGGTTATGGATTCCGCTACCACGGACCATAAGTTACAATATCGGAAGCTGCAGGATACAGCTGATCAGTAGGGTGCCATGCATTGAACCCCCATCAATATCAGGAGCCTGGAAAAGAAAACCTTGAATGAATAAGAAGAAACCATAAGGTGTAAATGAAATTCTGCAGAAGTAACATTAATACATTTGAAATCCTGGGTTACAACATCATAATAAAAATATAGTCTGAACAGCAGTTGTGAAAGGTTGTGATGGAGAAAATTTCCAGTGTAGTTACTTAAGTAAATCAGATGTCCTTGTAAGGCTACATTCACATCTGCAGCGGAAGCTCTGTTCACGGCCTCCGTCACGTAGTTCGTCAAAAACACCAGAGAAAAAGGTTCTGCATGCTGGACTTTTTTTTTCTCCGCTAAAAAAAAATGTTCTCCCGAACGGAAACCTAACAGATCCCATTATAGTCAAAGGGATCTGTTTGACTGGTCTGTTATGTGCTGAATCCGGCACTTCCATTATTTATTTATAACTGAGCAGAAGAATGGAATAATTGTGTTAATGTGAAAGCAGCCTGAGAGGGGGGAATCAAATACCTTTCTCTGCAGGTAATGAAAAGTAATGTTTTACATATACAGTATTCTGGTTCTTTAAATGGACAGATATGGACTGAGACACAACTAAAGTTATTAGTAAAGCTATTTATGCACTCTAACCTATGTAACCGGTTATGGCGGTGCGCTGCGGAATAACTGTATGAGCGAGGCACTGGGGCTACCTGGGATTGAGATTATTGTGACAGTGGCGTACATAGAGACGTAAGGGCCCTATAGCAAGGATCAAACCAGCCCCCCCCCTACACAGGACAGAAGGGATTATGCCTAAACCCTTTTCAATGACCCTTGGGCCATTTTCCACTGCCTTGTTCACTAAAAGTTGTTCCTTTAGAGGGTAGAGTCCTGACCAAGTTTTCAACCCCAGTAGAAGAGGAGATAATCTCAACTAAGACTGGGCCCCCTCTTGCTCTGGGCCCCATAGCAGTCGCATGGTCTGCCACTATAGTAGTTATGCCCGTGCTTGTGGGGACACTAACAGTGGAAGGTAGTTTGTAATAGCTAAGCCCAGGAAAAGGCTGGAGCCTTCAAACTGGTAAGATACAAATAAGATTTGGTGTCCTTTGGGTAGAGGACCACATGTAGGCCCATTTGATCTATTCCTATGTGCTAGAGTTTCTGGCTAATGAAGTACCAAGTCATGACCTCTCATGTTCTGATCCTGGAACTCGGTGCTCTATTTAAACTGCTTCCTGGCCATACACCAGTGCCAGTGACAGTCTCTGACTCACTAGCTGTGTTCCTGTGCTCATTGGATTGCTCGTTCCTCTGACCCGTCTTCTTATCACTTGCATGTAAGTAGCACAGGGGCTGTCAACCAGTTGCAGTCTTGCTACCTAGGGCTTGTACTGCAAGTTGGCAGAGAAAGCGGGCTGGGTTCTAGGTCAGGGCTCGCTATCCATGTCTGTCCCTACCTACAGGTGTTACAAATGGTCAATGTAATAACTTAAAACTGACAAAAGTAATACATTTATCAAAAAAAGAATACTGAAAATCAGCTAATGAAAATCAAACATTGCTTTTGGATTGTGATTCAGCAGAATATTTTATAAAACTAATGAATGATGGTACCCCTAGAAAAGATTGCAAATAATTTGATCATAGGGACATTTTAAAACGGTGTTTCCTGTAATTAGCATCACATGTGTCTTCAAATTTCTAATCAGTCAGTCTGCCTATTTAAAGGGTTAAAAGTGGACACTGTGCTGTTTGGTATCATGGTGTGTACCACACTGAACATGGACCAAAGAAATCTAAGGAGAGGTTAGAAAGAAAATTATACACACACATGTTAAAGGTAAATGCTCTAAGACCATTTCCAAACAGCTTGATATTCCTGTTACTACAGTTGCAAATATTATTCAGATGTTTAATATCTACGGGACTGTGGCCAACCTTCCTGGCCACAAGAGGAAAATTGATGACCAATTGAAGAGATGGATAATACAAAAGGTAACTAAAGAGCCTAGTACAACTTCCAGAAATAAGAGATGAACTCCAAGGTCAAGGTACATCAGTGTCAGATAGCACCATCCACCGTTGTCTTCGCCAAAGTGGTCTTAATGGAAGATTACCGGCAAGGAGGAAACCACTGTTGAAAGCAAATCGTAAAAAAAGAAAGACTGGAATTTGCCAAAATGCATATTGACAAGCCACAAATTGTCTGGTAGAATGTCCTTTGGACAGATAAGGCAAAACCAGAGCTTTTTGGAAAGTCACATCAGTTCTATGTTCACTGATGCAAAAATGAAGCATACCAAGAGAAGAACATTGGGGACGATTTATCAAACTGGTGTAAAGTAGAACTGGCTTATTGGCCAATAGCAACCAATCAGATTTTACCTTTCATTTTCCAAAGGAGCTGTGAAAAATGAAAGGTGCAATCTGATTGGTTGCTATGGGCCACTAAGCCAGTTCTACTTTACACCGGTTTGATAAATCTCCCCCATTGTACCTACTGTGAAACATGGAGGCTTGTTTATGTTTTTGGGGCTGCCTTGCTGCATATGGCACAGGATGTGTGGGATCTGTGCAGTGTACAATGAAATCTCAAGGCGTTCTGGAGCAAAATGTGTTGCCCAGTGTCAGAAACCTTGGTCTCAGTCGCAGGTCATGGGTCCTCCAACTGGATAATGACCTAAAATGCACAGCTAAAAACATCCAAGAATGGCTAAGAGCAAAACATTGGACTATTCTGAAGTGGCCTTCTATGAACCCTTATCTGAATGCTGTTGAACATCTGTGGAAGGAGCTGAAACATGCAGTCATGAGAAGACACCCTTCAAACCCGAGACACCTGGAGCAGTTTTCTCAGGAGGAGTGGGCAGAAAACCTGTGGACAGATGCGAAAGTCTCATTGAGAGTTACAGAAATCACTTGATTACAATGATTGTTCTCAAAATGTTGTACAACAAAATACAGTGGTCCCTCAAATTACAATATTAATTGGTTCCAGGACGACCATTGTAGGTTGAAACCATTGTAAAGGTCCTTTTACACGGGCCGATTATCGGCCCGTGTAAAAGTGGCCCTAATCAGCCGACGAACGAGCAAAACGCTCGTTCGTCGGCTGATTGGATCTTTTGGTTTCTACAAAAGATCCAATCTGTCGGGCGCACATCGGCCTGTGTAAACAGGCGATGTGCGCCTGACAGTATGGAGCTTCCCGGCCGCACGAGTGATACAGAGATCACTCGTGCGGCCCGGCGCTCGATTCATCGGGCCGTGTAAAGGCTCCCTGCCCGAGCGCCGATATCGCTGATCGGCGCTCGGGCAGGGAGACACATCGGCCCGTCTAAAAGGGCCTTAAGTTGAGTAATTGCTTCCAAAGCCCCAAAAGGTCATCCAAGATAAGAGAAAATGAAGATTAAAGAAAAATAAGCAGTTAACTAACACAGATAAAACAAGTCCTTACATACAGTGCCTACAAGTAGTATTCAACCCCCTGCAGATTTAGCTGGTTTGATAAGATGCAAATAAGTTAGAGCCTTCAAACTTCAAACAAGAGCAGGATTTATTGACAGATGCATAAATCTTACAAACCAAAAAGTTATGTTGCTCAGTTAAATTTTAATAAATTTTAAACATAAAAGTGTGGGTCAATTATTATTCAACCCCTAGGTTTAATATTTTGTGGAATAACCCTTGTTTGCAATTACAGCTAATAATCGTATTTTATAAGACCTGATCAGGTCGGCACAGGTCTCTGGAGTTATCTTGGCCCACTCCTCCATGCAGATCTTCTCCAAGTTATCTAGGTTCTTTGGGTGTCTCATGTGGACTTTAATCTTGAGCTCCTTCCACAAGTTTTCAATTGGGTTAAGGTCAGGAGACTGACTAGGCCACTGCAACACCTTGATTTTTTCCCTCTTGAACCAGGCCTTGGTTTTCTTGGCTGTGTGCTTTGGGTCGTTGTCTTGTTGGAAGATGAAATGACGACCCATCTTAAGATCCTTGATGGAGGAGCGGAGGTTCTTGGCCAAAATCTCCAGGTAGGCCATGCTATCCATCTTCCCATGGATGAGGACCAGATGGCCAGGCCCCTTGGCTGAGAAGCAGCCCCACAGCATGATGCTGCCACCACCATGCTTGACTGTAGGGATGGTATTCTTGGGGTCGTATGCAGTGCCATCCAGTCTCCAAACGTCACGTGTGTGGTTGGCACCAAAGATCTCGATCTCATCAGACCAGAGAACCTTGAACCAGTCTGTCTCAGAGTCCTCCAAGTGATCATGAGCAAACTGTAAACGAGCCTTGACATGACGCTTTGAAAGTAAAGGTACCTTATGGGCTCGTCTGGAACGGAGACCATTGTGGTGGAGTACGTTACTTATGGTATTGACTGAAACCAATGTCCCCACTGCCATGAGATCTTCCCGGAGCTCCTTCCTTGTTGTCCTCGGGTTAGCCTTGACTCTTCGGACAAGCCTGGCCTCGGCACGGGAGGAAACTTTCAAAGGCTGTCCAGGCCGTGGAAGTCTAACAGTAGTTCCATAAGCCTTCCACTTCCGGATGATGCTCCCAACAGTGGAGACAGGTAGACCCAACTCCTTGGAAAGGGTTTTGTACCCCTTGCCAGCCTTGTGACCCTCCACAATCTTGTCTCTGATGGCCTTGGAATGCTCCTTTGCCTTTCCCATGTTGACCATGTATGAATGCTGTTCACAAGTTTGGGGAGGGTCTTAAATAGTCAGAAAAGGCTGGAAAAACAGATAATTAATCCAAACATGTGAAGCTCATTGTTCTTTGTGCCTGAACTACTTCTTAATACTTTAGGGGAACCAAACAGAATTCTGGTGGTTTGAGGGGTTGAATAATAATTGACCCACACTTTTATGTTTAAAATTTACTAAAATTTAACTGAGCAACATAACTTTTTGGTTTGTAAGATTTATGCATCTGTTAATAAATCCTGCTCTTGTTTGAAGTTTGAAGGCTCTAACTTATTTGCATCTTATCAAACCAGCTAAATCTGCAGGGGGTTGAATACTATTTGTAGGCACTGTATAACAGTCAGGAATAGCTGTTAACTAGCAACTAATATAACTATTTTACCAGAGAAGTGGCCAGGATTGATTGGATCTGAGTCTGAGGCATTGTATGTTGAGTCTAGGTTCAACTTATGATAGGCCAGAAAAGACTATTGTATGTTGAAAATATTGTATCCTGAGACCATTGTATCTTGAGGAATCACTGTATTAAGTTGAGGGTACCATCATTTTTGTCCGCGGCAGTTTTCATTTTGATTTCATTTCATTTTGATTTTCAGTAACTTTTTATTTATTATTACTTTTGTCATTTTAAAGTTATTTCAGTGACCATTGTGGGTTTTCTTTTCTTTAATGGAAGGGTACCAACACTTTTTTCCATGCGTGTATATATCAATCTGCTCAGCTCCTCCTGCTCTATAACATGCTGTCTGGGAGTCTGAACTGCCATAGCGCAGCAAGAGATGTAAGCAGGTCATCTGCTCATTGGCTGCCTGTGCTACTGACCTGTATTGCTGATGTACAGCAGTCCTGGCTCACGTCTGACAGAAGTAGACACTCACATACCTACATCCTCCCACACAAAGTCCTCTTACATCATCAGCTGGAGCACAACATGTACGGTGTCCAGGGCATGTGGAGCAATTCTGTGCGATCAGTAGCTCCAGTCAGACTGCCTCAGGGGCTCCAGCTGGATGATAAATCTGGAGCAGGGATAGACAATTCTCTCTGATTCTATACCAACTGTTGGTTGGCTTACTTTGAGACAGATGTTTTTGCCAAAATTGCGCTGACATTTTGGTGCAAAATTATGCAACTTAGAGCCCATCTTCATCGTGTGAAGCTCTGCCCACTTTCTACTAAAATTTACCCACTTGACAAGCATGTTGGAAATGGTGTAGAGATCCTAGATGAGCCAATTTCTGCCACTCTTTTTGACAGTTTTTTTTTATGCAGACACATCAATAAATCTAAGCAAAAAAAGACAGAAAAAGTCACAAAAAACATTTTTGCTTATTCTGACCTTTTCTTATTAGTAAAAATTTAAAAAAAATGCCAGAGCAGGGACCCTTAAAATGCATATATGTGTATTTTTAAATGCAAGAAAGTAAGGAGGAGCCTCAGGGCTGCGGGGGTGGGGGGTAATCAATGATGGGAAAACTTGCATCACAGAAGCCATCCTTTCTTTAACCTGTTCCTGACTGCCCATTGGCTATAAACATCCTGGCGATCGGGAATTATCTCTGAACTTACGCTCTGAAACATCCGTTGTAAGTTTGCAGCTGAACTCTAATTGTGCATCTGCTGAGCTGGGGGCCCACTGTCAGAGACAGCAGGGCACCCCATGGAGAGGGCAGGGACAGTTCCCCAGTGTCTTCGCCATCTGGATCGCTGTATACACAGAGCTGAACGAGTGCTGTGTATACATGTGAAAAAAGGGCCTGGGCTAGAAGTGGTTAACTTTCATGTTTACATTTTAAAAACAAAAAGATACAGCGAAGCAGGAATGCAACTGTATCTTTCGAAAACCTTATACAGTTGCCATCCGTTTCATGTAAGCATCTGTTTTTCTTAAAGGAAAAGTGAAGTTGTTTTTTTTTTTTTTTCTTTTCTTTTTTTTCCCCTTCAGATGGATCATTATATACAGGAGATGCCCAGGTTATACCAGCATGGTCCATATCACTATATACAAGAAGATGTATAACTTATACCAGCTGTACATACAGTACAGACCTAAAGTTTGGACACACCTTCTCATTCAAAGAGTTTTCTGTATTTTCATGACTATGAAAATTGTAGATTCACACTAAAGGCATCAAAACTATGAATTAACACATGTGGAATTATATACTTAACAAAAAAGTGTGAAACAACTGTAAATATGTCTTATATTCTAGGTTCTTCAAAGTAGCACAGATTTCCACTGGTCTAATGTCCATTCCTTGTGTTCTTTAGCTCAAACAAGTCTCTTCTGCTTGTTGCCTGTCCTTAGCAGTGGTTTCCTAGCAGCTATTTTACCATGAAGGCCTGTGTATCCACCTGACTTCTGCCCAACACAACTCATGGTCCCAACCCCATTTATAAGGCAAGAAATCCCACTTATTAAACCTGACAGGGCACACCTATGAACTGAAAACCATTTCAGGTGACTACCTTTTTGATGCTCATGAAGAGAATGCCAAGAGTGTGCAAAGCAGTAATCAAAGCAAAAGGTTGCTACTTTGAAGAACCTAGAATATAAGACATATTTTCAGTTGTTTCACACTTTTTTGTTAAGTATATAACTCATGTGTTAATTCATAGTTTTGATGCCTTCAGTGTGAATCTACAATTTTCATAGTCATGAAAATACAGAAAACTCTTTGAATGAGAAGGTGTGTCCAAACTTTTGGTCTGTACTGTATATAATCATATACAGGAGATACCCAGGTTATACCAGCATGGTCTATATTACTACATACAAGAAGATGTATAACTTATACGAGCAGTACATATATAATTATATGCAGGAGATACCCCGGTTATACCAGCATGATCCATATCTCTATATACAAGAAGATGTATAACTTATACCAGCAGTACATATATAATCATATACAGGAGATAACCAGGTTATACCACCATGGTCCATATCACTATATACAAGAAGATGTATAACTTATACCAGCTGTACATATATAATTATATACAGGAGATACCCAGGTTATACCACCATGGTCCATATCACTATATACAAGAAGATGTATAACTTATACCAGCTGTACGTGTATAATTACATACAGGAGATGCCCAGGTTATATTAAAATGATCCATATCACTATATACAAGAAGATGTCTTATACCAGTTGCATATATATATAATTATATACAGGAGATACCCAGGTTATACCAGCATGCTCCATATCTCTATATACAAGAAGATGTATAACTTATACCAGCAGTACATATATAATTATATACAGGAGATACCCAGGTTATACCAGCATGGTCTATATTACTACATACAAGAAGATGTATAACTTATACGAGCAGTATATATATAATTATATACAGGAGATACCCAGGTTATACCAGCATGGTCCATATCACTATATACAAGAAGATGTATAACTTATACCAGCCGTACATATATAATTATATACAGGAGATACCCAGATTATACTCAAATGATCCATATCATTATATACAAGAAGATGTATAACTTATACCAGCTGTACGTGTATAATTACATACAGGAGATGCCCAGGTTATATTAAAATGATCCATATCACTATATACAAGAAGATGTCTTATACCAGTTGCATATATATAATTATATACAGGAGATACCCAGGTTATACCAGCATGCTCCATATCTCTATATACAAGAAGATGTATAACTTATACCAGCAGTACATATATAATTATATACAGAAGATACCCAGGTTATACCAGCATGCTCCATATCACTATATACCAGAAACTGTATAACTTATACCAGCTGTACATATATAATTATATACAGGAGATACCCAGGTTATACCAGCATGCTCCATATCACTATATACAAGAAGATGTATAACTTATACGAGCAGTACATATATAATTATATACAGGAGATACCCAGGTTATACCAGCATGGTCCATATCACTATATACAAGAAGATGTATAACTTATACCAGCCGTACATATATAATTATATACAGGAGATGCCCAGGTTATACTCAAATGATCCATATCATTATATACAAGAAGATATATAACTTATACCAGTTGTACATATATAATTACATACAGGAGATGCCCAGGTTATATTAAAATGATCCATATCACTATATACAAGAAGATGTCTTATACCAGTTGCACATATATAATTATATACAGGAGATGCCCAGGTTATACCAGCATGCTCCATATCACTACATACAAGAAGATGCAGGATAACAGGCTGAACTGGATGGACAGATGTCTTTTTTAGCCTTATAAACTATGTTACTATGTATAACTGATACCAGCTTCATATATGTAATTATATACTAGAGATACCCAGGTTATACCAGTATGCTCCATATCACTATATACAAGAAGATGTATAACTTATCCCAGCTGTACAAATATAATTATATACAGGAGATACCCAGGTTATACTAGCATGGTCCATGTCACTATATACAAAATGTATAACTTATACCAGCTGTACCCATATAATTATATGCAGGAGATGCTCGGGTTATACCAGCATGCTCCATATCACTATATACAAGAAGATGTATAACTTATACCAGCTGTACATATATAATTATATACAAAAGATGCCCAGGTTATACCAGCATGCTCCATATCACTATATACAAGAAAATGTATAGCTTATACCAGCTGTATATATATAAATATATACAGGAGATACCCAGGTTATACCAGCATGCTCCATATCACTATATACAAGAAGATGTATAACTTATACCAGCTGTACATATATAATTATATACAGGAGATACCCAGGTTATACCAGCGTGCTCCATATCACTATATACAAGAAGATGTATAACTTATACCAGCTGTACATATATAATATATACAGGAGATTCTCAGGTTATACCAGCATGGTCCATATCACTATATACAAGAAGATGTATAACTTATACCAGCTGTACTGTACATATATAATTATATACAGGAGATACCCAGGTTATACCAGCATGCTCCATATCACTATATACAAGAAGATGTATAACTTATACCAGCTGTACTGTACATATATAATTATATACAGGAGATACCCAGGTTATACCAGCATGCTCCATATCACTATATACAAGAAGATGTATAACTTATACCAGCTGTACTGTACATATATAATTATATACAGGAGATACCCAGGTTATACCAGCATGCTCCATATCACTATATATAAGAAGATGTATAACTTATACCAGCTATACCTATATAATTATATACAGGAGATACCCAGGTTATACCAGCATGCTCCATATCACTATATACAAGAAGATGTATAACTTATACCAGCTGTAGATATATAATTATATACAGCAGATACCCAGGTTATACCAGCATGCTCCTTATCACTATATACAAGAAGATGTATCACTTATACCAGCTGTAGATATATAATTATATACAGGAGATACCCAGGTTATACCAGCATGCTCCATATCACTATATACAAGATGTATAACTTATATCAGCTGTACATATATTAATATATACAGGAGATGCCCAGGTTATACCAGCATGGTCCATATCACTATATACAAGAAGATGTATCACTTATACCAGTCGCCATATAGCAGCCGCTCTCCCAGACTGCGCAACCCACTGTGCTGTACAGATGACACGTCAGTGACGCTGTGATGTCATATACTGCGGCAGCACAGCGGTCCAGACTGATGGTTAAAGGGACTCCTGCCGGGAATATCGATTTCCCTCTCTGAACACAATTGTATCAGTTTAAACACCATTATCGGCCGCAGTTAATTGCTACCCACGTGTTTGAGACCCCTTCTGTGTACAGAACCTTACTAAACAGAGCTGCAATAAAATACCGTTTCCCTGACAGTCTGAGAATCGCACTATTCCAGCATTCTTCCACGTTTCTCTTATTCATTTTACATTTACTTCTATTTTTCATTAATTATCGATAATTAAATCTAGATCAGATCAGTTTATTTTCCTCTCTATCCCACTTTTCAAGTTCAACTGGATCTTTCGCACAAGCAGAGCAGCCATTCACAACCGTCCAGAAATG
The DNA here is from genome assembly GCA_900303285.1 of Rhinella marina. Lineage (NCBI taxonomy): Eukaryota > Metazoa > Chordata > Amphibia > Anura > Bufonidae > Rhinella > Rhinella marina. Next base: position 325,556 of record ONZH01016956.1, on the reverse strand, counting down.
CAGCGACGTCCTTCTAGGATTGTAATTCTCTGATCTGCTGTAGAAGCAGTATTTCTGCTGGAGGAATTTGTAGGAGGAGAAAGGGCTGTCATGGGGTGGATACTTCTGCACATAGAAAATGTCAGGAAATTAGATTTCTGGGAACACACGAGTCTGCCGTTACTTCTCCGCTAATAACTCACTGTGAGAGATTTGTACGACTACAAAGAAGCAGCTACATCTCAGATATTTGCATTAAAAAGTAAAAACAAACAGAAAAATGAGGGGAAAATGTTCTTTTACCGCACTTTTATGGTCTCTCCTGCCACTGAGTGTGGCCATACTGTCTCCAGAGCCTGGAAAGAGTGAGTACCATTTATTTCTATTTGGAATCTTTTGTTTCTACCTTGTCTCTCTTCAATCCTCCGGGTCATGTTCTGCTCCTAAGGACGCCTTCACACATTGTGGAACTTTCCGTAACTGAAAATCCGTTCCATTCTCCTCAAATCCATGTGCTTGCTGCCCCATTCAAATGAATAGAACTGATTTCTGCAACAAAATCCGAAGCGTGTGAAGGCACCCTAAGATAAAACTGCAGCTACTTCTAGTTAATCGCAGAAATAAACTATAGGATTAACCCCTTAGAGGCGGCAGAACCTAATTTGGCATGGTTTCCTTTGGAGACTTGTTCATTCGTAGGTTTACTGCAGTCCTATGTCAAATCTGCTTATTTTGTGTGCTTGGTTATGATATCTGAATATTTGGGGAAATGAAACATTTCCGCTCTGCCGAATGTATATATTATTGATGTTTGTGCTTCGCTAAATAGAGGAAACTTTGATAACGGAACTTAGTGATATACAGGTGCCATATAACGATACAAATACAGTAACGTAAAAAGCTTACAATCTGTAAGACTTGAGGGGAACATACAAGATTTAAGGGTATGAGTTAGGCACGGTTCACATCACTTGCAGGGCTCATGCACTCGAGCGTAAGTGTTTTGCGGTCTGCAAATTTCGAATTCACAAAACACGGAGATCATGCCACTATTTATTTTATAACTTCTGTAGAAATGTCCTGTCCTTGTCCCCAAAACGGACAAGAATAGGACATGTTCTATTTTTTTTTTTTTGGGGGGGGGGGCAAAACGGATGCACTGTCCGCATCTTTTTCAGCCCCATTATAGAGAATCAGTCCACATGCAATCCGCAAAAAATGTATTTCGAATGTGGTCAGAAACTACGGCCGCGTGCATGAGCCCTTAGTGATATGCCACAGATATATGTAACTGTATATCTATTCTCTTGCCGCTTCGGTCATTGACTGCTATTTAGACCTTTAGTTTAGTTTATTGTTTTGTGCATCTTTTACTAAAAATAATGACTTTTTCTTTCTCTGTAAATAAAAACAAGAAACTGGCGACGCTCGGATAATTACCCAAAGGCAATCTAGAGTAGGGCAAGGGGTAACTCGTACTGCGTAACAGATCGTGCAAAGGCAGGCAACGATTCTGGTTGAAAGTATGCAGTCTGATCCCATGATATTCTCAGCTGTAGATCCATCCTGCTCGGGAATTATGTGAAGGTCCTAATGGTAGAGTAAGTGAAATAGATAATGAAAATCAATGGAGCAGAGACCACTATAATTAAATAAGAACAAAAACATAAAGATATAAGGACAATATGTGTAATGCATTTCGACTAGATCTGGAGGAAGACGACAACACGCCTTCGAAACAAGTTGCACATATTGTCCTCTTTAACTTTTCCAATTTTTACAAAATTGTTCTTCAGTAACGACCCTGTTCTACCGGCTTTAATTGTTTTCTCTATTCATCTTACTCTTTCTTTCCTTGTATAATTTGTATCCATAAAAAATCGTAAATCTCTCGCTGTTTATTTTTGTAGCTCTGATAGATACTATATGATAACCCATTCTAGCCGGTGAATAAAGAGTCAAGTTCTCAGATAAACTTCAAGCAATGAATACCGGTCAAAGTCTATAAAAATAAAAACTAATATGTATTTAAAGGGGATTTCCGGTAATCGCTTTTTATTTAAGTCCTGTAGCCGTTATCACCTATGGAAAAGTCCTACTTATCTGATTCTCACCACTCCTTTTTCGGTGCACCAGCTTCCTCTCATCCAGCCCCTGCTTGGTCATATATGGACTTGGTCACCTGCACCACATCAGGACAAGTCACTGCTAAAGCCAGTCACTGATTGCAGTGGCGCACATGACCAAGTGCATGTCCTGCCTTAAAGAGAGGAAGCCTGTGACCAGAACCTGGACAAGAGGGAGCCAGAGAGCAGTTTTGGAGCAGCGAGGGGCAGGTGAGTATAACTTTTTCAGTAGGTGATGCCAGCTAGTACAGGACATAAGTAAAAAGTGATTTATTACTTATAACCCCTATAAGGTGCTTTTCCCATTTTACGAAGTGATTGCATGTCCTTATGGTTGGAGGGGTGAACTTCAGGTTACCCCACCAATCTTGATAATGAAGAAACTGCAGAATTAGTTTACCACTGATTTCATTTCTAAGTTTTTCTTGCAGGGAAGTACCCCAACCAGTGGCTTTGGAGTTAAGTTCAGCGGGCTGCATTCACTTAAATGGGGCTTTGCCGCAGTTTTTTATTTTTTTATAGCCAGTGACGGGATGCTGCTGCACAGGGAAAAAATGGTCAAGGTGACTTGGCACTACTGCTGTGGTCTGTTCAAGTTTAGAATTCATTGACGTAACCCTCCCCCTTTCTAGTCCTAGTGTATCCAGTCAATGCATCAGGCTGCCTCTGTTGGTAAACAATGTTCTTATTCAATGACAGTAAGCAAATATCTTGAAAGTGTGGCAAACTTTAACACTAAGTATATTACATAGTCATAAAACTTTTTATATATACGCTGATTAAAGGGTTTCTCTTGGAATTATAAAAATGGCCTTCAGCAAATGAGACAAGTTACCTCCACTTGTAGAGCTGCTTAGGGCAGTGACCTACCTGCGCTGTGCTAAGATGTCTGCCTTCACTTTACTCTGCTGCTCAGCTATGATGACATATCGCATACACTGTTGCTCCATTACTATGAACAACAGTAGATAGTAATGGTGCAATATGCTGTCATGGCTGAGCAGCCTAACAGGGATGGGGAAGAGGAAGGCAATCCTGCTCCTTGTTCCTGTCAGGCTGCTCAGCCAAGACTGCACATAGTACACAGTAAACAAATTTGTATGGAGATGTTCCGATTGTAAACTAAACCACATATTAGAGAGACTTTTAACCCCTTAAAGCTATATGATGTATATACTCATCAAGGAGCATTGCTACATAGTGCTCCATGATGAGTATATTTGTTATGGCATTAAACTGTTACAATGTTCCTACACATAGTGACAGCGCTGAGATCCCGACTGTTACACAAAGCCAGGAATCTCAGCTTACCGGCCCGCGATCAATGAGGGCAGTCCTGGGTCGGTGATCACTCTGATTGGCTAGTCTGTACAGTTTATGACTGTGGTGATCAGAACCTTATTTAATGTATAAATAATCACCCCCCCCACCACCACCACCCGTGCCTGATCGGGCCTCCAATAAACATCAGAATGGCCGGCGGTGCTCAGATGCCTCTCCCCTTTCCCTCCCCTGATGCAATCTTTTACAGGATAGGCGAGTGGCAGCAGAGTATCAGCTGTAACACATAGCATAATATAAAGCGATGATCAAAAATCATATGTACCCCAAAATAGTATCAATAAAACTGTCACCTTATCCTGTAGTTTCAAAAATAGGGTTAATTTTTGGTTGAATCTGTAGGGTGGGTCAGAGGGGCTTCAAATGGGATATGGTGTCTAAAAACCAATCCAGCAAAATCTGCCCTCCAAAAACCATATGCTGCCCCTTCCAGGGGCGTACATTGAACTCATGGGGCCCCATAGCAAAACTCCGTATTGGGCCCCTCCCTCCCCACACAAATATAAAGTACTATATATATATATATATATATATATATATATATATATATATATATATAAATAATGGTTCTTGCTGTCTTTGCAGGGTTCGGCACACAGATATCTGATTGCCCTGAATATTAATAGTGGCCCTGACAGTACCCCCCACAACAACGCCTTTATTAGTAATGTCCTCTATATTGTGCTTAATAATAATACCCCAATATTAATAATACCCCTATATTAATAATACCCCCATAGGGACCCTAATAGAAATAAAGCCCTCTATAGTGCCCCCAGCAGTAAGAAGGCTCCCCTTTAAAGCCCTTAGTGGTAATAAGTTATAGTGGCCCCAGTATTTTATAAAACCCCGCTGCAGTACCCCCGTATAGCATATATAATGCCCCCCATAGTATATATACAATGGTCTCCTCTGCAGTACATATAATGCCCCCTCCCCCCTGTATTGGTGCTATATATAATTCCTAAATAGTGATGAGTGAACTTCTATTTTCAAGTTCGGCGTACAAGGTTCAGGTTATCTAAGAATTCATTTATGGATTCCGCTACCACAGACCAAGTTATGCTCTGTGGTAGCGAAATCCAGAACGGAATTCTTAGATGACCCGCACCTTGTACGCCGAACCTGAAAATAGAAGTTTGCTCATCACTATTCCTAAATTATATATATTTAAAAAGAACACACAAATCCTTATATAGGGATTAGTATATAAATGCCTTGAACATTTTTTTTTTTTTTTTTTTAAATTAAGAAATTATTATAATTTTTTTTACCCAAGCAAGACCCCCCACCAGGCAGAGTACATGGGGGGGGGGTTCTGCCTAGGGTACAATATCCTGTATATAAACAGCAGTAAGCATGAACTCTGCTACTGATGCTCATATAGAGAAATGTCCCCCCCCCCATCCTAAAAAACAAACAACTCTGGTCACTGCTGCTGAGGAAAGGCAGAAAAGCTGCCCCCTCCAACAACCAGGTCATAAACTTCTTGGTACTCACTCAGTTAGTGTCTGGCTGTGCCCTATGTCCAGCAGTCAGCCTTCACTGAGACAGGCAGGATGAGAGCAGCTTCAGTCCTCACTGGCTGGCTTCTGTATGTGTCAGCTATGCTGATTGGCCAGTTCAGCGATCAGCTGACGAGCTCTCTCCTCCGCACACAGTGGGGATAGCCCAGGACTGCATCAGCCTCAGGAACACATAAAAAGTTTGTAAAGGGGGGTAGGGGCCCTGGGAACAGGGGAAGCAGGGCCCACCAAAGCCCCAGGTAGGGACTCAAGCAGTATCTGTTGTTATTGTAGTATAATCAGGGGGCGGGGCTTTACATCTTCTCCGGGCCCCCTCCTCCCACGGGCCCCATAGCAGCTGCGTGGTCTGCCTGTATTATAGGTACGCCACTGGCCCCTTCCCTTCTGTGTTCTATCGTGGATTCGTGTGCCCATACAGCAGTTTACGACCACATATGGGGTGTTTCTGTAAACCACAGGGTTTTGGAAAGTTTCTTAAAAATGTTAAGAATTACTTCTAAAACAGTAAAAATAACTATTTTGTGAGATATTACTATCTGCCTTAAAAGCAGAGAAATTCAAATTTTGAAAATTACTAATTTTTCCAAATTTTCTGCAAATTTAGGAATTATTTTTATAAATAAAGGTTATATTGACTCAAATTATTATTATATGGACTCAAATTTACTACTATCATGAAGTACAATAGGTCACGAGAAAACAGTCTCGGAAGGGCTTGGATAAGTAAAAGTGATCCAGAGTTATCACGTAAAGTGACATGTCAGATTTCCAAAATTTGGCCTGGTCCTTAACGGGTTAATAATTACCAAGTAAATCACATAGTACAGAGAAAGTCTGCCACATATACCATGTTAATGATCCACCAGTAACGTAGTTAGATGGTTTTCATTGTTACATAAATAAGGCTTAATCGCTGTAGGAAAGCCCAGGTATAATAATATACTCTGTTACAATTTCTCACTATTTTAACGGTATTTGTTGACCTAACTGATGTTCAGAGGCAGCAAATACAAACTAGTACAGTCCTAGCCCTGCTTATTGAGCAGTGGATGCTGTTATATACTGTCTCCAGTGATGGATAACCTCCAGCACTCCAGCTGTGGTGAAACTACGACTCCCAGCATGCCCCATTCATTTCTATGGAGTTCTGAGAACAATTAAGCAAGTATATAACTTGGGAGTCGTAGTTTTACCACAGCTGGAATGTCTGAAGTTAGCCATCACAGGGCTAGGGCAATGCTCTGACAGCCAACCGGAGAGATTTGTGCAGCTGATGATGATTTATTTAGTAGACAGAGCCTTGTCTAGACGGGATTCAGCTATATCTACCTTTCAGCTGAGAGAGGCATCATTTAGGTTTGTAGCCCCAGGGAAGCGGGGAATTTGTGCCCCTGGTGAAAGGTCTAAGCTCTACATGATAACAATAGACTTTCTAAATAAAGCAATATAAATTAATGTAATAACCCATTAATGAGCAGTCCAACAATACAACCGTGCTGGAAGGATTCCTCAGTGATCCAGCATTGTGTGTCTGCAGCAGCCGAACACCTGCTGTAATAGCTGAGATCTGGCCTTTTAACCCCTTAGATGTTGCAGTCAATAGCGACCGAGGCACCTAAGTGGTTAGACAAAGAGTGGGTCTCTTCTGTTGCTCCACCTCCTCCTCCTTATAATTGTGGGGTGCTAATGGGCCTAAAAACAGCCCCCAGGTCTGTCATGTACACAGAAGTTTTGAAGTTTATTTATGAGCAGTAAAGCTCATGGAATCTCAACTTCCCAAGTGGGACTAATATAAATAGGAAAAGAAATGTAAACTTTTTAAGTATTAGGGAAGAAGTGGGGAGCGTACCACACAAGTGCAGTTACCCTCTATGTAGCCACTCACTACTCCCTACAGTCCCATGTGGTGCCTACACATAGCCTTAAAGGGGTATCCAGATGTTAAGTGATGACCATCACTAGCTGATCGTCAGGGGTCCGACATCCTGCATATCCATTGGTCAGCTGTTTGGATATCACCAAAAGTTGGCACCAGAACATACACAACTCTGTCACTGTGTAGTAGATGGAACTCATCACTGCAGCACTGCTCACATTAACTCAGGGCCACCGCTTTGACCGAATGTGACAGCTGGCACAATACTTAAAAGAAATGCGTCATCAGACAATGACCTTCTGTTTAAATTATTTTTAAAGAATTTTTGATGTTATTTTTAATTTTCCATGTCACTTTTAATATTTAAACTAAAACCAAAAATCCTGCAGTTCTTGCACCGTCCATTATGTCTAATAATTGGTGCCACTTCTGTCTGTACAAATCACTTTTCTGCAGTTATCTGCTTATTTGTCATTCTAACCCTGCCTGTAATGATATCATCTCTGTGTATAGATAAGACAGGATCCACCACTCATAATATGTGATTGTCAGAACTTATCTATTTTTCCCTTGTACAATGACCTCTGCACACGTCACGGAGCATGCCTAGAAAACTCTCCCATAGAAGTCAATGAGGTCCCCTCCCGACCATTAGACCATGGGGATACCGTAAAGTAATTTTCCTAATGCTTTCTAAAAGCTAAGAACAACTCAGACAAGATGGATGCCCCCATAATGTTAAGGAAACAGAATAGAATAGAAAACAGCATAAAACAGCATAAATTAATCTGCAATCAGAATATAAAAGAGATTTTAGAGAGTTGCATCATCGATCATGCCTAGTGCTAAGCGAGCATACTCGGCTGAACTCAATGTTCGGCCGAGCATGCGTACGCTCGGGTACGCTCGGTGCTCTACCAAGCACCAGGTGTACTTGAGCGCATTGGCTAATTAGCGTGCGGGGAGGGATGGCATTCAGTGTAATGCCAGTAGCCATCTTAGCTACTGGCATTACACTGATTGGCTGGCCAGGAGCGCGTCATCGGGTGCTATAAAGCACTTGGTCACGCGCTCCTTGCCACTGTTAGACAGGGAGAGCTACAGCAAACAGGGAGAGATAGTGTAGGGAGAGATTGCCACACTAGGCAGGGATAATATTATTATTTTAAAGACCCAAAAGCCCTTTAAGGGCTACTTCTATATCTGCCTGCATTTTTTTTTAATTTTCTTGTTTGGGGAGGTTAATATAAATAACACTAGGTGGCTTGGCATTAACGCCACCAGTGCAACTGCTGCATCTCTGTATACTTTATACTGACTTACTTTGCTATTATATCTGCTCTTAAGTCTGCAGTACCTCTTTTGCGTCTTGCTGTGTAACTTTTACGCAAGGAGGTACTTCTGTAGGGAAAGCATAGATAGGCAGGGCTAGTTCTGTTCAAAAGACGCCAAAGTCCATAGTTCAATTTTTTTTGTGTGTGTGTGTTAATTTTGGGTCAAATTTGGGGAAAAAAAGAAAGCAAGTGTGCCTGACACTAGCAGTATGTGCACAGCCTGTGCATTATAACCTTTCAGTTGTCTATATAGTCCACATCAGTTGTCACTGTTTCTACCGTTAATTTAGGCCTCAGTTCCTAATTTGCATCTGAAGATAAATTGCCCAAGGAGGCACGTATACTGTAGGCATAGAATTTAGCTAGGCAGGGCTATTTTTGGTGTTCAAAAGACACTAGTGTTGAGCGAGCATGCTCGGCCGAACTCGCTGTTCAATAACTGTGTGCCTTCCCACCCTGGTAGTGCCAAGCTGCCGCTGCTGGTTGTAACTGGATGGAGAAGGAAAACCCCACGCCATTTTTTTAAATTATTTAATTATTTTGAAAAAAAGCGTGGGGTCCCCCCTTTTTCCTTCTCCAGCCAGATACAACCGGCAGCGGCAGGGTGGGAAGGGACACGGTTATTGGCCCTTCCCAGCCTAATGGTACCAGCCTGCAGCTGCCCCAGAATCGGACCCTCAATTTAGCCCATACCGGCAAGCACTAAGCCCAGTATTAGTAATCAGGGCTGTCTGTAGATAGCCATGATTACTAAAACTGCAATGTTGTAAAAAAACACACACACACACACTTATAAAATATTTTATTGAAATAAATACTCCCCCAGACCCCTGTTTGACCATTTTATTTAAAAAATAAAAAAGCTGGTCCGACGTAATCCACCGAATCCGACGTAGTCCTCTGCATTCACGATCCTGAAAAATAGAAAACAAACAAACAAAAAAACAAACAAAAACAGACCACTTACCTCCTCAGGCTTCTTCTTTGTAGTAATTCCTCCCGTCGCTGTGCAGGTGGCGCTGTGGTACAACTTACCACTCTGCGCACCGTCTTCCGGCTGGACGGGAGGAGGGAACTGCCAGGGAAAGTAAGTAGTGTCTCTGTGTGTCTGTTTTTTTTTTTGGGGGGGGGGGCACTTGTGTAAACCAGGCACCCTGCGGGGGGTGCCTGGTTTACTCCCATAGGCTTCAATTATGCTCAGATGCTCGGCCGAGCACTCGATCACCCCTGAGTGCTCAGCCAGAGCACCTGAGCGTACGAGCACCGCTGTGCTCGATCATCGAGCTTCATAGATGAGATAAAAAAGAAAAACCCTAAGCCACGCACCCATGGGGAGCTAGGTGCAGTGGGTTTTTCTTTTTTATCTCATTTATGAAGCTCGATGCACCAAACTCATTGCGCCAAGATTTGCCAAATTTTGCAAAAGCCAAATTAGTGTGGCATTTACCAAGCTAGAAAATCACACATTTTTACGAAAGCCACCATTTGTACAAAAAATGTAATTCCTGTGTACACAGTGCTCACTATTTTTCTAAAAGGTGGATGGAGTGTGTGTGGCAGGGGGCAAGGCCCACTTGACATGACAGAATTAAGATTACTTATGGCAGAAAAGTGGTGCAAATTACACCTAAAATCTACGCCAGCTCGTAACTAGTTTCTGCTGCGTGCACATCCTGAGATGTGCCAAAATAATCATAAGGCATGCGGCTCTTAATACGTTTGGCTAAGACCAGCAGAAACTAGACCATGACGGGCATGCATCCAATAATTCCATTGAAGACCCAGCCTATCACTAGCAGGCCCGCTAAAACACAAGTTTTTGAAAAAAAAACAGTGTCAGGTGTATTTTGCAATAGTAACGTATGAGCATTGGTGCAACATCACTTATTACTTCGATTACGTTGACAGTTGCGCTTCGAAATCTGGCAGGTTCTTCCAGTAGCGTGTTCTGGCATAAATGTTGGCTGTCGGACAAACAAAAACTGCTGAATGCAACAGTATCTGTCTGGTTGAAAGCCAGCATTTATGCCTGAAACTAGCAGGATCACAGTGGGATCCCATTATAGTCAATGCAGATGCGGCGGTGTCCAGCTGAGTCTGGCTCTGCTGGGTATGGTAAACTCCAGCAGGCAGTTCTCTGCCGGAACAGCCTGCCAGATAAGGTTACCACATATGTGAACATAGAATTAGTAGTAATGCTTAAATAAACAGCTTTATGTCTGAGTGATTTAAGTGCCAAGTTTGTTTTTTGTTTTTCTTATTGAAAAAAAAAGATCAGTTTTTAAATCTCTAGTATTAACCTCCAATAGACTGTTCTGGCAGAGGAACAGACTACCGGAATTTACCATATCGGGTAACCTCACCATTGATTGTAATGGGATCTGATGGGGATCTGGTGGTTTTTCTGGCAAAAATGCTGACTTTTGGACGTACAAATATGCATGCAGTGGAATTCATCCGACTGAAGGCATTTAAGCTGGACAGCTGTTAAATCCCATTACAGTGCATGTGGATCTGATGGTGCGTGGTGGTGTCCTGCTATGCCAGATATAGTAAAGTCCACTAGTCTGCTTTGCTGGAACAGACTACTGGAGTTTAATGCTGTAGACGAGTTTTAAAAAAGAGTTTGTATAATGGCTGTGCTTCTTTGTGCAATCAGAAGTGTGAAGGAATAAGTCTTTTTTCAGCTTCCCTAATGTCTCTCAGACATATTATTCCTTGTTTCAGCTGCATAGATAGATGCATTTCATTCAGAAGCAGGGGTGTCTACCTTCTTTGAAATCTTACAGCACTGTACTACTGTGATGTCCTTTCCTTTGTTTTCCACTATGTTTGTTTTCAGCTCCAGAGCTCACAGGACAGATAAAGGGGGACTTACAGATACACAGGAGTCTTCTATAATATTCTAAAGCTGTGTAGAAGCAGTTCTTTTATCAGGTTCACAATCTTAGCTCTGACATGCGTCCACTTCCTCTCTGCCATCTTCTCTGTTTCAAGTGTATGCAGCCATATTTTAATTTTAATTTTTTTTATAAATGAATGGGGTCAATTATCAAACTGGTATAAAGTAGAACTGGCTTAGAGTTTCTATAGCAACCAATCAGATTGCACCTCTCATTTTCCAAAGTAGCAGTCAAAAATGAAAGGTGGAAGCTGATGGGTTGCTATGGGCAACTTAGACAGTTCTATTTTACACTCACCGGCCACTTTATTAGGTACACCATGCTAGTAACGGGTTGGACCCCCTTTTGCCTTCAGAACTGCCTCAATTCTTCGTGGCATAGATTCAACAAGGTGCTGGAAGCATTCCTCAGAGATTTTGGTCCATATTGACATGATGGCATCACACAGTTGCCGCAGATTTGTCGGCTGCACATCCATGATGCAAATCTCCCGTTCCACCACATCCCAAAGATGCTCTATTGGATTGAGATCTGGTGACTGTGGAGGCCATTTGAGTACAGTGAACTCATTGTCATGTTCAAGAAACCAGTCTGAGATGATTCCAGCTTTATGACATGGCGCATTATCCTGCTGAAAGTAGCCATCAGATGTTGGGTACATTGTGGTCATAAAGGGATGGACATGGTCAGCAACAATACTCAGGTAGGCTGTGGCATTGCAACGATGCTCAATTGGTACCAAGGGGCCCAAAGAGTGCCAAGAAAATATTCCCCACACCATGACACCACCACCACCAGCTTGAACCGTTGATACAAGGCAGGATGGATCCATGCTTTCATGTTGTTGACGCCAAATTCTGACCCTACCATCCGAATGTCGCAGCAGAAATCGAGACTCATCAGACCAGGCAACGTTTTTCCAATCTTCTACTGTCCAATTTCGATGAGCTTGTGCAAATTGTAGCCTCAGTTTCCTGTTCTTAGCTGAAAGGAGTGGCACCCGGTGTGGTCTTCTGCTGCTGTAGCCCATCTGCCTCAAAGTTCGACGTACTGTGCGTTCAGAGATGCTCTTCTGCCTACCTTGGTTGTAACGGGTGGCAATTTGAGTCACTGTTGCCTTTTATCAGCTCAAACCAGTCTGCCCATTCTCCTCTGACCTCTGGCATCAACAAGGCATTTCCGCCCACAGAACTGCCGCTCACTGGATGTTTTTTCTTTTTCGGACCATTCTCTGTAAACCCTAGAGATGGTTGGGCGTGAAAATCCCAGTAGATCAGCAGTTTCTGAAATACTCAGACCAGCCCTTCTGGCACCAACAACCATGCCACGTTCAAAGGCACTCAAATCATCTTTCTTCCCCATACTGATGCTCGGTTTGAACTGCAGGAGATTGTCTTGACCATGTCTACATGCCTAAATGCACTGAGTTGCCGCCATGTGATTGGCTGATTAGAAATTAAGTGTTAACGAGCAGTTGGACAGGTGTACCTAATAAAGTGGCCGGTGAGTGTACATCAGTTTAATAAACCCCAAAAGTAATTTAGAAATGTGCTATTTACACTAGTCTCCATTAAATAAATTGAATTTGTTTGAAAGATTTTTTTTGGCTAGATTGCAACTAAAAGCGCCGTCTGCATTAGTGTTTCATCTTCATGGAAAAGTGCAGACATCTGCACTGTGGGCTCATTCACATCTGTGTTGAACTTGTCATTCTTCTGATCCAACAGAAGAACAGAAAATTGAAAAATAACATTCATTTTAATCTCATTTGTTTGAATGGAAATCACTGGTCCGTCTTATTTTGAGCATCAGTTGTTCTCAGTTTGCATCAGTTAGTGAACTCCGGAACCCTCATCTGATCACTGTATGCTAAATATATGCCGTTGTTCACCTGGACAAAAAAATGCTACATGTAGTATTTCTTTTTGTCAGACCGAAAGTCAGCATATATGCCGGAAAGCAACTGGATCCTTGCCAGATCCAATTATAGTTAATGGGGATCCGACAGTGTATGGTGGTATCTGGCCGTACCGGATGTGAACACAGCTTTAGTTCCATGCTGTACTTGTAACAAGTGATTGCAGTGTGACCTCTTGTCCAGTAGGAAGTCAGGGGGGTGGAGGCAGGCAGTGCCGGCATTGGCTGTCAAAAATAACTGATGTCTGATGGAACTGACACAAACTGCTTGTGTTCTTCTTATGGATCAGATGGTCGGAAATCTCAGCGCAGATGTGAACTCAGCCTCCCACCCAGTGAAAAAAAAAATTGATAGAACTGCAAAACAGGCGAATCATTTTTTGTCTGCTAAAAAATTGCACAAGGCAAAGAGGCTTCCGCCCAGCAGTGAGCCTGGTGACGTCACCGGCACTGATGGGCGGGCTTTAGTGCTGCCCTAGCCAGTAGAATGGCTAGGGCAGCGCTAAAGCCGGCCAATCAGAGCCGGTGACATCACCGAACACATTGCCGGGTGGAAGCCTCCGCCAGGCAGTGTGTGTGTTTATAAACAAAAGAGCCCTTGCCCTGTGCGATCTAGCGCAGGGCAAGGGAGGGCATCGGAGCATGAAATGCTCCGATGCTGTTGTCAGGCGGGCTGTCTGGATGAAATCCTGGGTATGTCCAGGTTCAGCTTTATTTCCTAGGTCAGTTTACTCCTCAGCATAATTACTGTATATGTAAGGGTGCATTCACAAAACCGTATGTATTTTGCGGTCCGCAAAGCGCATATCTGCAGAACATACGGATGACATCCTTGTGACATCTGTGTTGCATTGGGGGTTTTTTTGTGGAGCCATTGTAACAATGTCTATTCTTGTCTGCAAAACAGACAAGAATAGGACATGTTTTAGCTTTTTTGTGGACCCATAGAAATTAATGGGTCCGTGTGCAATCCGCAAAAAAAGTGGATCGGATGCAGACCAAAAACTGCATCCTAGATGTAGTAAAAATGGACTCTTCTTTTGGATATACATATCCTTTGCTGACATCACATTAGCAATCAGATTATACAATAGGCAGTGTTTTGTGCCAGGACATTCATCAAATGTCTGCAAATTCCATTTCCCAGTGGGAAGTGCTATTTGTAATAGGAATCCCTTTTATACTTTATTCAATCTCTTTCAACTAATTTCCCTTTGTTTCAATAGGATCTTAGGAAAGCAAATAACCCCAGCATGCAGCAGCACACTGTATATTTGCATTTTTAGGAATTACATGCTATTCTTAGTGTACATAAAAAGCCGAGGTAATTTGTGCACATTTTTAATCAAAATCGGGTGGGTCAGAATAATGTATATATGCCATGTTTGTACATGTTATAGTGCAGAAGGGAGTGTGCAGCTGCACCCAGTGTTTGTCTTTTTTTGCATATAAGCCATGGCAGCGTGTGGCTGTACATTTGTTTTATGTTTGCAGGTGTTGGTCTAATTTTTTAAATTTTTTTTGTACATTATGATCTACAAAGGGTTTTCCAGGAGTTAAATATTGATGACCTATTGTCAGGATAGGTGGGAGTCCAACTCTCAGCACCCATGATCTTGTTGTGCGGATGGGGACAGAGAGCAGTCACTGGTGGGAGCCCCCTCCCTCTATATAACCACTAAGGTGCTGTGGACACAATTTATCCTGGCATCTGAGGAGTTAAATATCTGTGGTCAGAGTTGTCTCTGACCACAGACACTGCCTCCTGGTGTCTGCTGTGTAAAATGGCAGGAACCTGCTGGCTAGGAGGTTGCTCAGCCCCTAAACTGGCACCATCTTTCAAGACCGCACATTCACTGAGCAGTCCCAAGAATGCTGACTGGAAAGAGAGAGATAGAGGGAATGTTAGCATTCCCCTTACACCGTTTTTTGGTGTAGAAAAATTGGAAATGGGGGTGGAGGGTGTCATCGGCACTGGCTAATTCATCATTATTTACACCAGAAACTAGTGTAAATAATGATTGAATTCTAAGGCTCCAGGGTATTATAGATCAACAATCACTATTAGTAAGAGATGACATGCGTGGTTTACTGTCAATTGATGCTGAAAACTGCAAAATCAGAATACCCCTCCAGATTCAACATGGCCTGTGTATTGCCTGGATTACAGGGGTGCACCACCAATGAGGCGTTAGCCTGAGGCAGCACCAGATAGGGGCAAGAGGCAGGCAACAGAAGGGGAATCATCTGTTTCTGCAGTATGGTATTGGGAAGCACAGTGGACACAGTATGTTGCGCTGTATTACTCTATATGGGCTGGATAGAAGGGGTTAGGTTAATAAATTGACATTGGGGGGGTTGGGGACGCGTATTTCAGTTTTTGCCTCAGGCAGCAGAAAGGCTAGGTGCATCCCTGCCTGAATATCACAAGTATGGGATTCTATAAGACGGGCTAACCATGAAAAGTGAAGTGAAGGGTTTGCATTCAGTTCAGTGTAGAGAGGAAAGAATTGTAGGTTCAGAATGAATTAATGAGACAGGAAATTAGTGACAATTTGATTATACTGTGCAGCACTATGGTGCACATGTATGTATGTATGTACTGTATGTATTGCTAAAGTGCACGTTTAAAAGCCTATACAGGAATATTCTATGCAATTTTTTATTTTATTTTTTTTTATAAAAAAAACTAGTGGATGGTTTTTGGTGTCTCTCCATGCATTCTTCTTCCTGTCCTGGCTCTTAAAGGGAATGTGTCATCAGAAAATGACCTGCTATATAAATCATTTTTATGTTTAACATATTTTAAAATAATTTTTAATGTTATTTTTAATATTTTTTGTCACGTTTTATATTTTAACTAAAACCAAAAATCCTGCAGTTTTTGTTCTGGCCATTATCTCTAATAATTGGCCCCACTTCTTGGTTTGAACATATCACTTTACTACAGTTAACACATTCTAATCCTGCCTGTAATTATGTCACCTCTGTGTATAGATAAGACCAGATCCACCATTCACAATAGGTGATTGTCAGAGCTTATCTATTCTTTCCTTGTACAATGCCCTCTGCACAGGTCACAGAGCATAGAAAACTCTCCCATAGAAATCAATGAAGTACCCTCCTGTCCGTTGTGTCTATGGACCATGGGGCTGGCATAAAACAATTTTCTAAATGCTGTTAAGAAAAACTCAAGCAGGATGGCTGCCCCCATAATAATGTTCAGGAAACAGAATAAAAAAATCTGCAATCAGAAAATGTAAAAACAGATGAGAAAAAAAGGAGACATGTTACTATCTGGTTTTAACTGGCAGATGACATTTTTGGTGACACATTTCCTTTAACTTCCTTTTTGCTTTCTACTTTTAGCACAGCACACAGCCTGGCATGACTGTTTTACTTATTCCATTCACTGTAGCCAGAGAGGGAAGAGGGCGAGAGACTCATCATCACACAATACACCATTCAATGCAATTCTCCTCTGTAGTTATCTTTATCAAGGTTGATCAAGAGAGCAGTAAACTGGCAATGGATTACTTATCTAGATAGGAGGTCTTCTCATTTGTGTTGAATACTACAGAAGAACAAGATTTTGTAGTGAATTTTCAGCGGCATAGTACAACCGAAATGTACAATAAAAACAGCAAAAAATAATGAAAAATAAAAAAAAATGTGTATTCTCTGAATATTTTGTTAAGGCTATGTTCATATCTCCATGAAGGAGATCAGGCAGGCTGTCGTATAGGACAAGAACCGTCTGAAATCGTTGTCTCCAGTGCTATTCAGGCCCATGTTCTGTAAGGCTTCAGCCCAAGTTAGTGCATGACCTAACTTGGGCTGAAGCCAAAAAACTTTGCCAAAAAACTGATGTCTTTGTCTTTGCCAAAAAATTGATGTGGATAGCGCTATTTACTTCAATGGGTCCTTGTGCTGTCCCTGTGTGGACCAGCATTTCTAGAGGCAATAAGTTCAGTGAAAACAAAGCTGTGATGTGGTTTTTAAGTAAGACAAAAGTTTCAAAATAAAACATAGTTTTACCAAGACAGGCCACCCATACAAATGAGTATATTGTCAGGCCAAACCCACTGAGAGGGGCTGATTTGTCTGACACTCTTTGTAGGGGGAGCTCTAGATTCTCTTCCCCACAGATGATGTTGGGGAGAAAAGTATCAGGAGAAATTGATATTTTTTTCGTTTCTTTTATTCTCCCAGGAGACATGTGTATGGAGAAAATGTTAGGTAGTCGGGAGAGATAGCTGTTGGCCGAACAAAGCTATTGAATGTGTATGCCCAACTTCAGCCTAATGACATTCCAGTGCTTGCTCAGTTTTATATTGAATTATACAGTACAGACCAAAAGTTTGGACACACCTTCTCATTCAAAGAGTTTTCTGTATTTTCATGACTATGAAAATTGTAGATTCACACTGAAGGCATCAAAACTATGAATTAACACATGTGGAATTATATACTTAACAAAAAAGTGTGAAACAACTGAAAATATGTCTTATATTCTAAGTTCTTCAAAGTAGCAACCTTTTGCTTTGATTACTGCTTTGCACACTCTTGGCATTCTCTTGATGAGCTTCAAGAGGTAGTTACCTGAAATGGTATTCCAACAGTCTTGAAGGAGTTCCCAGAGATGCTTAGCACTTGTTGGCACTTTTGCCTTCACTCTGCGGTCCAGCTCACCCAAACCATCTCGATTGGGTTCAGGTCTGGTGACTATGGAGGACAGGTCATCTGGCGTAGCACCCCATCACTCTCCTTCTTGGTCAAATAGCCCTTACATAGCCTGGTTTGGGGTCATTGTCCTGTTAATAAATAAATGATGGTCCAACTAAACGCAAACCGGATGGAATAGCATGCCGCTGCAAGATGCTGTGGTAGCCATGCTGGTTCAGTATGTCTTCAATTTTGAATAAATCCCCAACAATGTCACCAGCAAAGCACCCCCACACCATCACACCTCCTTTTCCATGTTTCACGGTGGGAACCAGGCATGTAGAGTCCATCCATTCACCTTTTCTGCGTCGCACAAAGACACGGTGGTTGGAACCAAAGATCTCAAATTTGGACTCATCAGACCAAAGCACAGATTTCCACTGCTCTAATGTCCATTCCTTGTGTTCTTTAGCCCAAACAAGTCTCTTCTGCTTGTTGCCTGTCCTTAGCAGAGGTTTCCTAGCAGCTATTTTACCATGAAGGCCTGCTGCACACAGTCTGCTCTTAACAGTTGTTGTAGAGATGTGTCTGCTGCTAGAACTCTGTGTGGCATTGACCTGGTCTCTAATCTGAGCTGCTGTTAACCTGCGATTTCTGAGGCTGGTGACTCGGATGAACTTATCCTCTGCAGCAGAGGTGATTCTTGGTCTTCCTTTCCTGGGGCGGTCCTCATGTGAGACAGTTTCTTTGTAGCGCTTGATGGTTTTTGCGACTGCACTTGGGGACACTTTCAAAGTTTTCCCAATTTTTCAGACTGACTGACCTTCATTTCTTAAAGTAATGATGGCCACTCGTTTTTCTTTACTTAGCTGCTTTTTTCTTGCCATAATACAAATTCTAACAGTCTATTCAGTTGGACGATCAACTGTGTATCCACCTGACTTCTGCCCAACACAACTCATGGTTCCAACCCCATTTATAAGGCAAGAAATCCCACTTATTAAACCTGACAGGGCACACCTGTGAAGTGAAAACCATTTCAGGTGACTACCTCTTTAAGCTCATCAAGAGAAAGCCAAGAGTGTGCAAAGCAGTAATCAAAGCAAAAGGTGGCTACTTTGAAGAACCTAGAATATAAGAGATATTTTCAGTTGTTTTACACTTTTTTGTTAAGTATATAATTCCACATGTGTTAATTCATAGTTTTGATGCCTTCAGTGTGAATCTACAATTTTCATAGTCATGAAAATACAGAAAACTCTTTGAATGAGAAGGTGTGTCCAAACTTTTGGTCTGTACTGTATATGTTCATATGTTTTATTCGCAAGTGTAATGTAACAGGAATTCAAAAGATTTTAGAATGAATAAGCTTACGCAGGCTAAGTGAATAAATACATTTATTAAGTGTGATTAAATATAAGATAACACAAGCAAATCACATAGCAAATTATAAGAAATCAATACATCACTAGCCTAAATGGGAGACTCCGTCGATCATGCTATAACACAAGGCTGTCTACCACGTTATTACACATAACCAACACTCCAGGGTGTACAAGAGATAGGGCACATCAATACTTACTTCCTAGATCAAGGTGTAGTCCCCCGAATGTGTGTGTGCCACAAAGTTTAAACATTTTACCCCTCCTCCAGTGTGTAGCACACATGTCTCTGAGATCACTCAGGAATGTTGTCTTATCAGCACAATGGGGGATGAGTACTACAGTACAAGGCACATCAGTACACAGAATGGTAATAATAAAAGGAAATAGAATTAAAGGGACAGAAACAATCAGTGCTTAAAAAATACCATTACAATACAGCAAGAATATCGGTAACCCCACAGCAAAAATCAGACAGGGCTCCCTATTATTTTACCTAGTTTTGTCACCCAGGAAAAAAGGGCATGCTCTTAGTTTCCCCCCTTCATGGGATTTCTATGACTCTAACAAATTCTGAGCATTCTTGGTTGCTAACTATGCAGATTCTCACCACTCAACAACAAAGAGGATAGGAGTGACCAGAGGTTTCTCTTCTACAGCCCCAGCACAGCCATTCTATGATGCCCATACCCTTGACTATATCACAGCATTTATCTAGCCATGTAACGACCGCTGTATCATGTAACATTTTGTCTAAATAAAAGGAGTAGGCATAGACAATCATACTTGGAGAAGATGGCCCAAGACTGAAACTTATCACCTATCCACACGATAAGCATACCTCCTAGCCGTCCTGGATCCAGTGGGACAGTCTCAAATTTTGTTGCCCATTCCATGGTCCTGGGAGGGCCGCTGCATGTCATAATTTCTACTGTATCTGTGCCCTGAAGACACAGATGCAGTTGAAAACAGTGGTAAAGCAGGGAGCTGCCCTGCTCCACCATTTACTGGCCTGTGCAGTCCCCAACAGAAGGTGCAATGTAGTGATGTCATCACGCCAGCTGAGCGGGAAAGAACACAAGGCAGAGGATCATTTGTTCTGTTGATTGGAGGAACTGGGCTAAATGAGTATTGAGTGGAGTTAGAGAAGTGACTTAGTGAAAAAAAATTTCTACAATGCAATGACTTTATCCCTCCTTGGGCTTTTCAAAAGTTGGGAGATATGGGATAAGTTTATGATCAGTGCTGGTCTGACCATTGTGACACCACTAATCCCATGTCTCCTGTTTAAGGTTAGTTTCACATTTTTGGCACAGCTCTCAGGCAGTCTGTGCCAGAGTTCTCCAGATCCATCATTGCTGGATGTTACTAGAATGGCCCCATTGTCTATAATTTAGTCTGACCTAGATCCAGCCGCTACCCAGCAAATATGCCAGGATTCGACCAGACATAAACTGCTTCCAACAACGGTTTTTGTCCAGCTGAAGCCCGGCAGTCTATGCAAGAACAGCCTGCTGGAAAGATGTGCCACAAATGTGAAAGTAGCCTAAGTGGAACAGTGGTCGAGCATGTGCACTGCTACTCCATTCAAAGTCTATGGTACTGCTGGCAACATCAAAGTACAACTCTTGACTATATCCAGCAGTCCCATAGAGGCTAAGTTGGGTGGCTTGATTGTTGCTCCATTTAAATGGGGGACATAAGATCCCCATTTTCATGATCATCCAGGAACCAGATGTTAGCCAATCAAGTAATTCATGGATGAATGAACTACATTCACCAGTGCAAGAACTAATCTAACATAACGGTTCTCGTTCTAGCACATAGCAAGAGGTCTTGAGTGGGGTCTATTTTAGGACTTAGAGACCCACACAGAAATGCAAGTTTTGGACCAGATTTTTCAGTTTGCATCTTATTGGCAGAAGACTTACATTCACTTTGTTCTTTTCTTATTGAGACCTGAAGAGCTTTTAAATCCTTTAGTAGGAAAATGTATAAATACATATATACCAAAAGTTTTAAGGGCTAATATTGCTGAATTCTAACAATCCGGGCATATTATCTCATGACAATCTCCTGTATGTGATATCTGGAGCCTGTGTTATGAGATGTCATATCTGATTATGTTTATTTGCTTTTGTATTTTAGCTCTTTTGTTGTAGAAAACTGTTTTTCAGTTACGCCTTACTTTACGCTGAGCCCTGCTTCCGTGTGTGTGCACAGATGTTTTTATCTATTTTTGCATTTCTTTAATGTATTGTTTTATTACAATGGTAGATGGAAAAAACAAGCCGCTTACTGAAAGTGTTTTTCTTATTTTCACTTGATAATAAAACTCAATAAAATCTTGTAATGCAAAACACCCCCAAACCCTGAGGGACACGTATGCAAAGTCGGTCATTCTGTAAAATAACATCAAAATGGACTGGTTAGAGTCATGTACCACTGTACCGCTAGAACAAATTTGTATTTTCATGGTGAGTAGCAACATGCAATGTGCTGCAATCTGATGGCTGACACGTGTGTCTCTTTATTACGAAGCAACTCAAAAGATATAAAAGATAAGTTCAGTCTGATACATTGGCATCATCTGGGGAACACTGCACATCCAAAGGATTCTTCAGGATTCACCCTGTCCACCAGAGGATTCTCTGATTGTCCAAGACTCAATTGAGCAGATTTACTAATCCAGTCTAATATTTAGACAGCATAAATTTAGATTAGACAGTCTAAAAATGTTACAGCGGATGATAAAATTTGATGCAGCTTTGTAGAAGTTGAGACAATTGTCTCCAAATATGCACCACCTTTTGGTTTGCTCAATTTATGCTGAAATGGCACGTTGGAATTAAGCCATGTCTACTCCCTTGGCAAGCCACACACTTTTTTCATAAGCCATGCCCCCTTTGTCGAGTAAGGCACAAAACCTGTCTTAGGGCTCATGCACATGAATGTGTGCTGGCCAGGCCTGTGCAACAGACAGCAAATTGCAGTCTGCAATGCACGGGCACCGACCGTGTGCCCATCATCTGCGGACGCTGACCCATTTACTTGAATGGGATCCGCGATCCATATGTAACAGTCTGCACCGCAAAAAAGTAGTGCATGCACTATTTTTTTGCGGTGCGGAGGCATAGAGAGAAAAACCCATGGAAGCACTCCGTAGTGCTTCCATGGGTTCCTGGCGTCCATTCCGCACCTTCTGGATTGCTAACCCATTCAATTCAATGAGTCTGCATCCATGATGCGGTGCACAAACGGCGGGTGCCAGTATATTGCGGACCCACTGTTTGCAGGCTGCAATACAGGCATCGGCCAACAACGGTCATGTGCATGAGCCCTTAGGGTAAGTAGGGGATTTATTATGACGGGAATATTTGCAATCAGGCGTATTTTGCACCTAATTTATCAAACTGCACACACTGTTTGTTAAATTTGGCTCGTCTTTAAACCTAACAATTTTTTCTAGAAGTGCTGGTCCAGTTTTCTGCATCACCACCTTACTGGATTGGCTTTGGGACTTCTTTTGCACCTTTTTAAAAAAATAAGTCACAGTGATAAATCTGGAGTGAAAGTAGTTAAAAGGGTTATCCAAGACTTAACAACCCCCCGCCCCCACAATGCCTGGACCAGTGGTGCTGACCATACTTACCTGGTCCCCTTCCCAACCTTCCACAGCTGTCTCCACATCTCCCCTGTGCGCAGATAATAACCTCCTTCGATGATGGAGTCACATGACCGCAGCAGCCAATAGCCGGCCACAGCAGTGATCTTTTATACTTGTGTCGCAGTTTTTGGTGCCTTTTCTTGGTAAAAACACCAGCTCTAGATGTTATCTGAAGATCCATGGGAAATATGGAACACAGGCCAGAGAGTTTGGAGTTTCTTGGAAGCTCCATTGTTTGGTAACATTGACGGCAGCAGGAATCAGCAGGGGTATCTTGTCCGTTCCTATATTTCTAACTGCAATATTTTGTACCTTCCCTGTGCTTCCTGCTGCAGTATCCTGTTCCTTCCTGGATCATGCCCCGTGACACTCTGGGGTAGGGGTGGGGGTGGATGCGTTAATGCAGGCCAAGCCTGGTTCAAAACGGCTCTGATGTTTGGTGTCAGGAGATGAGTATTGCTGCAATGACATGGCATGACCTGTGATACTGCAGGTGGAGTCCTGTATACAGGACCATGTGTGATCCGGGGGATTACCATTCCATTGTCATGGATCTTCCCCATGTTGATGTACAGTTTTCGAAACTGTGGCACAATGAAAGTACTCCAATTAGAAGTATAAGACCACTTTCACGCGAACAATACGGATTGTGTCACGATCTGTTCAGGAAATAACTGCAATTGCGTCCTGTGGTTCAGTTTTTTCACTCAGGTGCAATCAGTTTTGATGCATTTAATACGCACATGAGAAAAAGAAGAATTACAAAAAACATCTCCCAGCAACCATCAGTCAAAAACGCTTTGCATCTGGATACAATACATTTTTCATGGAAGCCCCATTCACTTCTATGGGGCAGGGCTGTGGGAATATAGAATATAGAACATGCTGCGATTTTTCACGTAACGCAGAGATGATCCATGAAAATCAATGCTCATGTACACAGACCTATAGAAATGAATGGGTCAGAATTCAGTGCGGGTGCAATGCATTCACTTCACACATCGCTTGTGTGATAGGGGCCTAAAGGAGAAGTGCTGATCTGAGACTAGAAGCTGGTAGAGCATTCTTATCTTTGCAGACTTTGTGCAATTTCTTCTCAAAGTTGGGAAAAGGTATAACCCAGGGCTGGTGAAAAATTACCTAGCCTTGCAATATTTTTTGTTTAATCAGGTTTCCTTAAAGGGGTTCTCCAAGTTAAATTTATTGATGACCTATCCTCAGGTAACGAGCACTGTACTGCTCGGATCCCCTGCGCTCGCATGGTCGCAGCCATCCGGATCCGTCCTCCTCACCCGACTGCAAGTCAGTGGGGACGGATCCGTTTGGTATGACACACTCGTGTGTCATACCAAAGGGATCCGCCCCCATTGACTTACAGTCAGATGAGGACGAATCCGGATGCCTGCGGCCATGCGAGCGCAGGGGATCCGAGCAGTACAGTGCTCGTTACGAGCACGTTCGCTCAACTCTAGTCATCAATATCAGATCGGCAGGGGTCCAACACCCCCGCCGATCAGCTGTTTGAAGAGGAGACACGCGCCGTACCAGCGCTGCCTCCTCTTCACTGTTTACATGCTGGCTTTAACATGGGTAGCGGTGAGTAGGTGTAATTACATCTAACCGCCCCATTCTTTTTAATGGGAAGAATAGCTCCCATAAACTTGTATAGGAATGAGCCTTCCCATTAAAATGAATGTACGGCGCGTGCCTCCTCTTCAAACAGCTGATCGGCGGGAGGTGTTGGACCCCCGCCAATCTGATATTGATGACCTATCCTGAGGATAGGTCATCAATAAATTTAACTTGGAGAACCCCTTTAATTTATAGGTAATTAAGGGGAACCACACCCATAACTGCACATATACTTGCTGAGGGTGCATCACCTGGGTTGTGTTGTTTGGTTATTATGTATCTGTCTTTTAATCCTGTGTTTTTTCTTTAATAGTTTTTTTCATTTATGAGTCATGATTTCCGTAAATTTCTGGTTTTGAATACCGCCTTTGATGTTAGTGTACCTCTTCGGGCCTGGCACTCTGCCACAGCTTCTGTCTTGGCACACTGCACATATTTCTGGCTTTGCATGCCTCCTTGGCCTTGGAAAACTGTCTATTCTGTCTTGGCACTTTGCTCTCTTTCCGATAATCTGCCTTATTGTATATGAGCAAGGCCTACTGCTTGTGAATTTTGTTTACTACCTGTGAACTTGGCCTACTGCCACTGAGCTTGGCCTATTGCGCTTGGGAATGGCCTACTGCCTCTGGCATTGGCCTGTGGCCCACATGTTTAGCCTGTGACGTCTATCTCTAGACATTCTGGTGTTGTTGGCTCTGAATGTGACTTTTCTTACCGTCTTTGCCTTTGGGCTTCCAGTTTTCTCATATGCTAGAAACAGTACCCGACGCTGTCCAAGTATGAAGTGTTGGTCTGTCTGTGTGTTTATTGTATTTGTTCCAAGGGTGCCCAGGAGGCTAATCCATGCCCTTGTTTTTTGTCTTTTTAAAAGGAAATCACTAGTAGTCCTATATACCCCGGCAATTACACTCTGTTTATTTTGTTTTTAACTGTCCCCCATACCATTGACATCCACAGCACCCCACCCTCTTAACTGTGAACTCCACAGTGCCCCGCCCCCTTAACTGTGACCTCCACAGCACCCCGTCCCCTTAACTTTCACCTCCACAGTGCCCCGCCCCCTTAGTAGTGACCTCCACAGCACCCTGCCCCCTTAACAGTGACATCCACAGCGCTCCATCCCCCTTAACAGTGACATCCACAGTGCTCCATCCCCCTTAACAGTGACATCCACAGTGCTCCTCCCCCTTAACAGTGACAGCCACAGTGCTCCTCCCCCTTAACAGTGACCTTCACAGCGCACTTCCCCCTTAACAGTGACCTCCAATTCAGCCCACCCCTTAACAGTGACCTCCACAGCTACCCACCCCCTTAAGTGGCCTCCACAGTGTCCCACCCCTTAACAGAGGCATAGAAGAGTGAAGAAAAATGGGTAAGTTCTTATGGAAACCTTTGTAAAACTGTGTATGTGCATGAGGCAAAGACTGAAGGACCTGCAAGCTTCTATTGGCTGATACGGGTCATGTGATGGTGCCATGTTGGCATTTTTTGGGGAATATCTCAAGAATGGTAAGTCCTATAGAGCTGAGACCCAGGCTAAAACCTTTGTAAGTACCTGATGTACCTATGTGGCAGATTTTGTGCAGATCGGTCCAGTCGTTTGGCCATGCATATAGAACAGACAAAAGGCAGAAATTCATTTTTATATATACTGTATATGAGATTATGCAGCCTATCGATGATAAAGTGCTAGAGATCTGATATCTCAGGCAGTTTTCTCTTGGCTTTGATAAGCTACATCGTCATGTCCCCTCCCTAGGGGTGCACTGCCAATAAGGACCAGTTAGGTGCAAGAGGGGGGCAGCGGAAGGGCCATGGGCAGTGACAGCTTCCATTGTGGAAACGCTCATCTCTACATATTCAACTGCATCTCTGTACTCAGGACCACAATACAGTTGAATGCCGTGATGGGGCACAGGAGTGATATCTCTCTGGCCCACCGTTTCCTCTAACAGGCTTTAGTCCTAGTTCCAGTAGTCGGAGGCCAGTGTCATCATTATTGCGCTGCCTGGCTCTGCATAGAGCTCAGAACACAGGTGTTCACAGAGGTCTGTGTTTAGCACTGTATCTCTGACAACTGAATGGAGGAGAATACAATGGGGTGGGGGTGGGGGGGTTATTATTATGTAACTGGAGAAAGCACTATGGGGACATTGCGGCTGTAAAAAGGAGCATTTTTGTACTGGCATACATTCTTAGGTGGCCACTAGGGGGACATTTGTTCTACAGGGGGCACTAAAAGGTTTTTTTTTGTTCTGGCACACATTATAAGGGAGCATTTTTTGTACTGCACACATAAAGGGGTATTTTTGTATTGCCACACATTATCAGAGTGCATTTTTTTATACAGGCACACATTGCAAGGGGGAATTATTTTACTGGGAAACATAAGGGGTCATTTTTCGCACTGGCACACACTATGAGGAATGTTATTGCTATTGGGTGCACTGTTACCACATAGTGCACTCTGGCAGAGAACTATTGGTGTGACCTTTGGGAGGACTGTTACATTGCAATGTTTTCCAAGAATGCCTTTAACAGTAGGGCTGGAGGGAAGGGTTTAGGTTCAGAAATTGGCATGGGGGGTGAGGCCCCTTTCAGTTTTCAGCAGAAAGGCTAGGTGCACCCCTGCCCCTCCCTTATATTAATCTTTGTTAGTTCTCAGGTGTGCTGTAGTGGAGATGACTGGGTGAAAAGGACAATTACACTTACTGGTAATTGGGTTTCTTGGAAGTCTCCATGACACCACCTATGTTTTCCCTTATGTCTCATTTCTTTTGGTTGAGTATATGTTTAATTTTGCTTATCTTCTGCCTTTGGGTTCTTGGGACATCACTGAAAGTGGATGATTGAGAGGGGTGTTTTAACCTCTCTGGGTGTGTTTTTCCTATAAGGTGAAGAAACCGAATTACTGGTATGTGTAATTATGTTTTTGTTTTTGTTTTCTCAATGGCAGCCTGCAATCGAAATCTGACGAAATCTGAGCTCTCTGATGCCCAGCTCCTCTCTGTCCTCTACTGAAGAGAAACTAAGCTCAAATTCTTTTTGACTTATGTTTATTATATATATATATATATATATATATATATATATATATATATATATATATATTTAGATTTGAGCTTAGTTAAACTCCTGCCTTAAAGGGGTTGGCCAGTTTCCTATACTGATATAGGCTATCAATATCAGATCTGCAGCAGTCCGACTCCCGTCACCCCCGCCAATCAGCTGTTTGAGGATAACGCAACTCTCTTGTTCTCCTCACTGTTCACTTGCTTGCTGTCTACATTGCAGCGGTGAGCATATATAATTACCATACCATTCAATTCAGTGGGCAGGAGCAGACGGAGTGTAGCTGCGATGTTGATGATGAGCATGTGAACAGTGTAGACAAGGAAGCGCCCTCATGAGCGCTGTGTTCTCTTCGAACAGCTGGTCGGTGGGGGAACCTGGAGTTGGACCTCTGCTAATCTGATGTCGATAACTCATCTTGAAGATAGGTGATTAGAGAAGCACTCCCACATATATTTTTATTCTCTGATCTGATAGAAAGGTACATGATGTAAACTGTAGTGACTGTATCTGTGAGTTATCCCCTCCCTTCTGATCCTCAGCTGTGTCATGTGACCAGCACTCTGATTTTCCAAATAACACAGCATCTTGTGTGGACAGGAAGTCAGTTTCTCTATGTATTCCTATGGGAGCCTCAATGTCAGTCTCATAGGAATGAATAGACAACTAACTGACTTCCTTTCCTGTGTTAGTTGGAGATCAAAGTGTTGATCACATGACACAGCTAAGGATCAAAAGGGAGGTTATAACTCCCAAATACAGTCAGTGGTAAAAAGATTACCTTCACTACATTTTACATCATGTACTTCCAATATAGGAAACTGGCCAACCCCTTTAAGAAAATTGCTTTGTAATATTCCTGTGTTTCATTTGAAACACTTGTTGGTTACACCTATTGCTTAACGTCACAGGGAACAAGTTGCATCATTATGTTTCGTAACGCTGTCACAAGAGCTAACTCTTTTCTTTTGTCTCTTTTTTTTCTAAACCTATGTACATGAGTTATTTCATTTTGATTGCTTCTAACATAACACTTTGAACACATTTGTTATGCTCCCCTCATCACTCTCTGAGCAGTACAAAAAAAAAAAACAGGAGCAGATTTACTAAGACTGGTATTTCTTCAGTGACGTAGCTAATATATGCTATCAATGTCAGATAGGTACGGGTCCCACCTCTGAGACTTGCATCAATGTTCAGAACGGGCCTCCCGAAGTGAATGAGAGCACACCAGCGCTTCAGTGACATAGCTAATATATGCCATCAATTTCAGATAGCTACGGGTCCTACCTCTGAGACTTGCATCAATGTTCAGAACAGTCCCCCCGAAGTGAAGGAGAGCACACCAGCGCGGCCACCCTCCATTCACTGCTATGGGAGTTCCAAAAATAGTAGAGCTCACTCGCTCAGCTATTTTCAAGACTCTCATAGCCGTGAATGGAGAGCACCTGTGCATGCGTCGAATGCTGTCCTTCACTTCAGGGGCCCCTTCTGGAGATAGGAGAAGAGCCCAGAGGTGAGAGATACATCTATCTGACTTTGATAACTTATCTTAGCAATATGCCATCAAATGTCTGAGATGGACCAACCCTTTTAAGGAGGAATTTATTAAACGTTGCGCATCGGGGGAGATTTATTAAAACTGGTGCTAAAGAAATTTGGCTGAGTTCTCAAAGGCAATCAATCTGATTCCACCATCTGGAAAATGAAAGAATCAATCTGATTGGCTGCTATGGGCAACTAAGCCAGGTTTCCTTTGCAGCAGTTTTGATAAATCTCCCCCATTGTTTACATTTGATGAATCTCTAAATATAACATTTTTCTCTAAAGATGCTACTCCAGTTTTTGTAAGCCACCCACCTACTGAAGAGATATTGTCAATTTTATACGACTTTTCAAAAAGGTGCAGTTGATAAATTTTTACTTATTAACCCCAGTTTTCTGTGCAAATGGAACAATAAATTCCCCAGCCCCCAGTTAAATGTCTGTGAAATTTAATTCAATTTAAATTTGGAGCATCCTCCGGCAGTGTGTGAATCAGTAAATCAAATGTACAGCAGCTATAAGCTGGCACAGATATGAGCTGTAAGTTATGCATAGCAGTTCCTGGTGGAAAATGCAGTAAATCTGATGGGCCGCTAATCCTTGCCTACTTTTCTTGCTAGTCGTATATTTGTAAATATATAGCTGAATATGTTATTGAGTATTGGCATCAATAGGAACTATATAAATCCCTATGCAGTGAGCTCCTCCTAGTGGCAGCTGCAGGTAGACAGAATTTTATAATTTTTGTTGTCTGAAGGGAACCGAGATATCTGGAGTCTGTATCAGAAGAAAAAAAACACATCTCCAGTTCCTATAAGAATTATGGAAAATTGGAAATTATCTGAATACTTTCCTGTCTTCAGTCACCACCATTATCATTTTCAAAATTGTAACTACTATAACAATAAATGATAGAAGAAAGTTTTAAAATAACATTACACATAATCAGTAAACCACCCAAGATCTCCAGGGATATTATCCACAACCATACCATGTGTTAACCCCTTCAGAACCAAATAATTTTTGCATTTTCCAAGAGCTTTAACTTCTCTTTATTTCCGTCACCATTTTCCATATTGTAAAACTTAAAAAATAAATAAATAAAAAAGAAATATACCGTAATATATATATATATATATATATATATATATATATATATACATACACTGGTATTTGTGGGTTGGAATTGAAAAAAAAAATACCATTGAGTTTTGGGTTTTTATGGTATTCACTTTAGATTTGTGTCAGTACACGTTCCTGTGATGCCAAATGTATTATTTATTTATTTATTACTAGTTTTTGTTGCCCACTAAGAAACTCTAAACCCCCCACGAATATTACAGGGATGCTAAAATTATACGTCTAAAATGTAAAGATTTGTGATCTAGTACTTGCAGAAAATTTTAAAGGTCAAAGTGAGTATAATTGTGGTTGAGAGTGTAGGAGGTAAAGAAAGTAACTTTGTGTTAGTACACCTGGAAATACCCTAATATTTCTATCATTACTTTGTAGTGTGTGTCATTTGTAGCAATTAAAAATAAGGCTAGCAGCTGCTACTTCTTCCACCTTCTCAAGATAATGATCTGCCCAAGCATTTAAAAAGCCAGAGCATTTCCTTTTAGTAAACACTCCTCTCCTGACCTCTAGTGGCCAGTACAAAAACTGCAATATTTCAAAAGGTTTAAGATAGTTTATTTATTTATGTTTGTTTATTTTAGATGTGCAGGGGAAAAAAACACCCAAAAAGTATTTTGCACGAAAGATGGGTTAACAAAAAAAAAATATATATACTGTATATATTTTATGCTAGCAATTTTTTTTATGAAAACAATTTGCAGAACAGAAAATGGAATGGATGTACTCCAGGTACCTTTTAAATGCTATAATTTTATTCCACCACCGTTTAGCAGTGGCTGGCTCTTGGGATAAATGCTTACACTATTATGACTCATATATCAAGTACAATAGACTTCAGCTTCCACTTTTAGCAGGAGTAAGTTGCTTAATTTATGAAATAACTCTAAAATGTCAAATGGAGCCAGGTTGTTGCTGGTAGAAGATGTTCCTAAATGAACTAGGGGGAACCAACTGACCTAATGTTGGATCTTGGAGACATGCTTGATATGTGTATTGAGAGGATCCTGAGACAACACAGGGATTTTCTTGTATGTATGATGGCGTGCAGGGCCGGCCTTAGGGTAGATGGCGCCCTGTGCGAAACTTTCTCTCGGCGCCCCCCCCCGAGTGACAGTACTAACGTCATACAGTATAGAGCTATAAATACAGTGCAGAGATATATAGAGTGATATAGGTAGGTAGAGTAAGACAGTATATATATATATATATATATATATATATATATATATATATAAAATTATATATATATGTATTTATAGCTCTCTATACTGTTCTATATCACACTATATACCGTATTTTTCGCCCTATAAGACGCACCGGCCCATAAGACGCACCTAGGTTTTAGTGTAGAAAAAGAGAGAAGAATAGAATAAGAAAATATTTTTAATAAGAATAAGAAAAAAATATTTTTCATCAGATCCTCTTATTAGACTGCCCATAAATTTAAGGACATCACATCAGACCCCCATATCAGCCCCCTGTGCCCCCATACCATCTCACTGTGCTCCCACCAGACCTCAGATCAGCAGAATGTGCCCCCATCAGACCTCAGATCAGCAGAATGTGCCCCCATCAGACCTCAGATCAGCAGAATGTGCCCCCATCAGACCTCAGATCAGCAGAATGTGCCCCCATCAGACCTCAAATCAGCAGAATGTGCCCCCATCAGACCTCAGAGCAACAGTATGTGCCCCCATCAGACCTCAGATCAGCAGAATGTGCCCCATCAGACCTCAGATCAGCAGAATGTGCCCCCATCAGACCTCAGAGCAACAGTATGTGCCCCCATCAGATCTCACATCAGCAGAATGTGCCCCCATCAGACCTCAGATCAGCAGAATGTGCCCCCATCAGACCTCAGATCAGCAGAATGTGCCCCCATCAGACCTCAAATCAGCAGAATGTGCCCCCATCAGACCTCAGATCAGCAGAATGTGCCCCCATCATACCTCAAATCAGCAGAATGTGCCCCCATCAGACCTCAGAGCAACAGTATGTGCCCCCATCAGACCTCATATCAGCAGAATGTGCCCCCATCAGACCTCAGATCAGCAGAATGTGCCCCCATCAGACCTCAGATTAGCGTTTTGTGCCCCTTCACGCCTCAGATCAGCGTCTTGTGCCCCTATCAGACCTCAGATCAGCCCACCCAGCCACTTAAAGACCATACTTACCTGTTCTGCGCTTCCGCTGCCGTCCGGTCCCACGCTCCGCGCTCCTCTCTCTTCCCTGCCGGCACGCACTATGACCTGACGCTGCAGCGTCAGGTCATAGTGCGTGCCGGCAGGGAAGAGAGAGGAGCGCGGAGCGTGGGACCGGACGGCAGCGGCAGCGCAGAACAGATAAGTATGGTCTTTAAGTGGCTGGGTGGGCTGATCTGAGGTCTGATGGGGGTCCCTACGTACAAGTGAGCGCTTCCTTATGGAAGCGCTCACTTGTATTCGCCCTATAAGACGCACCGCATTTTTCCCCCTACTTTTGGGGGGAAAAAAGTGCGTCTTATAGGGCGAAAAATACGGTATCTCTGCACTGTATTTATAGCTTTCTATATTGAAATGTAACCTAATATAGCGCACATACCTCTTACATCCAGTGACGTCTCCTCTAATATAGATCTTCTCTTTCCTCATCTTCTCCTTTCAGACCAGACGCCATTTTTCAGCCATTTCTCATCTCTGCAGTTTGACAAAAAAAATCTTAGTTTACACAGTGTCCTAAAATAACTGCGCCCAGCAAATAGTGTTCCGTAATAGTGCGCCCAGTAATATAGTAAACATAACGCTCCCCAGAAATAACTGCGCTGATACTGTGCCAGGGTGCCCCCACAGTAATAGTGCCCCCCACAAGTCCCAACTAATAATTCTCTGCCAGAGTGCACTTGTTAGTAATAGTGCCCCCAACAGTACTAATGTCCCCACTGTGCCCCAGAAGTAATAATGCTTCCAATGTGCCAGTAAGAAGTGCCCCCTTAGTGCCCCCCAATAATGTGCCAGAAGTTCCCCCCATTGATTCCCCCCCAAAATCATGTGCCAGTAAAAAGTGTCCCACCCCCATAGATGCCCCCCAAATTATGTGCCAGTAAGAAATGCCTCAGTGCCCCCATGTGCCAGTAAGAAATGCCCCAGTGCCCCCATGTGCCAGAAAAATGCCCCCAGTGCCCCATGTGCCAGTAAAAATGCCCCCAGTGCCAGTAAAAATGCCCCCAATGCCCCCATGTGCCAGTAACAATGCCCCCAGTGCCAGTAAAAGGCCCCCAGTGCCAGTAAAATGCCCCCAGTGCCAGTAAAATGCCCCCAGTGCCAGTAAAAATGCCCCCAGTGCCCCCATGTGCCAGTAACAATGCCCCCAGTACCAGTAAAAATGCCCCCAGTGCCAGTAAAATGCCCCCAGTGCCAGTAAAATGCCCCCAGTGCCCCCATGTGCCAGTAAAAATGCCCCAGTGCCAGTAAAATGCCCCAGTGCCAGTAAAATGCCCCCAGTGCCAGTAAAAATGCCCCCAGTGCCAGTAAAAATGCCCCCAGTGCCCGCATGTGCCAGTAACAATGCCCACAATACCCCCATGTGCCAGTAAAATGCTCCCATGTGCCAGTAAAATGCTCCCATGTGCCAATAAAAATGCCCCCAGTGCCCCCTTGTGCCAGTAAAAATGCCCCCAGTGCCAGTAAAATGCCCCCAGTGCCAGTAAAATGCTCCCATGTGCCAATAAAAATGCCCCCAGTGCCCCCCCCAGTGCCAGTAAAATGCCCCCAGTGCCCCCATGTGCCAGTAAAATGCCACTATGTGCCAGTAAAAATGCCCCCAGTGCCCCCATGTGCCAATAAAAATGCCCCCATAAAAAAAATAAACACTTACTTACCTCCATGGAGCCGGCAGCGATGCGATGCAAGCCTCTTCCGGCCTGTGTCCCGCGCTGTACGGCTCAGGCGGCGCGATGACGTCATCGCGCCGCCTGAGCTGGCCTCTGATAGGCTGCAGGCCACGGGCAGGGGAGACGCCTCTCCCTCCCCTGCCCTGCATCTCCAAAGGCAGACTATGGAGATGAGCGCTTCCACAATGGAAGCGCTCATCTCCCTCTGCCCCACCGCCGCCCCCAACTGTGCGGCACTTGCAGGGCACGGCCGGGCCATTAAAGGGGTATTCTCATCTTAGACAATGGGGGCATATCGCTAGGATATGCCCCCATTGTCTTATAGGTGCGGGTCCCACCGCTGGGACCCGCACCTATAGCCAGAACGGAGCGGGGAGTGCTGCGCCTGGAGGACCCCAGGTTTCCAGGGGTCCGGCCACCACCAGGCGCAGCTCCCCGCGCCGCTCATAGGAATGAATGGGAGCCGGGCCGTGCATGCGCGGTCGGCTCCCATTCATTTCTATGGAGCCGACGGAAGTAGCCGAGCCAGCGCTCGGCTATTTTCGGCGGCCCCATAGAAATGAATGGAGGGCGGCTGCGCATGTGCAGTGCGCCCTCATTCACTTCGGGGGCTCCGTTCTCGATATAGGTGCGGGTCCCAGCGGTGGGACCCGCACCTATAAGACAATGGGGGCATATCCTAGCGATATGACCCCATTGTCTAAAATGAGAATAACCCTTTAAGGGGGCTCTCTGGCAGGGCGCCCCCTTAAGTGGCCGGGAGTGAAGCGCCCTGTGCAACCGCACGGGTCGCACACCCCAAAGGCCGGCCCTGATGGCGTGTATAGACTTTTGTATAATGGCACACACTGGGATCCGGGAGTTTGGTTCTGTCTTTGGTGTTTGCAATGCCCTTAGCCCTAGTAAGTGTCCATTGACTTCCTTGTCATTCTCCAGAGGTGAGCAGGATTACTTGAAGCTTCCATGAAGAATGGTGTTCCCACCTGTACTTTTTCCATAGTTGGCTGTATTAATCCTATTTGTATGCAGGGTACAGATGAGTTTATTGATTCTACTAATTTGGAGTTCATTTGGAATTTCCCAAAGAATTTAGATTCTAGCAAAGGCAAATTTCTTGTGCTTGGTTCTGGGTGAGTGCTAGAGGGAACTGCAATATCACATTCTGTGGTTTCCTAGGCTTCAATCTCTCTCTCTCAAAAATTAGTCCTAGGAGACCATAGACTCTTTTATGTACCATTTATCAGGGCAATTGGAACATATTTGATTGGGGTAGAATTGATTCTCACTTGAATCATTTTTTTTTAAATTTGTTTAATCAGACACCAGCTTTACCATTTAAAGATCCCAGAACACTAAGTACAAGTTTAAAATTGATCATCGTGTTTTGAGGTTCTCAACTTTTTAAGTTTTCCTCCAGGTTCAATGTGGCTGCAAGACTGCACCTGTCAAATGATGAGGAAGTTGCTGGTGTAGCAACCATACCAAACTATAGAGGAACAGGATAAATTGTCCCAATGAAAGAGAGAGGTTTTTCCCACCAAGCCAAGTAGAGATTTACTATGGACGGTGAAAGTGTTGCTTCCTTAGATGCTCCTTTAACTTGTAATTAAAATTCATTCACAAAAATAAAGTTGAATGGGTGCAGAGCTGTAGTTACCAGGGATGACCACTACACAGTGGGTGGTGCTGTGCCTCGCTTCAGCTCACAAAAAACAGCTGATTGGCAGGGATATCGGGAATCAAACCTATGCCTAGTTGATACAGATGACCTATCGAACGATCTATGGAACAAAATGGTGGTGGAAATCCCAGTTTGTAGATTTTAAAAAATACGTGGACTATAAGGGTAACAAGCCTTATCAAATTCTGAAAAAAAAACCCCAAAACTATCCCATCAGCACAGGTTTAACTCATTCTGAGACCTACAGATTATGCCTCACTATCCAAAATAATAGCAACTTGTAAAACTACTACAGCTATTTGTTTTTAAAGCTTCTTGTAAAAAATGTTTCTGATAATATTAAGTTATGGGGAACAGTCAAGGTTTTATGTTCATGTAAGGCTACATCCCTGGCATGTCTGATCCGGCCAGACAAAAAATGTTGCATACAGCAGTAATTGCCTGGCTAAAAGCTGCCATTTATGCCAGAAAGCGGCCAGATCACCTCCAAATCCCATTATAGTCAACTGTAGAATCGGGCAATTTTTCACAGAGATGTGAAAGTAGCTTACATGAATGAGCTCTTCTAAACTAGCTCCTGGAGTAGTCCTTGGACAGAGGACATTATTGGATGGAATAGACTATTTATTTCACAAAAAGACATATTCATATCACCCACAGAGTCCAAGCACAGATGCTGTAGTTCAGAAATAGCAATTTACTCCTGGAATATAGAGGCAAGAAATAAAAAGATGAGATTTTAGGCATTTAGGCATTTATTAATTTTCTTTATTTGGCTTGCAAAGCTTGGATACAAGATAATGTAGACTGCTCAATCTATCAGAGGAGCTGTCCGACAGCACAGTCTACAACCCCTCTCTGTCTTCTCCAGAACCTAGTCAAACTCAATTCCATTCTAATCTACTGTAAATTTATTTCATTTCAGCTGTGAGCTCAGATTAACCAACAGAAATAAGAGAGGGGCTGCAGACAGGGCCATCTGAGAGCTCATCTGACAGATTTAGCACAGAGCAGGACCAAGCCGTCTGCATTACATTGCAAGCTCTACAAGGCAAACCATTCATAATAATGGGGACCTCCATCTACAGCTTTCCCTGCTCCGTTCTCCTTGTAGGTGCGGGTCCCAGAGGTGGGACCCGCACCTATCAGACAATGGGGGCATGTCCTAGCGATATGCCCCCATTGTATGTGATGGGAATACCCCTTTAAGAGACTTAGATTATGTGGAATGATATTTTTTTCAATGTGGTAAGATTGTGTATGTTGAGAGTCTGCCTTCAACTAATTCCCAGATCTGGCATGCCTTTAGAAGGACCGAATATTGTGGTATCAGGTATATTATTCATGAAACAAATAAGTGGTCAACCAGTATCCTGCTCTGTACTGCAAGGGACAGGAAACCCAACAGTATGTAGATGCCAAGTCATGTTTCAAAGAACTTTAATGGGTCAGACATTGACTTAGAGGGTAGTAGTTACCTATAGGTGGCACTAGGGAGAAAGAGAGGTAATTTGTAAATCTTTCCCCAGGGAAAAGGGAAGTGCCTGTAAGACTCCTTATACCAGCTGGCATCTCTGCATGAAGCCCAAGATTTTTAATGTAAAGTCTTTTAATGCAAAGTCTTAAAACGCGTGAGCGTTGGTTCTCATTTTGCAGTTTGCTAGGGGTTTTTATAAGTAAAAAAGCTAGACCCCTGGTAATGGTCTCACCATCATGGGAGCGCCAACATAAGAGGGTTGTCCTGATTGTAAGCAGAGACTATCTTACATCGCTTTATGGCATTTTGTTATATATGATCTCATGCAGCTAGTTATGTTTTATAAAGTGCCTGTTTATTTGGTTTCTACGCAGACGACCTGTCTCCTCCAACCAACATTACCTTTACAATACCCGACATGTTTCATGTTCTTTTCAAATGGGATCACGTCGCTGCCAACTGTACCCCGAAATACAACTTTAGTGTTAAAGCCCCAGGTTACACAAAGGGAATCCAGGTAATGTGGCATTTCAGTTGGTGTGTTATAAATCGTTACATGTGGAGCGATTGGTAATCATTTTACTGA
Organism: Rhinella marina; assembly: GCA_900303285.1. Taxonomy (NCBI): domain Eukaryota; kingdom Metazoa; phylum Chordata; class Amphibia; order Anura; family Bufonidae; genus Rhinella; species Rhinella marina. The sequence goes on along the minus strand of ONZH01016956.1, from coordinate 287,842 downwards.
AATCATTACAAATGATTAACTAGAACTCTCATGACAATCAAAATTCTTATGAAATTGGGAATAACCTTACAAATACCCAATATTGGGTTTTCTGGGAGTAGAATACTAATGACTTATCCTCAGGATAGGTCATCAATATCTGATCAAAGGGGGCCGACTGGGGTTCATTGGGCCCACCAGAGGAAATAATTCTTGTGGCCCAACTCGTATATTATGAATAAAGTCTTTGATTCAAAGAAATAAACCCTAGTGATTGGCTTCAAATGCAGCTTCAAATGAGTTTACTTCTACTAGGCCTTAGGGGCCCACTGAGGTATCGGAGGCTTGGCCCACCAGAGGGTCCTCTGGTGGGCCAGTCAGACTCTGTATGCAGCTCATTCCCGTTCAAGTGACTAAGCCTGGGCTGCAATACCAAGCACAGTCACTATACAATGTACACCGCTGTTCCAGAGCACCGCAGACTATTCAAATAGCTGATCGACGGCAGTGATGGGAGTCGGACCCCCACCAGTCATATATTGATGACTTATCCTAAGGATAGGCCATCAATATAATACTCCCAGAAAAACCTCTTTAATCTCCATTACTTTCTAGAGCTGAATTCACAACTAAAGGGGTTATCCCACAATCCAGAGATTTCACCATTCATTGTGTCAATTGTTCTGCTAGATCTATTTCAAGCTGTCGGCTTACGGGGCATGTTCTTTCTCAGGGGGATTTCTGCTGCAGCTCATGAGAGATAAAGGATGAAACTGAGCAGGTGCTTCTGTCTCAATGAGCAGGACAGAGGAATTAGAAAAAGAGCAAACAGCAGTTGGCGCCATACAGATATAGTTCATTGAATAACTCAGTAGCTGTAATACATTTTTTAATTAGATGCTGTTAGAAAAGTGTTCTGATCCAGGTGCTGGTTTGAAAACTGTAGAATATTTTTTCGTGGAACAACTTTAAGTGAGGATTTTCAAAGCAAATGGAAAAATGTATTCCAAACGAGGATACTGAGTAGATGTACAGCAAAATAACCCTATATCCTGTCATATACTTCAGGTTAACATAGCCTTATGGGCAGTGGTGTAACTAGAGTTCTATGGGCCACAGGGCAAACTTTGGATCGGAGGCTCGCTTCATTAAGTAGCATTTATCTTGTAGAGAAAGTTAATACAAGCCACTTACTAATGTATTGTTATTATCCATATTGCTTCATTTGCTGGCTGGATCCATTTTTCTATCACATTATACACTGCTCGTTTCCATGGTTACAACCACCCTGTAGTCCATCAGAGGTGGTCGTGCTTGCACACTATAGGAAAAAGCACCAGCCTATGTGAGATCCCATGGTCCCAGCACCAGAGAGGCTGACGCTTTTTCCTATAGTGTCCAAGCATGACCACCACTGATGGATTGCAGGGTGGCCGTAACCAGGGATACAAGCAGTGTATAATGTGATGGAAAAATGAATCCAGCCAGCAAAGGAAGCAATATGGACAATATCAATACATTAGTAAGTGGCTTGTATTAACTTTCTCTACATGATGAGGCTGCATTCATACGGCTGTAGTATTGTGGATCCACAAAAAAAATCTGCAATACCACGGAATACACGACCGGGCGCCCCGTTCAGAATGCCTATTCTTGTCCGTTGCGGACAAGAATAGGACATGTTCTAAAATCTCTTGCAGAGCCGCGGCACGGAGCATAGGAGTCAACGGGCCCGCACCTACTGTATTCCTCAGTTTTGCAGAATAGGTGTGAACCCGTTCACATGGTTGTGTGAACGGGCCCTTAATGCCACTTTCTGAAGTGAGCCAACTGGTTTAAATTATGCCCCCAATTTGTAAAATATAAATGACCTGTTTTATTGTCCTTCAGCGGTCATTCAGACAGCTACATGTTGCTTTCCGCAGCTAATCCTCAATTTTGCGGTAAACATGCAGACCCATATGCTGTCAGCATCTTTGCTTTCATTCCACGGCCCCGCAAAACAAATAAAACATGTCCTATGTCAGTGAAAATCAGGACTGGCCCAACTAAAGTCTATGGGTCAGCAAAAATGTGGAATGCAATCTGTTTTTTTGCGGACATTCTGGAAAAAAATCCCCATTTTTGTGGACAGCAAAAAAACATATGGTCGCCTGACTGAGCCCTTACTCCAATGAAAGCCATGTGGTGAAATTTATTGTTTAATTACCTGCTTACTGTGCTGATAAAGGAAGCATGGCACAATAATGGTGGATCTCCTCCTTCTCCACAGTGCTCCTCCCCTGCCCTTCCAAAGCCCAAACAACCATTGGCTGCTTATGTCAGCTGGTAGCCTATGCAGGATGGGAAATTAAAGGGCCTCCCTGGACTTACCATATAACTAACTCCAAAACTGTCCAGCACTATCTGCCACCTCACCAGCACACACACCAACTACCAACTGTCAAAGCCCCCCCCCCCATGCCCCTGACCTTCAGTCATAGTAATTCCCCCCATAATTCCCGCAGTATAAAGATTCGTTTAGTGCCTGCTATATTCCCCAATAATATTAATGCCCATATAGTGCCCCTGGTGATAATAATGACCCCATAGTGACTCAGTATAAAAAATTTACCCTTAGTGACCCTGGTAACATAGTAAGATAGTTTATAAGGCCGAAAAAAGACATCTGTCCATCCAGTTTGGCCTGTTATCCAGCAAGTTGATCCAGAGGAAGGCAAAAAAATAAACCCCCGTGAGGTAGAAGCCAATTTTCCCCACTTTAGGGGAAAAAAATTCCTTTCTGACTCCAATAAGGCAATCACAATAACTCCCTGGATCAACGACCCCTCTCTAGTAACTATAGCCTGTAATATTATTACACTCCAGAAATACATCCAGGCCCCTCTTGAACTCTTTTAGTGAACTTACCATCACCACCTCCTCAGGCAGAGAGTTCCATAGTCTCACTGCTCTTACGGTAAAGAATCCTCTTCTATATTTGTGTACAAACCTTCTTTCCTCCAGGCGCAGAGGATGTCCTCTCGTCACAGTCCTGGGGATAAATAGATCATGGGAGAGATCTCTGTACTGACCCCTAATATATTTATACATAGTAATTAGATCTCCCCTCAGTCTTCTTTTTTCTAAAGTGAATCACCCTAATTTTGATAATCTTTCAGGGTACTGTAGTCCACCCATTCCAGTTATTACTTTAGTTGCCCTCCTCTGAACCCTCTCCAGCTCTGCTATGTCTGCCTTGTTCACAGGAGCCCAGAACTGTGCACAGTACTCCATGTGTGGTCTGACTAGTGATTTGTAAAGTGACAGGACTATGTTCTCATCACGGGCATCTATGCCTCTTTTGATACAACCCATTATCGTATTGGCCTTGGCAGAAGCTGTCTGACACTGGTTTTTACAGCTTAGTTTGCTGTTCACTAAAATTCCTAGGTCCTTTTCCATGTCAGAGTTACCCAATGTTTTACTATTTAGTATGTACTGGTGACTTGCATTATTCCTTCCCATGTGCATAACCTTACATTTGTCAGTGTTAAACCTCATCTGCCACTTCTCTGCCCAAGCCTCCAATCTATCCAGATCCATCTGTAGCAGTGTACTGTCCTCTTCTGTGTCAATTACTTTACATAGTTTAGTGTTATCTGCAAAAATTGATATTTTACTGTGCAAGCCTTCTACAAGATTGAAGAGAATAGGGCCCAATACTGACCCCTGTGGTACCCCACTGGTGACAGTGACCCAATCTGAGTATGTACCGTTAAAAACCACCCTCTGTTTTCTATCACTGAGCCAGTTACTTACCCACATGCAGACATTTTCTCCCAGGCCAGGCATTCTCATTTTATATACTAACCTTTTATGTGGTACAGTTTCAAATGCTTTGGAGAAGTCCAGATATACGACATCCATTGATTTGCCGCGGTCAAGTCTAGAACTTACCTCCTCATAGAAACTGATTAAATTAGTTTGACATGACCAATCCTTCATAAAGCCATGCTGATATGGAGTTATTTGATTATTTTCATTGAGGTACTCCAAGATAGCATCTCTTAGAAAACCTTCAAACAGTTTACCCACAACAGATGTTAAACTTACTGACCTATAGTTTCCGGGCTCTGTTTTTGGACTCTTTTTGAATATTGGCACTACATTTGCTATGTTTCAATCCTGTGGAACACCCCCTGTCAGTATAGAGTCCTTAAATATCAGAAATAAGGGTCTGGCTATGACATTACTTAAAGGGGTTCTGCAGTTCTTTAAAACTGATGATGTATCCTCTGGATAGACACCCGGGACCCCCGCCGATCAGCTGTTTGAGAAGGCAGCGGCGCTGCAGGAGCGCTGCGGCCTTCTCTGTGTTTTCCTCAGGCCCAGTGACGTCACGACTAGTATCACTGGCCTGGGCAGGGCTAAGCTCTGTTCACAATTTATATCCCTATAGCGCCCACATTAATGTCCCTATACTGCCCCCAGTAATGTCCTTCCACTGCTCCCAGTAATGTTAATCTCCCCCACTGCCCCCAGTAATCTCCCTATGGTGACCACAGTAATTTATCCCACAGTCTTCATTCACTGGTAACTGGGCCCGACACTGTCACTGTACTTCATGCCAGGAACCATCAGAGCAGTCATCACAGCAGCGTTCCATCCACTCCATCCGGCATCTATCAGGCCCCAACGCTGCCGTACTAGTAGTATTCATATATGACGCTGGTGGGTGGAGCTTGACAATGTTAGTCAGGCTCCGCCCACCCACTTAGTTTGTGAATACTACTAGTAGGGCAGTGCTGGGGCCTGATAGATCCCGGACCGAGTGTATGGAACGCTGTTGTGATGAGCGCTCTGACGGGGACCCGGCATGAAGTACAGTGACCTTGTTGGGTCCCATTACATGTGAGTGCAGCACCCTTGAAGAATCTCAAGGCTGTACAGAGAAAGGGCTCAAAATTTTTAATAGAAAAATTATTTTCTGCTCAAAATGAGTACAATGGAATAATAAAAAAATGCCACCAAAGGTTTACATAGCCTTTAAAGGGAGCCTGTCACCTCATTTTCACCTATATAACTAACAGCAGTGCCCCACAGAAGATTGAATACACATCCCAGACATACCTGTGAGCACTTTGTGCCTTTGTTCCATGTCCAGAAAAAGCACTTTTATTCTGCTGGAAAACAGCTCCCAAGTGCCCGGCTGAAAGTGAAACTAAAAACAGCTTTCTCTCCTGACTAGATTTCTGATATAGTAGATATAATGGTATCAAATGGTATCAAAGAAGGTCAGAACGATTTTTCTATCTGCTATCATTCCCAAGATATGAGCAGCTAAAGCAGCCCTCCCCTCTTCAGTCTGGTTTGCTTTGGGCACTTGCAGCAGCAGAGCTGGGCACTTGGGAGCTGTTTTTCTGCAGAATAAAAGTGCTTTTCCTGGACATGTGATACAGACACACAGTGCACACAGGTATGTCTGGGATGTGTCTGCAATCTTCTGTGGGGCAGTGCTCTTAGTTATATTGGTGAAATTGAGGTGACAGACTCCCTTTAAAGTGACTTTGTATAATGCCCCTGGACTGTCAGCTTGGGAGGGTAAATGCAGCAAACTGCATTTCACTGACCCATATCTGTATGTAAGTTTTTTAGCAGATTCTCCTGCTAGTTTTTCTGTATTACTGATGAAGAAATTTTATTCCTTTTGGTGTGTAATATGTCTGCAGTCATCTGCTTTAGTTACTATTGCAGAGAAAGCAATGACCTTCAAAAACTTGCTTGAGGTTATACAGGATGAGTTTATGAATGCACGAGAATAACGACAAGTAATTTTATGGATGCTTCTTTTATTGCCACAGACGACCACCAGCAAGTTGTCCTGGAAACCGAACATTTACAAATTTCCTGATCTAAACAAAAACTTTTCAATGGAAATTGTGGCTTATTGCAATGACACGATAAGTCGAGTGGTCAAAAGAAATATGCCGTTGGTACCAGGTAGTAATTTTTTGAAATTCATACCTCAACTGATCACTGCAGATTGTGAGAGGGTGGAAGGGAATAAGGGGGGAAGAAGATGGCTGATCTTCTGGGACACCAGTGATTTAGAAAAGAAGTGTTGAATTTTATTTTCTAGTTTTGAGTTCTTATAGTAAAAAGCACTGTAAGGGATTAGCAGAGCTTTCTACCAGAAGTGTGGCAGGAGCCTACTTAGTACTATGGTGATGTTATTCATGTATATATTGCAGCCATGTTTATTTGGTAGTTCCTTCTTCTCTGTTCAGGTGGCACAAGTTGTGATTGGAGTTTAGATTCTTTAAACACACATTCACCTGCAATATGGAATGAATGAAACATGGAGATCAGGACCTCCCTTCTCGATTGGGCCTAGAATCCAGCCCCCTCAAATAATCCTCAGAATTTATGTCTACCACCTAAACAACACTAATGCCCCTTTCACACGAGCGGGAGACTCGCATGTCTCCCGCAACGCATCTACAGGGCTGGACTCGGCATGGACAAGGATCGCATATAATGCTATGCGATCCCTGTCCATGCTGATTCCAACCCTGAAGATGCGTTGCGGGAGACATGCGAGTCTCCCGCTCGTGTGAAAGGGGCATAAATCTAACCTTGATCCTGACACACCCAACCCTGAATTATCTTTCTCCTAGTAACCCGATGCATCTGCCCCAAAGAGTCATCAAAACTGACAGAGAACCAATCTTAGCTAGGGTTTTACTTTTGAACAGCTGTGCAAACCTATACTCTGCACATTGAGTGGATGTCACAGCAGGGAACCCTGATCATAGTCTTCCTCAGTTTACCGTATGCCACCACCACTGGGAGATATTTCATCCTATTATTGTCCTTTGTTATTTAATCCTGTTTTAAGGACAGTAACACATACAACAGAAGGGCCAACAGGCAGCCATGTCTAGTATTGTACAGTAGATCTGGAAAGTCTTCAGATCCTTTTTTCATATTTTGCTATGTTGCAGGTAGCCTTGTGCTAAATATATATATATATATATATATATATATATATATATATACAGAATTATAAAAACAGAATTTTAGACATTTTTGTAAATTTATTATAGAGAAAAAAATAACATTTTGCTATGACACTTAAAATTTAGCTCTGGCCTCTCATTACTTTTGATCATCTTTGAGATGTTTCTACACCTTGACTGGAGTCCACCTGTGGTAAATTCAGTTGGATATGATTTGGAAAGACACAGCCCTGTCTATATAAGGTCTCACAGCTGACAATGTATATCAGAGCAAAAACCAAACCATGAGGAGGAAAGAACTGCCTATAGAGATCAGAAACATGATTATGTGGAGGCATAGATCTGGAGAAGGGTACAAAATACTCTGTGGCACTGAAAGTTTGCAAGAGCACAGTGACCTCCATAATTCTTAAGTGGAAGAAATTTGGAACAACCAGGACGCTTCCTAGAGCTGGTTGCCCCACCAAATTAAGCAGTCAGGTAGAAGGGCCTTGGTAAGAGATATGACCCCAATGGTCACTCTGGCTGAGCTCCAAAGATCCTGTGTTCAGATGGAAGAAACTTCCAAAAGGTCAACCATCACTGCAGCTCTCCACCAATCTGGGCTTTATGGCACAGAAGCCTCTCCTCAGTAAAAGACACATGAAAGCCCATCTGGAGTTTGCCACAAAACAAAAAAAAACTAAAGAACTCTCAGACTATGAGAAACAAGACTATCTGGTCTGAAGAACTCAAATGTGAACTTTTTGGCCTCAATTCTAAGTATCAAGGTCGCAACACAACAAAAACGAAAGGGTCTAAAAACTTTCTGAATGCATTGTAGTTCTGTATAATATTCCATAAAGCTTGGATTACCACTAGAGATGAGCGAGCATGCTCGACCGAACATGCTCGAGTGCCATTTTCGCGTATTTGCGTACGCATTTTAAAATTGGTACGCTAATACATACGCATATTTTAATCTGTACACAAATGCGCACGCATAACGTACAAATTGTTAAAATGTGTACGCATTAGTGTACAGATTAAAATATGCGTATGTATTAGCGTACCAATTTTAAAATGCGTACGCAAATACGCGAAAATGGCACTCAAGCATGCTCGGCTGAGCATGCCTGCTCATCTCTAATTACCACCCATTGGTCTATTGTTCAGCAGCATGTTGGCAGGTGGTGGACACCAAAGCTACTTACGCCAGTTGCAAATTATGCACAGTTTTTCTGCACGGATTCTCGTGCAGAAAAATCACAGCTTAATACAGTACCAGCCTATACCCCTTATATATCTTTCCCAGTTTCTAATAGTTTAGCCGCTAACTGCAATGTAGGGCACATGGTGTAACTAAAGTGCTAAAACTGTTAATACTGTATAGGGGTATAAAACAGATGGCACCGAGACATGGCAGGAATAATCACAATCTCAGAACTTGTCATATTGATCAGGAATTTCTTACATTGGATTACAGGTAATGAAGCAGTGAAAAATCTCAGCTGTTTGTGGCAGTATGCAGAATATATAAACTGCACTTGGCAGCTCCGAGCAGACGCTCCACGCAACGTTCGGTATAAATTGCTTTATTGGTGAGTATCGGAAACTGTTCATGTATAATACATTTTTATTAATTTATAATAAAATAACCGTGTATTAAAAGATTTTCCATTTATTTGTCAGTTTTGGTAAGAGTTACATCAAGCAGCCGTACTTCTACTCCTCACTCGAAGAGAATATGATACTGGCAGACTGAGCTGTCAGCTTCCAGAGAGAGCAGGCAGAGCCACGAATGTAGAGTTCCACCTCTCCTATGTGGTGTGGGGATTTGCTCTGGTAGGCAGGGTGAGCGGACGTAGAACAGAGGCAGAACAAGACAGTTCTTGAACAAGTGCAGTGTTTATTCACACAAGCAGGCTTTAACAAAACAGAAAAACACTTAACTTCAGTTGAAAGTCCTGGTGTTCATTCACACCAAGCTGCCATTTCAGCACAAAAAATATCGACCTCTCTTCCCCAAACAGGTCGCGACTCGCAAGCCTTCATCCAGGCATAGTTCTCCTCTCCCCACTGATGCCGTTCAGCTGGTTTTTAAAAGTCCAGTTCAGTGCTTGACCTCACCTGGCTGTCAGTCTAGCAGCACATGCTGGGAGGAAAATACCTTCCATCAAGCAACAGACCCTTCACTGTGTCACAGTGGCTGCAATTGAGAGTGAGAGTACCTAGGAGCCCCCATTATTTGTTCTATGCAAAGCCATCCAGCAAAAATAAAATGTATTCTGCGAGGTGAAGTAAGTTATTACCGAAGTTTCGCAGGATTTTAACTTCAGGATAACTTCTGGATCTGATTTTTAAACTTTAAAGTGTAATTGTCATATTTTTTTATTTGCTAGTTTATTAGAGCTTGGCATGTATACCTGAGTTAATCTGTCAATGAATTTCAAAAGATCTGTAATTACCTTATAATAACTGTTTCTATAGCTTGTCTGTCTTCTCTTTAGTATAAACAGAAGACAGAGGGGCGGTCCTTCACACTACATGCCTGCATTAGGCTTCAGAGTGAGGAGGCGTGTCTCTCAGTAATCCAATCTGTTTGGCTGGCAGAGAGCTGCTGGCTACAGCAAGTGTGTATGTGAAGTGAGGGAAGGCAGTTTGGGGCTCAGAGAACTGGCAGAGGAGCCATCTTTAGAAGATCCTCATATTGTGGAAGGGAAAGGTGGTGCACGTGAAATCTCAGGTGCACACTGAAGACACAGTGTGGGAACAAAAAAAAACTTCATCCAAAACAATATTTTGAACACCCAGAAAATATTACATGTCAAAATAGATGTTAGATTATTAAGAAGCAATATATATTAAAGGGATTTTACAGGAGTTCAATATGGTCCATGCTCAGGATAGGTCATCAGTTCCTGTATCTCATTGATGGGGGTCTGACTCCTGGAAACCCCTCCTACCCAAGTGAAATAGCCTGCCCTGCAATACCAAGCACAGCCACTATACAATGTACGGCGCTGTGCCTTCTATGCTGTTGGGGCTCCATGGCCTCTACGAACAGGGGACCCTGACTGATCAGATATTGATGACCTCCCATGTTGTTCACTTTAACCCTAAAAATTCCAGAACAAGAAAATGTAAAAATGGCAGTAACACCCTATGTATACGTGAAGAAAATAGGCAAGAATTAAATACATAAAAAATAGAAAAAGATCCAAAATTTCAAGAATTAGTAAACAGTATATGGTTTTAAGGAATATGAACACCAGAATGGTTATGAAAATATTTTCTGACTTCTACAAATCCAGCTATTATGCTAGGGAAGCAGAGGACTGGAGAAATGTAGTTTTGCATGACACTCACTGAAATGAGTCCTTCAGCAAATAGAGGAGGATCCAGTTAAAGGGGTTTTCCGAGAATTTTGATACTGAGGACCTATCCTCAGGATAGGTCATCAGTATCTGATCGGTGAGGGTCCAACACCCAGGACCTCCACCAATCAGCTTTTCAAGAAGGCAGCGGCGCTACCGTGAATGGGGCTAAGCGCGATACCAGGCCATGGCAGGGGCGTCTGTGTCTTCTCAAGCAGCTGATCGGCGGGGGTCCTGGGTGTTGGACCCCCACCGATCAGATTCTGATGACCTATCCTTTTAATCCATGTAAAGAGAACCTGTAATCTGAAAGCACTATGTTATAGAGCAGAGTTCCTCCTCCAGTGGATTGATATATAGTTTTGTAGGAAAATATTCAGTAAAACTTGTGTTTTATACATTTATATCTCTACTTTTTCTGACTTAAGCTGTACACTGGGCTTTCAAATCAGTGATAGCATTCCCTGTGTAAGAGCGCATATAGAGATCGCTGTCAGTCACTGTATAGACAAATTTAAATTGCCTGTTTTACTGAATCTTTCCCTACAAACCTATATATCCATCTGCTCTGCTCCTCCTGCTCTATAACACGCTGCCTGCACATCATTTTGTGGTGACAGGTTCCCTTTAATAAATTTACTTTCAGCAATAATTGAACTCACTGGCAGCAAACTGAATTATGTGTAAGGCCCCTTGCAGACGAGCGAGTGTCACACTAGGGACTCGCAGCGAGGCACCCGGCCTGATTTATGATGCTATGTAACCCTTAGAGTTCTGGAATGTATTGGATAACACTGACATCATGATGTCAGTATTATCCAGTACATCCCAGAGCTGTAAGGGTTACATCATAAATCAATGTAATGCTATGTGACCCTGACAGTGCTGGGAGTTCAGGCCGGGTGCCTCGCTGTGAGTCCCTAGCGTGACACTCACTTGTCTGCAAGGGGCCAAAGTGGGAATTTTCCTTGATGTGGGGTTTATTGGGAGGCCACACGCAGATAATGGAAGTGGCAGGTACACCAGTATGGGTGAGCAGTGGTCGGTAGTACTGCTTCACAAAGACAGGTGGCGCACTATGAATTTTTTTCATTGTCACTTAGCCTGAAGATAAAAGTCTCAGTGCATTATTGACTCAGTATTGTCATTTCTTTTAATGCAGGGAAGAAGGTAGTAGCTCTGGAACTTTGCCTGAATCCACACCGTAAGTAGATTATGTTATATGTTATCTTGTATCATAACATTTTATTATATTAGGGTTGCTATCAGTCTTATAGCCAAAGATGACACAGTGGGGCAGATTTACTAATCCTGTGGACCGCATAAATTTATACAGACTGGCTAGACCTACATCATATTTATCTCATTGGCTTAGACTGGATGATAAATCTGGTTCAGGGATAGACACTTTTCTCCGACTCTATACCAGTTATTGGTTAGTTTACTTTGAAACAGACCGTTACCCCATAACTGACACAATTCGGTGTCAGTAATGGTGCTGTTTGATACTGTTTAGCCTGTTTGAGAAGGTATCAAATCGCCTGTAAGCACCTCGGCCTTCTCCCTGCTCACCAAGCACAGCGCCAAACATTGTATAGTGGCTGTGCTTGGTATCGCGCTTCAATGGAGCTGAGCTGCTGGAAGGATGAATGTTTTGTCCTATCGGCCTAGGAAAAACTGTGAGAAGGCCATGGTGCTCCCAGGAGTGCCGGTGCCATCTCAAACAGCTGATCAACCCACTGATCAGACACTGATGACCTACCCAGAGTATAGATCATCAGTATAAAACCCCCTTGACCCCATCCTATGACGTCACTGAGCACAGGTAGTTAATGCTCAGTGCCATAACGGTACATTACAGGGATGGCGCAGGCTCTGGAGCTTGCAGGTGCCGGCTATGTAACGAAGCTGGTACCCAGCTCTTACTGCCAGGATTAGAGATTACTTCTAAGATGCCGCAGTCAACCATGGAGCCTGAATCATCAGACAGAAGGAAGGAGCTCTGTCCTTCAAACAACGCTCTCAAACACAGTCGCAGGGCGCCAAGTATTTGTCATGGCAGCTAGGGAGCTTCCACGTTCCAGATACTTTTACATACTACCTCAGGCTGGATATAATAGCCTGCATTGTACAAAGATAGGGTTTTACAATAAAAGAGCATTACAGTGTATAGTACAAGTGATTAAGAGACCACAGGTAACACTTTTCTAAGGGGGCTAAAAAAAATAATGTAAAGGAAAGATAATTTTTTCAAAAGTATTTTTAAAAGTTATTTTAAAAATTACAAAAATATTTATCAATCGTGTGTAAATACAGATAGATAGCTGGCTAGCGATAGATAGATAGATAGATAGATAGATAGATAGATAGATAGATAGATAGATAGATAATGAGATAGTACACCCCTCACATTTTTGTTAATATTTTATTATATCTTTTCATGGGACAGCACTGAAGATCTGACTTTGATACAATGTAAAGTAGTCAGTGTACAGCTTGAATAACTGTGTAAATTTGTTGTGCCCTCAAAATAACTCAACACACGGCCATTAAAGGGGTTCTCCAGGAATTAAGAAAATGAAAATACTTAAATATTACTTCATTATAAATATATTCCCAAATACCTTACATTAGTTATAATGGCTCGTTTTGTCTGGGGAGCAATTATTAGGAGAAACAAAATGTCCGCCGTCCTATTAGTGCACACAAAACATGTCCTAATCACACAGCAGGACAAGTTACTTCACAGCACTGAGGTAAAAAGCTGCCTCATCCTTCTCTCTGCTTGTCAGCGATTATTCTGAATACAGATGATAAGAACTTTAGCTGAATCTCTGTAGGGATGGAGTTCATGAGCAGATATGGCTGATGAGCAGCAGCTCTTGTATGCAGTCTCCATTACCACAGTCTGTCCTGTCCGTCCTCTCTGTGCTTCATATCTCTTCATGAACTCCATTCCTACAGAGATTCAGCTGAAGATCGTATCAGCTGTATTCAGGATCATAACCCCTGACGAGCAGAGAGGAGGGTGAGGCAGCTCTTTACCTCAGTGCTGTGAAGTAACTTGTCCTCCTGTGTGATTAGGACAGGTTCTGTGTGCATAAATAGGATGGCGGACATTTTATTTCTCCTAATGATTGCTCCCCAGACAAAACAAGCCGTTATAACTAATGTAAGGTATTTGGGAATATATTTATAATAAAGTAATATTTACATGTTTTCATTTTCTTAATTCCCGGAGAACCCCTTTAATGTCTAAACCACTGGCAACAAAAGTGAGTACACCCCTAAGTGAAAATTTTACCTCCCTGGTGTCATGTGACTCTTTAGTGTTACAAGGTCTCAGGTGTGAATGGGGAAGCCGGTGTATTAAATTTGGTGTTATCGCTCTCACACACTCTCATATTGGTCACTGGAAGTTAAACATGGCACCTCATGGCATATCTGAGGATATGATAAAAAGAATTGTTGCTCTACATAAAGATGGCCTAGGCTATAAGAAGATTGCCAACACCCTGAAACTGAGCTGCAGCATGGTGGCCAAGACCATACAGTGGTTTAACAAGACAGGCTCCACTCAGAACAGTCTTCACCATGGTCGACCAAAGAAGTTGAGTGCACGTGCTCAGCGTCGTATCCAGCGGTTGTCTTTTCAAAATAGATGTATTAGTGCTGCCAGCATTGCTGCAGAGATTACAGTGGTGGGGGGTCAGCGTGTCGGTGCTCAGACCATACACCGGACCAGAAGGAAGCCTCTTCTAAAGATGATGCACAAGAAAGCCAGCAAACAGGTTGCTGGAGAAAAGCAGACTAAGAACAGGGATTACTGGAACCATGTCCTGTGGTCTGATGAGACCGAGATAAACTTATTTGGTTCAGATGGTGTCAAGTGAGTGTGGCGGCAACCAGATGAGGACAAAGACAAGTGTGTCTTGCCTACAGTGAATCTTGGTGGTGGGAGTGTCATGGTTTGGGGCTGCATGAGTGCTACTGGCTGTGGGGAGCAACAGTTCATTGAGGGAACCATGAAAACGACCACAAACACACCTCCAAGACGACCACTGCCTTGCTAAAGAAACTGAGGGTAAAGGTGCTGGACGGACTAAGCATGTCTCCAGACCTAAACCCTATTGAGCATCTGTGGGGCATCCACAAATGGAAGGTGGAGGAGCGCAAGATCTCTAACATCTACCAGCTACGTTATGTCGTCATGAAGAAGTGGAAGAGGATTCCAGTGGTAACCTGTGAAGCTCTAGTGAACTCCATACCCAAGAGAGTTAAGGCAGCACTGGAAAGTAATGATGGCTACTCCAAATATTGACACTTTGGGTACAATTTGGCAATTTTCACTTGGGGTGTACTCACTTTTGTTGCCAGCAGTTTAGACATGAATGGTTGTGTGTTAAGTTATTTTGAGGGGACACCAAATTTACACTGTTATACAAGCTGTACACCGACTACTTTACATTGTATCAGGGTGTCAGATCTTCAGTGCTGTCCCAGGAAAAGATATAATAAAATATTTACAAAAATGTGAGGGGTGTATTCACTTTTGTGAGATACTGTAGATAGATAGATAATGAGAGAAAGAGATATATAGAGAGAGATAGAGAGATAGATAAAGACAGATAGGTAGATAGATAATGAGATAGGTAGAGAGATAATTATATAGTTAGATAATGAGGTAGTTAGATAGATAATGAGACATATTTTTGATTAACAGTATGCGCTAAGAGCTTGTACTTTGTCTCATAGTAAGTATAGCAGTTACACATTTTACTTTTTTCACATATTCACCGTTCACTTGTATCTTAGTGCATAAAGTGGTGTGCTGCTACTTCTAGTTCTACATATTTAATATCCTTGGTAGCTTGCACCTGCGCCTTCATTTATTCACCTGCTGGTTCATTCTTTGTTTAGTTCTAGATAATGAGACAGATAGATTAGATAGATAGATAGATAGATAGATAGATAGATAGATAGCTCTAGATTTATTAGATACATAGATAGATAGTGATAGATATATTAGATAGATAGATATATAAATAAATGGTATTGATAGATATTGGAGATAGCCAAGTGCTGTATTCAACTTCTGGTCAGCCGTTCCATAGAGCTGAATGGAGCATACATTTGGTTGTAGAGATCCCAGACATCAAATTATATGGACATGTCTTCACTGCAGCCAAGTAAGAAAAGACAGGTATGAACCACTGGAATGGTGAAGGATTTATTATGTGAATATTGGTTCTTGCAGGCATGGGATTCAGCCAGTTCCCTCAGGTTCTCCAGATCCGGTTGTTAAAATTACAGCTGGATCGGAGAACTGTGTTACCGCCTGAATCCCAATCTTGTTCTCTGGCGGTAGCAGCTGGAGATGAGCGCTTCCATTTCATAGTTTTGCTCCTTAGGCTTTTTAAAAGTTTGGTGGTATGTGTGTATTATATATATAGTGTATTTATGTGTATGTGTGTTGCATATAAATGGTGTATGTATATGTAACTATGGGTCGTGACACCAGGTGTCCACTGTTGAGTAGGGAACCTTTTGTTAAAAATTTGAATCCCACCCATGGGTTCTTGTATTCTTTTATCCCATCTTTCCCCCTTGGCCAATTTCTTCCTGAATTTTGAAAGCCCTCTTAATGTATCTCAAAGAGCTGGATATTTGTGTTTCAGGTTTGAAGATTTATTACGCAGTGGAAATGAATGTGAGGAATATTATACTTCTGGTGGAATGTATTCAGGATGCACGTTCAGCTATAAGTACAGCCTTACAGATCATAAGAAGTTAATGTTCGTGGTAACAGACGCATTGCACAGTGTAAAACCTTACTTCTACTATACAGCAGCCAAACAGATAGGTAAGTGTTATTCCAAGTAGATGGCAATGGCTGTATGTGACCAGCAGGTGAACCGTGAGATCTGCTTACTTGGGTTGTCATGATGACTATGTATTTTAGGGTTTGTATTATGGGCACATGGATTATTTTTAAATACAGAAGCATGATTTAGGTTAGTTTGACAAAGTGGCGTACATAGGGAAGTAAGGGCCCCATAGCAAGGATTAAACCAGGTCCCATACAGGACAGAAGGGGTTTTTCTCCTTAACCCCATTCAATGACCCTTTGGCCATTTCTCCACTGTCTTATTTGCTAAAAGTTGTTCCTTTAGAGGGTAGAGTCCTGACCAAGTTTTCACCACCAGTAGAAGAGATAATCCCAACTAAGACTGGGCCCCCTCTTGTCCTGGGCCTCCCAGTCACATGGTCTGCCGCTATGGTAGTTATGCCCTTGGTTTGACACCAGCGTTTGAGAGTTTCAGCAGACTTTTCTGGCAGAAGCTGTCCGGATCCAGCATTGCCGGATGCTGCCCGAATGCCCATTGGCCACATTGACTATAATAGTGATTCTGCTTTACAACCACAACTCGTAAAATATGCAGACAATTGGCCAGACATATATGCGCAGCGGTTTTAGGCTACTTTCACACTAGCATTTCTATTTTCCGGTATTAAGATCCGTCATAGGGTCTCAATACCGGAAAAAACGCTTCCGTTTTGTCCCCATTCATTGTCAATGGGGACAAAATGTAACTGCACATGCCGTTCCGTTCTGATACCGGAGAGCAAACTGCAGCATTCTGAGGTTTTCTTTCTGTCATGGGATGCGAATACAATCTGACAATAGAAAATGGATCCTTGACTTTCAATGGAGTTAACGATGGATCCGTCTTGGGTATGTTAAAGATAATACAACCGGATCTGTTCATAACACATGCAGATGGTTGTATTATCAATAAAGGAAGCGTATCTGCTGAGCCCTGCCGGATCCAGCAAAAAAGCTAGTGTGAAAGTATCCTTAGTCCAGCCGATTCTTGGCATATTTACTGGGTTGATGCCTGATCTCTACCAGTTCCTATAATAGTCAATGGGGCCAGTGGGCATTCAGGCAGCTTCTGGTAATGCCAGATCCAAAGAGCTCCAGCAGGCAGTTCTCTGCCAGAACAGTCTGCCAGAGCTCTCAAACACTACAGTGAAACTAGCCTTTCTTATACACTATGGCAGTATTATTTATTGTGTGTGTATAGTAATGCTATTTATTGTACTGCGTGGTATAACTGGTATTATTTATTCACTAAATACACGCAATGATTGTCTATCTAGTGTATGTGACTCTTATTGTATGTGTATGTAGGTCTTTTATGCATATCCAGAAACTCCCATTTAACCAGTTATCTAATATTGCTTAGCAGAGAATTTTTATTTAATTTCCTTAATAGTGACCTGTGGAAATGTAGATGATCCATAAATCTATCACAATGATGTTAGAAATCATCAGTTTTTTTAAGTCTGTGAAGAACGGTATTCGCTAATTTGGTCGAATAAATGAATGTGTCTTTATTTATCACAGCAAAGCTCAGAAGTCCAAATATAATGCATGTGTCTGAACCAATAAATAAAGTTATCCATGTAAACTGGACTGTGTCACCTAAACGGTGGGAATGCAAGTTTGAGGTTCTTGTGACCTCTGATACATGGAGTCTTCTTCCACTCACGGTAAGTCCTTATTGCTTTGAATATTATCTGTCTGAGGAATTAGGAATCATGATCCAGGGTTTAGACATGACCATTGTCTTTCTCTGGAGGGGGGTCACCTGGATCACTGGTGTTTGGAGGGACCCTTGGACAAGCAGCTGACATCACTGCCCCCCATGTGGTTACAGCCAGGCCTTACCTCAACCCAGAAATCATCTTAACGGACTATCCATCTCTCTGGTAACTGACTATTGTTCTGTTCAATTCTGTTGTACCATACCACTTGTAATTGCATATCTGACCGCTGTATCGAATTGTTGTGTATATAGTTATATCTAGTAAGCCCTTAAGGGGATTAAATATATTATTTAATCTTGTACTGTTCTTGTATCTCGATCATGAATCACCACGTCCGTGTTCTCGGTAATATTGTTATATGCTACCCGGGTTGGCTGCTCACCCGATATAATTCGTTAACGGACCGGAGTTATATCAAACGAGAGCTGGTGGCAGTACTACTGGGTCTCTCAGCTGGTCAGGATTGCGAGTGAGCATAGCGCCACGCAGGGATTGCGTGGGCTACTTTTCTTATGAAAAATATTTTAAATTTTTCAAATCCATCCTTCAATTGCAGCCAACTGCAGTACAGAGGACACACCCCCTGAGAAAGTACACATTTGCTTAGCTGCCAGCTTGAAATAAATCTAGTAGAGCAATGAATGAGGAGATCTCTGGATCCATGTCAGGTACAGGGCTGGTTCTAGCTTTGTTAGAAAGAATTTGACAGGTACTATATGATGTCTGATTTTCATTTTTCACAATATTTATGGATAACCCCTTTAACTCAACAAGGGTGTTTGTGAGCATCGTTGAAGAGTTTTCAGTTGCATGCAGACAGGGGCGGACTGGGAACTTAAAGTGGCCCTGGAAAAAAAAATAAAAGTGGCCCCATGTTGTAGGGAGATCCAAATTGACAGATGGCAGGGCAACACAAGTAGGCAGGGACAACAGAAGTAGGCAGAGCTAGCAATACCATAGTGCAGAACACTATACTGCCCCAGCAGAACCAAATACCACAGTGCAGCACAAAATACAGCCACCTGTTTCACAGTATTCAACAGAGGATGGCGATACAGTTGAGTTCAGGAGGGCACCGCGGCCATTGGCAGGGGCATAAGAGTGAATCAGATTGTTATGTATCCAGCTGGTGGATGTGAAGAGGGCCCCCGCAAGACATCAGTCCACCAGGAAATTTCCCTGTAGGGTCTATGGCCAATCCATCCCTGAATGCAGATCAAGCATGAGCTGGTAGCCGAAGACAGCAGGGCAGCCCATAGAGAAGACAGATACAGTTTATTACGGCCCTTGCCTTCCCCATTGCTGTATACACAGCACTCAATGAGCTATGTGTATTCAGATCAGGAAGCGTCCATGCCGTTTCCTGCACTGGTCCCAGTGATAATCTGATTGCCAGGTAACCGCAGGAGCTGCTGGGTCTTAGCAGATGTAAATCAACTCTGCAGTGCATGTCAGGAGGCTTTATTCCTCCTGTAATTTTGGGCTTATGGATCAGTGCCAGTTAAACGAAAGTTCTTCAGAAGAGACAAATGTGATTAAAAATAAGCAAAAAGTGAAGTTTCAGTATATACAAATGCAATTGTCCAAGGTAAAGTGACAAGGTAATAATAAATGTAGATCAGAACTAGAGATGAGCAAATCATTAAAAAAATTATTCTCCGAACATTCGCCGAACTTTTCCTAAAATTCGTATATTCGACGAATACATTCGTTGTATTTGCGTACAAAATATACGTTATTATGTGCTACTAGCGAACATTCGCTCACTAATAACGAACATTCATTTACAAAATGTACGCAACTTCTTAGAAGACGTACGCATGAGCGTACAAACAGCATACGAATCTCAGCGTACTATTGTTTAAGCAATTACGTAATACGCAGGCACGTACGAGGAGAGGCCGCGGCGTGCACTTCTCAGAGGCAGAGAGAATATTCGAGACATATATATGGTAAAGTGCAAATACATTATTATAGGTATAATATAAAAATTTTAAATATCACCTACCTAGTATGCTCACAGACACATTTAAGTCTCTTTTCTTCTGACACTTGTCATAGAACTGGAGCAGAGTCCCAAACTCAGTCGCAATTTGTAATCCACAAAGGTAAAATTGTAATCCAAATGGGTAAAAAAAAAGCAGCAATGGTTACTTAAAAAACCCTCTTTCAAGGGGCTCCCCAAATAACCTGAAAAGGGGGAAAAATGGATGAGGCGCACAAATGCACAACTTAATTTCCTGAGTTGCCTCGTCATCCTCCCGCGCTGGAGAAAGGGGCGGAACTACCAGGGAGGAGTCTGCATCGCTGAATTGAATTCGTACGCAACAGTGTATAGAGTAACTACCAGGGAAAAGTCTGCATCGCTGAATTGAATTAGTACGCGACAGCGTATAGAGTAACTAAATTATACGTAGAATAGCGTATAATTTATAGGACACACTACGTAGCGAATGCGTACAAAAGTGAAGCGAATCACCTAATATTCGGATTCACTTCGCAGCTGAAAAATCCCAAGATTCGATACAAATCTACGAAGCGGCGAATAGATTCGCTCATCTCTAATCAGAACCCAAAATGACCAGCATCTCAAACCCTGATGGACATTCTAGAACCCTGACGGTAAATTGTGCGTCCGAGTCTGAAGCGAGGGTCACTTTGGGTTGTGATCATGTCCCAAACAGGTTGATATTGAATTGTATACCCTATTTGAGGTTACTCAGACTATTTGGTCCCTAATCACCCACCTAGCGCTGTTTGCTGTTTGCCTCTTCCCCTTGATACTATAATTTGTGAGATGTACAGCTGGTATGTGTGGCAGCTCTATTATCTTGTTACATTATTACTCCCTTTCCATTTCACTGAGAGAAAAGTAAGACAGATGCATTACAGACACACAGGTTGGATCTTTAAAGGGTTCTCCAAGCTCCTGATACGGATGACCTATCCTCAAGATAAATCACCATGAGAGTGCAGTATAATCTGCAGGCAGCATGTTACAGAGCAGGAGGAGCTGAGCAGATTGATTTGTAGTTAGGTGGGAAAAGAGTCAAAAAATTTATAGACTTAAATTCAAGTCAAGTCACATAATATTCAATAAAAGTGCAGGTCACTGGTTTATCTCATTATTTAAAGGCTATGTACACCTTTGCGGACATTTGTTTTTTTTTTATCATTGCGTTTTACTCATTTTGGGCTAAAAATATTTTTTTTAGTTTGTCTTTATTAAAAAATCTTATCACAAAGGGCTTTTCTAGCTGTGTGAATGGTACTTTCACTTTCACTTTGTGCCAGTCACCCTTATCTCTAAATTACTAAACAGTCATAAACAGGTATTTAAGCCACATTGTTATCAGTAAGATGAGATCTGAGCTATAAACGTTTAAAATGTCAGAGATAAGGAGCCGTCAGCTCCCTGCCTAAAGGTCCTTTTACACGGGCCGATTATCGGCCGAAAAATCGTTCCTAGGAACGCTAGTGCCGATAATCGGCCCGTGTAAAAGTGGCCCTAATCAGCCGACGAACGAGCAAAACGCTCGTTCGTCGGCTGATTGGATCTTTTGTAGAAACCAAAAGATCCAATCTGTCGGGCGCACATCGCCCTGTGTAAACAGGCGATGTGCGCCTGACAGTATGGAGCTTCCCGGCCGCACGAGCGATACAGCGATCACTCGTGCGGCCCGGCGCTCGATTCGTCGGGCCGTGTAAAGGCTCCCTGCCCGAGCGCCGATATCGCTGATCGGCGCTCGGGCAGGGAGAATAATCGGCCCGTCTAAAAGGGCCTTTATGGAGCAGAGAGGAAATACAGATCCTGCTAGTAGATAAACTCAAAGCTGTGCAGGGTAAACAGCTCATCATTTTCAATAAAGACCAATTGAAAAAATGATTTTTAGCTCAAAATGAGTACAATGCAATAATAAAAAAAAATTGCCACCAATGGTGTACATACTATTAAACTGCTGCTTATAATAACATCAAGCCCTTTCACACTTGCCTGCGTTATCTACAAATCGAAAACCTAATGGAATTCATCTTCATAGAGAAGAATTGGAATAAAATATGTAGAAACAGATGTTTTCTGAATGCAGTTATTTCTTTTTCATCAATTCATTTTAAAATAATTGTTCTGTTGTTTTTAGGTAACGGGTGACACCAATGCGACAATAACCATCCCTCACGCCGATGACGCATTCAGAGTCAAAGTACGGGCTCGGTTTTCAGCCAGTGTAGCTTTTAACTTACCCTGGAGCGAATGGAGTCCAGAATGGATAGTCCCAGGTAAAGAACAATTTCAGTATATCTAGACTGTAATACTGGGCATCCTTTTTTTTCACAAGAGTTGTCATCTTTCTTGTGCAACAAAGTTCATCTTATGTTAAAGGGCTTGATCCATGACAAATATTCTACAGCTTTTAAACCAGCACCTGGATCTGAAAACTTTTGTAATTTCATATTATTAAAAATTTAGTATAGCCAGTGAGTTACCCAATGTAATAATCTATCTGTATAGCGCCACCTGCTGTTTGCTCTTATTTTAGTTTCTCTGTCCACCACACTGAGGTAGATGCACATATTCAGAGATTATATTCTATATGATGTATGGGTTTAATATTTTTTACATTAATTATGGGATAACCCTTTTAATGTTAAATTATTCCTAAGAAGCATGTGTTCACTTAAAATTGGCAAGGGCCCCATCATCGGGTCTGTTGCTTACCGGTATGTCACAGTGGCAGGCATGAAGGTGTATTTACTAAAACTAGCATTACATAGGGCCAGTCTTAGTTTAAAATCCATTGGCAAAAAATGTATGTGGAGGCAGAGAAGTCTTGAAGGGGTTATCCAATACCATAAACTAGTAGTATGTTCCGACAAAGGAGCAGACTTCCAGAGTTACCGTATCTGGCATAGCTGGACACCGCCAAACACTGCACTTACTAATGTATTGTTATTATCCATATTGCCTCCTTTGCTGGCTTGATTCATCTTTTTTATTGCATTATACACTGCTTGTTTTCATGGTTATGACCACCCTGCAATCCAGCAGTGGTGGTCGTGCTTGCATCTTATAGAAAAAAGCTCCAGCCAACGGGCTCTTCCACGGTCCCGGCCACCAGAGAGGCCGGCGCCTTTTGCTATATTCTGCAATCACGTCCACCACTGCCGGACTGCAGGGTGGTCGTAACCCCTGGAAACGAGCAGTGTATAATGTGATGGAAAAATGAATCATCCCTCACACTAACTGATGGCTACAATCAGCTGTAATGTTGTTTCCTTACTATTCGGCTACTATTTTAACACCACGAGGCCTCTATACTATGTTCACATACAGTGACCCTCATCTACTCACATTGTTGCTCCACTTTTGTGCCAAAATTTTAGCGCAAACGTTTCTAAACACATTTATCAAGTATTTGCTCCCAAAAGAACAGATGTTTCCAACATGTTCAACAGTTCCCAAAGACTCTAGATAAGGGAGCACGGTTTAGTGAAAAGTGGCTGTAAAATGGGTGTAAAATGTCAAATGGCAAAAAATTTAGCTCACAAATATGTGGTGTAAAGTCAGGGACAAATGGCAACCACTGTGATCATTCTGGCTAATTTCAGAATGTCTACATTTACATCCAGAATGTCACTGTCAACGTGCACTGGATTAGTAAGAGGGGCAGTTCAGAACTGACCCCCTTTCTCTTTCACTTACCTGCTCCTTCTTCTCCAGGCCTGTGATGCTCCACTGGGCACCCTCGATGTTAACATTCAGTTTGACATCACTGCAGTCAGTCACTGGCAGTGGCGGAGACTGGCGTCATATGACAATTTGTCATGGCGTAAGGGGAGCCAGTCACTGCCGCGGCTAATGAGCAGGCAATTATCAGGCAGGAACTGTTCCTTGCTCATAACTGTCTGCTCATCTTTGGAGGTAAGAACTGCATTCACATGCAGCAATCACCTCCACTGTATGACGATGAGTGATGGCTACTGCTATCTCTCCTCCTCACACAGGGGAGCAGAGTCTGGATTGCACGGCACAATCTGCTGCCCAGAAATGATGATTGAGGTGTCCGCACCAAAGATCATTTCACCTGATTAACCAGTGTTTTACCAGTTCTTCGGGTGATCTGCGGCAATGTTACACCACCAGATTATCAGGAACGAGCATTTATACTAACGTTCATTAATCGGACAATCAGGCTGTGTAAGTCCATCCTTAGGGTATGATAATAGCAATGGTTCAAGTTCTGTAGACAGATGGTTACACATGTTGTTAACTGTAGATCTTCCATAGAGAAAACAAGTCGTTGATGTTGTCTAAGTTAATACTTAGCTAATTATCTGTTAACTCTTAGTTGAGCTGGATAACAAAGTATGAGCACATGAAATGATCTCGCTTTGTAATTTACTAAAAACAGCTGCAATACCCGCTCGTCTGTGGATCTGAGTAGGAAGCAATTGCTCAGTTATATACAGTAGGTCTGAAGGAAAGCATGGTGGAGAGTGTTGGTATTGCTGGCCCTGCCTTTCATCAATTTGGACCCAACTACAAAACGGGGCCACTTTTAGTATTTTTTCCCAGTCCGCCCCTACTCTGATTTATTATGTTGCACGTCTTCACATAGTCACGAATGCGTTTTTGCAGTTCGTAGATTTGTGACTTGACGATTCTCACCATTTTGCAGGCAAAAACAAAACATCTATATTGCTGTTCCTCCTGATTCCTGCTATTGTTCTTGTGGCTGCAGTCATACTGCTTGTCTTCCTGAAAAGGTAAAAAATAATCCCTTCTATTTTTATTTTGCCTTTAACGCCAGTCTTACACTGCTTCACATGGCAGTCCACAAACCACGGACCCAAAAGACACAGATACTGGCCATGTGCACACCTCATCACTGTACGGACCCATTGATTCTGTAAAATACATACGTCCAGGTGAATGCCCCTTAGGGCTCATGCACACGAACGTAATGTTTTTACCTATCCGCATTGCCGTTCTGCAAAAAAAAAAAAAAACAGAACATGTCCTATTATTATCCTCATTATGGACAAGGATAGGACTGTTCTATTAGGGGCCAGCCATTGTGTTCCTCAAAATGCGGAATGCACACGGCCACCAGTATCTGTGTTTTGTGAATCCGCAATTTGCAGACTGCAAAACATCCAACGGTTGTGTGAATGAGGCCTAATATATTTGTACAATTCACATACTAATATGTGTTATCTGTATTTATTATCATCCATTTCTTTAGACTGAAGATTTTGATTTGCCCTCCAATTCCTCACCCTGGAAAGATGTTCCACAATGATCTACAGGTAACAGTACACTGTATAATCCTTATCAAACGTCACTTCTCCATCATCTCATGATGGATCAACTTTATGACAACTATTTTTCCATGTAGCTTGCACTGAAAACACTGTTACAAGTGTGAAAGATGATATACAGGGAACATGTCAGGTTAAACATGGTGTGAGGAATGTGGAGTGATGATTTAATTCCAAAGAGGAAGACTTTGAAAGGGAAGCCTTACAAATGAAAAATCAATTCCTGGAGAAACAGTATCCGGAATTAAAAGTGAATGAGGCCCTCAATAGAGTGAAGGAGTTAGATAGGAAGACCTTCTTTAGCGATAAGATAAAGAAAATAAATAATGAAAAAAATGATGTATCAAAACTAGTTTTATCTTTTAACACAGAGTACAAAAAGATTGCATCTATTATAAATAAACATTGGCATCTAATACAAAATGATAAGGTTTTATCTACAGTCATCCCAAACAAACCACCCATAGTATACTCCAGAGCACCCAATTTAGGCATAAAAATTGCCCCCACTATAAAACGTAGGGAAAATAAAATAGTCCAAAACGTATGGAATATACCGAATGGGTTTTATAGATGTGGAATGTGCTCAAATTGTAAAATAACAAATTTTGATAGAAAAACAACTAAATTAACATCTAAAGCCAATTCATATGAATGGGAAATAAATGAAGTTCTACTGTGTAACAGCCAGGCAGTAATTTATATATTGGAATGTAGCTGTCCAAAACAATACATAGGACGCACAGGTAGAGCTCTTAAAGTCAGAGTAAGAGAACATATTCAAAATATAAAAAAGGGATATGAGAAGCATTCCTTATCCCAACACTTTAAAATGTGCCATGGGAGTGACCCTAAAATTCTTAGATTTGCGGTTATTCACTCAGTAAAAAGAGATTGGAGAGGTGGAGACTTTACGTCCAAGATATCGAGATGTGAATCTAGGATGATATACGAATTTGGGTCCTTGATACCTTCGGGATTAAATTCCGAATTAGAAATATTCGGTTTTCTTTAGTCTTGGGATGGGGTGTAGAGGTCCATGTCATGTCACTGCCAGGCTGTCTATCAGCGCACTGACGTGTCCTGGACTCTCCCCCCTATCCCTGGTGATCCCCAGCAAATATCAAATTACTTCAAGACGATATTTCCTCCCTTTTTCTTTTTTTCTTGCTCCTCCTTTTTTTTTCTCTTGCTCTTTTTAGTGTTATATGAAGTATGTAGTAATATATTTACAAACTAGCAAGATGTTAATGAAAAGTATGAATCAGAATGTGATAAACGCAGATATATAATGTGAACAGCTACAAAGTATGAATTAAGGGCAAGTGGTCCAGTCCAGCTTTTAGTAATAGCATAGTTGTATATAAAAAGCAGTCCACCCAAGAATACATATGACCACTGAGGAAGAAACCATAGCGGTTTCGAAACGCGTCTGGGAATATCGATAGCGTTTTTTTATTTTTATTTTACTTTTGCCTAACAAGTTTTAAAGTTGCCCAACAAGGATTTGCAAGTGGAATAATCCCTACCAAATCCCCTACCAAAGCAGCGCAAGCTGTGGGACCTCGGCCACACGTGAAGAGAAAGTGATAGTGTGGCATACAGGACAGCGTTCGTGAGATCTAAATGCGCATGCCCTGAGATGGATTAATGCGAAGAGACCAGAGCGGGCGAATTGAGTGCAGTACTCTGAACACAGTATTCTGAACGCAGTATCTCAAGCGAACATTGAGCGAACATTCATGTAGATTCAGCGTATTTATACTGGAATAACAGCTGACGGAGACAGTGACAGAGAAAGTGATCCAGTGCAACCTACCTTCACCATAATACATTCGTGTAGAAGGAGTGGTAAGCGGCGCAAAAGCGTCAGAATTTTATCTATCACTTTACCTCCAGTGCACACTGTGCATACATGCTGTATTCATTCTGCGCTCAAGGACCATTTATTTACCATAATATTGGAACTTTTCACAAGAAGGGAAAATATCAAATTGCACTTTTAAAGTTATTAATTAGTATAACTTGGGCTACAAGCACATGCAAAAAGTGTTTTAACAAGACATCAACTAATGCATTGTCGATGGACATTAACACTGTATAGTGCAAGGCAATCGTAAGTAACTGCATTTAAAAAGAAAAAAAAAAAACTATTGCAAGAGCTCCGCAATAGCTTTAAGAAAGGTGGACTGTGACCATTTGTCTGTTGTTTTTTATCTATTTTACCTTATTTGTACTATTTTTTATGTTTACAGTATATGAAGTATATGAAGTTGTAGGAATTTAGGCCCTATCAATAAATTGTTACAATTTGGCCACAAATCAGCCGACTGTTTTTGTTATATTTGATTAGTCCATTTGGCCAACTGGGTGGCTGGTCGAGCTGTATCTGGGTGAGCACTTTATTAAGACTTTTGTTGAATAATTGAATTCCTGCCATTTGCTCCAGGAGTGGGCAGAGGAAATCAAACTCCACAGGGGAGCCCTGCTTCAAAGTGCGGCCACGTATTTATATTTCAAACCCCACTCAGCCACACTGGCAACTCAACTTCTGTGGCAGGATAAATGCCGTTGGGGGGGCTGAGTTGGTTAACAGAACAAAAGAATCCATCAGACATCATGGAACCATGAGTTCATAAGGGATTATGAATTGCCCGTCCATCACAGAAATAAACCGGTTACATATCTGCAACCCTGGGACCAAGGCTGATGTGCCCCTGGTCGTCGTTTGGGGTTGGGTGCCAGGAAGGGGAGATACAGAGATCTCCTAGTAGGAAGCTAAAAACAGCTCCATGTTTGGTCTCAACTTGTAGCTGGAACCCAGCCAGATACGTAGCTGCTAGAACCATCTCCCTGTGATCTTCCGGTGAGGAGCTATGATCCATAATGGGTTTTCGAGTCTGAGCTGCCTCACCGGACAAAGGGAAAATGGAGTCCTCCCAGGGGGAGCGAGAGGAGTGGCCAACTACAGGTGAAAAGGCTCATGCAGGCAGGAAGCCAGTGTCTTTCTCTGAAGGGGGGTCATGTTGTGCAATGTTTGGAGGGACCTAGGAAACTCACTGACCTCACAGCCTCCCGTGTGACTACAGCTAAGGATTAAAACAACCCAGAATTCATCATCATAACCCAATGGATTAATCATCTACCTGTTACTGACTCTTTTGCTCTATTTTACCCTGTTTGTACCACGTCATCTGTATTTGCAAGTCCGACCATTGTATATATTCTGTGTGTATATAGTGTTATGTCTAGTGCACCCTAAATTTAATCTTGCGCTGTTCTCTTGTATCTCAATCCACGAATTTCCACGTCCGTGTTTCCGCATAGTTATAAGCTACCTGGCGGTTGGTTTCTGACCTGATATAAGCTGGACCGGGCTTATATCTAACGGGGAACTGGTGACAGTCTACTTGGCTGGCAGGGCGCTGTTTCACTGGGACAGCTCATCAGGGTTATGAGCGAGAGTGGAGTCACGCCAAAGGTAGCGTGGACCACCCTCTCTCACTCCTCATGCCTCCCTGCATGGACAGGAGGTGTCTGTGTAAACTGTGCCAAGCTGAACTTATGTCCTCCCAGGGAGAGCGAAATGTCTCATCTCGGTAACCAGTGACAAAACCGTACAATGTGAGCTTGATGTAGTTGACGTCAGACGGGGCAGTGAGGTGCGGTATTCGTCACACGTGGTTTCTGAGCTGCTGGCAGCATGTTATAGAGCAGAAAGAGCTGAGCCGATTGATATGTAGCTTTGTGGGAAAAGATTCAGCATAACTTGTATTTTATTCATTTAAATTCCTGGTGATTCTGGGCTGTGAAGTCCAGGAGGCAGTCATATCAGTCATTGACAGCTATCTATCTTCCCACAGTAATAGAGGGAAGGCTGTCAATCACTGATAGGACCTCCTCCTGGACTTCAGAGCCAAGAATGAGCAGGAATTTAAATGAATGAAATAAAAGTTTTTTACTAAGTATTTTCCAAAACTATATATGAATCTACTCAGCTCCTACTCTATAACATGCTTCCTGCAGATTATATAGCCTTTTCATTTCCCTTTAACTTCATCAACTTAAGTGACTACAGCCTGGGTTTTCTGTATTCAACGGGAGGCACATATACTACATGTACCCTCCTTTTTCTGTGCTTTCAATACAACACAAATGTCTAAACACAAAAAATAAAAATAAAAAAGTACCACCAATCAGATACGGATGACCTATCCTGAGGATAGTAGATCAGTAATATCATGTTTTTTTTTTTTATCTCTCAACAGCATTGGCTCAAGGGTGACAGACCTGCAACTGTCTATGATCAACCAGAGATTGAGGAAATAACTGCAGTGACTGCACTTCAAGCTTAAAAACACATTCATTTTTTGATGCAGAGTCAATTTTGGTTCTTCATTTGGTGAAACGAAGAGCATGAAGACATTCTGTTTACACTGCAGTCGCTAAATCTAAGGTGGAACCATTAGAGCCAGTCATATTAAATCACACAGAAGACAGGAGGCCACTGGTGAAAAGGGTCTATACTGTAAAGTTAACTATGTAGTGACCGCCAGTGACCCTGCCTGACCTGCTAGTGCCACATGTAACATATTGGAATCGGAGAGCAGTTCCTGAAGTATCACCACGTAGCTCAGAAGGTATAGAGTAGGGTAATGCACTCCCATGCCCATGTTCTTTTGCACATAGATTGCCTTTATCTGTCACAAATGCAGGATATGGGCAGAGCACAGTAATCATGGAGAATGTTCAGGGCAGCAGGAGATGAGTGTTCTCGTCTGGGGAGGAGTCAGTGACCTTTTATTATGTTTTTGGTGACACGTTGCTCATGACAGCGACAGTAATGATGAAAGGAAGGAAATAAAAGCAATTAAGAAGTCACGCAGATACAAGCACATTAACACAAATGTGTCCTGTAGCTGACAGCCTACGTCTTCTGATATTTTCTATTTCTAACATTTTATGGAAGTAATCATCATCTCCAACAAGAGACATTTGCCATATTGACGAAGGGAGTGCTAATCCAGTGATTGATTGCCACCTCGCACACATCCCTACGTGGTGGGAGCATCTTTTCATATACTATGAAGCCACTGTCATGTTTGACCTTGTTGTTTAACCCCTTCACGACCGCCATACGGCTATATACGTCCTATCTGCACATGCCCCGTGCAGATAGCACGTATATAGACGTGCAGGGGGCCCTTTAATCCCAGCGCTGATCAGCGCTGGGATTAAAGCTCCTGCTCCTGCAATCTAGCAGGAGCAGGTCAGGTCCCGGCTCACAGACAGAGCGGGGACCCTGAGGAGAAGACAGGAGCGGTTTATTACCGCTTCTGTCTTCTCCTAAGCCGGAGGAGAGACTTACCTGCTCAGCCGGCGCAGCAGGAATGAAGCGGCAGCGCCGCTTCCTGTGTTAGTCCCGGCGGTCACGTGACCGCCGGGTGTCTCGGGACCAGAGCAGTGCTGCAGGGTCTAAGGAGACCCTGATCAGCTCTGCCTGTGTCTAATGAGCCCCCAGGGGGCTGTTTTCCCCTGTAACTGGGGCTCCTGTGGATGCCCCAGTTACAGTAGAAACAGTGGGAAAAAAAAGTGTTAAAAAAAGAAAGAAAAAAAAGTCAGTCCTCCAGAGGTCTTTTAATGACCTCCTGGGGGACATATTAGTTGTCAAAAATAAATTAATATATAAGTAAAAAAATAAATAAAAAAAACAAAAAAAAGCGTAAAAAAAAAAAATTTAAACACGCAGTCGCCAATGGAAACAGTCACCATAGTCGCCCCGTCAAATCTATACATGCTATATATCAAAATGATCGTCATCAAATAGGGAACCCATTGCAAAAATTAATTTGTGCGTCAGTTTTAATATTTAAAAAAAATCTATAATTAAAAAAAAAATCCTTTTTAAGAATTAGCGGTTTTTGTCTAAATTAAACCTAAAAAAATATAAAATATCTTTAAAAAAAACCATTCTAATAATAATTCCTAAGTGTCAAGTAAAAAAAAATTGCAAAATTTATTTTCGTATTCAAACGAAAAAAAAAATTAGGGTCACTAAGCCACCATGTGCCCAAATCACAAAAAGTTGCCTGGACATTCAGGCCTTTTATAGGTCCGGTCATGAAAGGGTTAAGAAGGCACCGGCTCTACTAGCGCATTGACCATGTGACGTCACATTCATTGGCCACATGTCCTAGGCGCAGCTCAGCCCCATTGAAGTGAATGGGGCTGAGCTGCGATACCAAGCATGGAAGCTATCAAATGAATGGTGCTGTGCTTGGTGAGCTGAGAGAAGGCCTCAGTGCTACTGCGAGTGCTGAAACCTTCTCAAACAGCTGATCGGCGGACTCCCACTGATCAGATACTGATGACCTATCAGAGGATAGGACATCCATTATAAAATCTTGTAAAACCCCATTTAAAGACAGTCCCATAGATTCCAAGTAGGGATCCATCTTCGTCCATCAAGTCTCAGTGCCTCCCATAAGTTACCTAGAGCCAGAAAAATGATCTTACGCGCTGAGACTTTGTACAGTATTATATTTATATCAGATTGTAAATGCAGTGGTTATGTTAGGATGTAAATCTACTATGTATATAAACTTGAATGATTTAAAATGGTGATTGAAATAGGTTTCCTGTATTTGGTTATGAGGCTGAAGTTGTATTAAAATGGCATTATTGTACAGAAAATTACGATTTATGAATAAACTGCATTACTGGTCTTAAATGGTGTCATTTGCTGCTTTATATTTGCAGTATTTACCTGATGCTCTTCTTTTTCTCACCAGTGGTTTATTATCAGTTCTGTTAAAGTGTAATATATTTTTTTATTTGCTAATTTATTAGAGCTAGGCATATATACCCGAGTTAGTCTGTCAATGATTGTGAAAAGATCTGTAATTACCTTATAATAATAGCTTTCAATGATGTCTCCTGTCCCTTTCCACTGATCCCTTAAAAGATTGTTGTTATGGCTTGTCTGTCTTCCCTTTACAGTAAACAGAAGACAGAGGGGCGGTTCTTCACACTGCATGCCTGCATTAGGCTTCAGAGTGAGGAGGCGTGTCTCTCAGTAATCCAATCTGATTGGCTGGCAGGAAGCTGCTGGCTGCAGCAAGTGTGTATGTGATGTGAGGGAAAGCAGTTTTGGCCTCAGAGAACTGGCGGAGGAGCCATCTTGAGTAGATCCCCATATTGTAGAGGTTAAAACAGCCGTAACGAAGGGAAAACTCAAGGAAAACATGCATAATGCTCAACCAGCAGTAACATATGCTAAAATCCTTTTTTGTTTTAAATGAAAACATGACAGTTACACTTTAATACATTTTGCTGTAATAGCAGTGAGCTCTCCATGCACTCACCTTCTGTTGAGCTTGTGACAGACTTGTGTTTATACAGAGCAGCCAATCGGAGGAGGCAGAGCTGCCGGGGGAGGAAGAGAGCAGCAGCCTGAACCAATGGTGAGACAGAAGGTGTGTCTCAGACCACCTTAGACTCCCTGCCGACACTGTAGCTAAAGTGTAGTCACAGATCACAGAGGAGATTAACCCTTTGGCGCATTTGGACGTAACTGTACGTCCAAAGTGCAAGTAAGTTGCTGCATTTGGACGCGCAGTTACGTCCAAACTGCTTACCGGGACTGTGACACTATAAAGTGTCACAGCCCCGGAGTCTCCGCTCTCCCGGAGAGCAGAGACGTCGGGGAAGCCGGCAAGGGACCAATCAGAGTGGTCCCTTGCCAGCAAGCGCTCCGATTGGTTAGTCTCTGCAGACTAACCAATCGGAGCGCTTCAGTATTAAAATGCCGGTTTCAGGCTGCGATCTCCACTCTGGAGAGAGATCGCAGCCTGAAACCAGGTAAGTCCTCTGTGCCCCCACATAGCCCCCTTCTTGTAGTGCCCCCCCTTGTAGTGCCCCCTCCTTGTAGTGCCCCCCTGGTGCCTCCGTTGCCCCCCCTCCTGCTTTGTATTGTATGATGGCAGCGGCTCAGGATCGGAGCCGCTGCCATCAGCAGAGAGTGTGAGCTGTAATTACAGCTCACACTCTGCTGCTAACAGCTGAAATCGGTGCTGGCACCGATTTCAGCTGTTTAACCCCATAGATGCTGCGGTCAGTAGCCGCCCGCAGCATCCATGGGGTTAAGAGGGAGGGAGCTCCCTCTCTATACCATCGGGCGGACGCTGCTGCAATGGCAACGGCCCGATGGTTACCATGGCAACCAGACGCTTTACAAAAAGCGTCCTGGTTGCCATGTAGCTAAGGCTGATTAGACCCTCAGGGTCTGATCAGCCTTAGTGTAGCACTGATACAGTGCATTGCAATAGATGGCTATTGCAATGCACTGTATAGCCATCAAGCCCACTGGATCTTCAAGATCCAAATGGGTCTTGATAAAGTTTAAAAAAAATGTAAAAAGTAAAAAAGAAAAGTGTGAAAAGAAAGTAAAAAAAAGTGTAAAAAAGTAAAAAAAATAAAGTTTAAAAAAAGTTAAAAAAGCGCCCTTTTTCCCCAAATAAAGTAAAAAAAAAAGAAAAAGTACACATATTAGGTATCGCCGCGTCCGTATCGACGGGCTCTATAAAAGCGTCACATGGTCCACCCCGCCAGCTGTACGCAAAATTTTTAAAAAAAAAAAAACTATACCAAAACAGCCATTTTCTGTCACCTTGCCACACAAAAAGTGTATTAGCAGGCGATCAAAAAGGCGTATTTACCCCAAATGGTACCAATCAAACCGTCATCTCGTCCCGCAAAAAATGAGCCCCTACCTGAGACAATCGCCCAAAAAATAAAAAAACTACAGCTCTCTGACTATGGAGATACTAAAACATGATTTTTTTTTGTTTCAAAAATGATATTATTGTGTAAAACTTAAATAAATAAAAATAAGTATACATGTTAGGTATCGACACGTCCGTAACAACCTGCTCTACAAAAATATCACATGATCTCTCCCCTCAGGTGAACACCGTAAAAAATAAAAAATAAAAACTGTCTAAAAAAAGCCGTTTTTTATCACATTTCATCACAAAAAATTTAATACCAAGCGATCAAAAAAGCGTATGCCCCCAAAAATAGTACCAATCTAACCGTCATCTCGTCCCTCAAAAAATGAGCCCCTACCTGAGACAATCGCCCAAAAAATAAAAAAACTACAGCTCTCTGACTATGGAGATACTAAAACATGATTTTTTTGTTTCAAAAATGATATTATTGTGTAAAACTTAAATAAATAAAAATAAGTATACATGTTAGGTATCGACACGTCCATAACAACCTGCTCTACAAAAATATCACATGATCTCTCCCCTCAGGTGAACACCGTAAAAAATAAAAAATAAAAACTGTCTAAAAAAAGCCATTTTTTGTCACATTTCTTCACAAAAAATGTAATACCAAGCGATCAAAAAAGCATATGCCCCAAAAAATAGTACTAATCTAACCGTCATCTCGTCCTGCAAAAAATGAGCCCCTACCTGAGACAATCGTCCAAAAAATAAAAAAACTACAGCTCTCTGACTATGGAGACATTAAAACATGATTTTTTTTTGTGCTTCAAAAATATTGTGTAAAACTTAAATAAATAAAAAAAAGTATACATAATTGATATTGCCGCGTCCGTAACAACCTGCTCTATAAAAATATCACACGATATAACCTGTCAGATGAATGTTGTAAATAACAAAAAATAAAAACTATGCCAAAACTGCTAGTTTTTGT
Organism: Rhinella marina; assembly: GCA_900303285.1. NCBI lineage: Eukaryota > Metazoa > Chordata > Amphibia > Anura > Bufonidae > Rhinella > Rhinella marina. The sequence continues at coordinate 252,849 of ONZH01016956.1, read as the reverse complement.
TACCTTGCCTCACAAAAAGTGTAATATAAAGGTACCAAAAATCGCATGTACCCTAGAATAGTACTAACAAAACTGCCAACTTATCCCGTAGTTTCCAAAATGGGGTCAGTTTTTTGGAGTTTCCTACTCTAGGGGTGCATCAAATCTGACATGGAAACTTAAACTTTTTCCAGTGAAATCTGCCCTGGCGTTCCTTTCCTTCTGCGCCCTGCCGTGTGCCTGTACAGCAGTTTACGATGACAAATGGGGCATTTCTGTAAACTACAGAATCAGGGTAATAATTATTGAGTTTTGTTTGGCAGTTAACCCTTGCTTTATTCTCGGACTAAAATGATTTAAATGGAAAATCTGCCAAAAAAGTGAAATTTGGAAATTTTGGCTACATTTTTCTTTAATTCTTGTGGAACACCTAAAGGGTTAATAACGTTTGTAAAATCAGTTTTGAATACCTTGAGGGGTGTAGTTTCTAAAATGGGGTCATTTTTGGGTGGTTTCTATGATGAAAGTCTCACAAAGTGACTTCAGACCTGAACTGGTTCTTAAAAAGTGGGTTTTGGAAATTTTGTGAAAAATGTCAAGATTTGCTTCTAAATTTCTAAGCCTTCTAACGTCCCAAAAAAATAAAATGTAATTTTCAAAATGATCCAAACCTGAAGAAGACACATAGGGAATGTAAAGTAATAACTATTTTTGGAAGTATTACTATGTATTTTAAAAGTAGAGAAATTGACATTTGGAAATTTGGAAATTTTTCTAAATTTTTGGTAAATTTGGTATTTTTTTATAAATAAGAATGAAATATTTTGACTCAAATTTACCACTGTCATGAAGTACAATATGTGACGAGAAAACAATCTCAGAATGGCCCGGATAAGTAAAAGCGTTCTAAAGTTATCACCACATAAAGTGAGACATGTCAGATTTGAAAAATGGGGCTCCGGCATTTGGTCCAAACTGGCTGTCGGTTGAAGGGGTTAAAGGTACACATTAAGCTGCACAGACTGAGGAAAACAATTATCAGGTAAGCATGGCTCAGGTGTTGAATTGCATGTAATTATTTTGATCTCACAGCTGGACATTGGCTTTAATAAAAACACATACACATTAAATATATAGGTATTTCTCACATATACTTTACCCACACTCACACTTTGTGCTGACTAACTTAGCAGAACCAGGGATACTCCAAAAGGTTCTGGTGCCTGAACATGAGGAGGCAGCAGCCAGGGAGGAGTCATGGGACAACTCTTCATAGCACTACTGCCCACATCGATCTCACATCTCATGCATCACATTCTGCAGATCCAGCCTAAAACATGCCATTCCGGAGTAGCGCTTTATACCATATGTTCTCGGCTAGTTCTTCACTTTAGTAAATAGTTTCAGCACCTGGACAAAAAAAAAAACAAAAAAAAACCCCATTCCTCTCCCACTAGGAAGAGGCACCTAAAGTGAGAGACTCAACACTCCCCATGGACGGTGTGCCCCTGCATAGCACCACTGATCATGAGAGAGAAGAGACAAGGTTCTCCACCTCAGACATAGCTTGTACATCCTATCCACACTGATTCCTTTATTTTTTTTTAACTTTAACTTTTTATTGATTTTCAAAGTATTGTAGAAGGTGACAAGTCCATAACAGAAAGAAGGAAAGAACAAAAATAAGGTACATCATACATGACATGTTACAGGAGCAGATGTTATAGAAGAAAATGTTCACATTCTTTATCCATATGATTAGCTCCACAGATTCTAGAATACAGAACAAATATAACCCATCATCGGGAAATATAATGGACCTAGGCCACACTGCAGTATCTCAGGTGTTCTCATTATAATAATGATAGAAGAAGCAAAAACAAAGAAGAACACAAAGATATCTGGGTTATCTGTATCTAAAATAGAGAAATCCACTGAAGATAAAGAATAACCAAGGCGCCAATGGGAGGTTTTATTAAAATGTAATAGAATGAGATTCGGCTGCTACTACAGGGTTCTCCGTCTGATCACCGCCATGATGAGACGTGAAATGAATAAATTAGTGAGTTCAAAAAATGGGTAAACCCAGATTTGAAGAGAAAAACACCCTTCTTTGGTAGTGCGCCAAAAGATAAAAAGGTAGCGAGTGGTATTCTCAATGTATAAGCGTGTGAAGTGGTAGCAATAAACACTTACTTCACAGGGGGGGTGGACCGTTGGGGCCTCAGACTTTCCCCTTCGGTTCCATGTAACCCCCCTCGCCCGGATCGCCTGTATTTTATAGGTCAATGAGCGTAGTCCAAACACGGCTTCTGGTCATCACCTTTATTCCAAGTTTAACGGCTCAACGCGTTTCGGGGTATGGTACAAAACCCCTTCTTCAGGAGCAAACAATATATATATAAAACAGACAGAACTTACACTTATTTATAGTCCTGGAGGATGGTAGCCTCGTGGTCTTTCCAATGTGGGGCGGGATTACCGCTTTTTTTTTTTTTTTTTTCCCCCCGCTTTTTTCACGTGCGTTCCACGCTGGAACGCACATCCCCACCTCACTTCCGGTTCCGGGTGCGTTCCAGCGTGGAACGCATCCCGTAGTCCGTTTGTATTTGTTAATTCAAGTCATTAGTATACTATGGCTAATCTCACTAGCCCGTACGGCAGCATAACTTACATGGTATCCTGCTGTCGGCCTTAGATGTACGCGCCCACGCCTGGAGTACACCCGATATCTACTTCCGGTCTCGGGTGCGTTCCAGGGTGGAGCGCACATACCCATCGTTCCCCAGACATAAAAGGCTGCTTAACATTAATATCCTTATTATTATGGTTGTTGCAACGGCCCCCTACTCTGAGAAGGGGGAATATAAATGAAATGAGGTATTTTAAAAAGAACTTTCTCTAAAAATTTCGCTTAATGGGTACTAACTATTCCAAATGCGCTCCAGCTTGGAACGCATCACGGATTGGAGAGAGAGGAAGGGAATTTCTCCCTTGTACATATACAGAGAAAAATGTATAAAAATAATAGATAATGAATAAAAAATGAATATCATTATAAAACCCGGTTTTTATATATGAATAGTTATGTATTATTTATTCCCTAAAATATCTAAAAAACTAGTTTAAGAGAACCGATTTAAAATAAGGTACAATTCATTACGTAGATCAGACTTATTAAAACCTATTAAGACAGATATTCAACACATAATATATAATTTGATATCAGTAATAATTCTAGTTTGTATCCCTTTAGTAGATTGTGTGCTCTATGCATTCATTTAATCCAAACGGAGTGAGCGTATTTAATTTGTACATCCAGTACATCTCCTTTCTTGATAGTAATTGGTACGAGTTTGGGGCATGTTCTACCGGGGTGACCTGGAGTTTTGTGGAATCTCCATTATGAGCTGAGGCAAAGTGACGAGACCCCTGTGAAGTAAGTGTTTATTGCTACCACTTCACACGCTTATACATTGAGAATACCACTCTCATTATAATAAGGTAGTCAGTAAGGGAGTGGCATTAGCGCTAGAGAGGCACATCAACCAGTGGTTGTGTGCTCTTATCCTGGATCACAAGGAAGGGGCAAAGACCAACTCATATACCATATGTAGGTTAACCAGTTGTATAACCTCAGATATGACAGGAGTTATGGGTTGTTTCCAATGACGTGCTATTACCCCAATGACGTGCTATTACCTTGCGTGTGGACGTGAAAATGTGTGACACCAGCCACCTATAAGACATCACTATACCATTTAGACCAATACTCAAAATCGCTAGTTCTGGGGTCAAAGGGATGCGTCCTCTGCGAGGTGTACCAGTATTGGAAAAAAGAAGATAAAGCGGAGAAGAGGGTGGTGTGTTGCTAGTAATAGGTAATGAATTTAGATAGTGTCGGATCTGTAGGTATTGGTTAAAGGAGGAATTGGGAATAGAAAAAGGTGTCATAACGAGGCAAACTCTTTAAGTGTCTATCCCTGAAATAGTTGAGCTATGGAGTGAATCCTCTTCGCTTTCCATATGGAAAGGTTAAGATTCGGAATATGATGTTCCAACACCATGAGCGGAAAGTCTAGAATATGAAATGGACTGGGAGGTAGTGATTGGTTGAGATAATCCCATGCAAAGAGGGATGTTTGCATAGTGGATAGAGGGAGGTGGAGTGTCAATTTGCCTATAGTGTGGGCTGCATTAAGAGAGTGGCCTTTAATGATAACCTCCTCTATCTGAAGCCATCTTTGAGGATTAGATGGACGCCACCATTCCCTTGTTTGGTCTATCAAGCTAGCAATATAGTATTTGTGAAGGTCTGGCACCCCAAGCCCCCCATTCTGTATGGGAGGAAACAAGGCTCTTTTAGAAAAGCGCGGTGGGGAGGAGCCCCACATGAACCGCAACATGCTCTTTTGAAGTTGAGTGAGTATGTGGTTGGGTACACGCAAGGGGATACATCGGAACTTATATAAGATTCTTGGAAGAATCATCATTTTTACAGTATTAATCCTTGCGACAAGCAAAGTTTAGAATACCTCTCATTCACCTGCCAGTTCCTTCTGTAACTCCCTATAGTTTAGTGATACCAAACTCCTCACTGAATTAGGGATGAGAACACCCTGGGAAATGTGGTCATCTGTCCATTGAAAATGAAAGTCTCGTTGTATATGGGCTCTGGTTTCCTCTCCGACCTGCACAAGTAGAATAGAAGATTTATTAACATTGAGCTTATAATATGACACAGCTGAAAAGCGTTCAAGGATGGAGTATGCAGCTGTGATAGACACAACAGGATCAGTAAGAGAAAGCACTATGTCATCGGCATAGAGTCCAATGGTGGGAGCCTGAGGACCCACCTGCACTCCTTTTATTTGAGGACTGGTACACAGTAGCTCAGCCAGTGGTTCCATGACTTACACAAACACCAGTGGGGACAAAGAGCACCCCCGGCGAGTGCCATTGGAAATGCGAAAGGGCTTAGAGAGGAAACCAGAGGCCAACACCGGTTCAGAATACAATCCCATAATAGCTCGCAACACAGACCCTTGGATGCAAAATTTCTGCAAGACCTGCTGTAGGAAACCCCAATGAACCCTATAAAACGCTTTTTCAGCGTCTTGATTCCTTTATTTGTAGTACCTTTCACTCATGACATCATCTTTTCTGCTGATCCTTTGTTGGTCCTACTAGAAGTTTATGAATAAATTGTCAACTGGGTGTTACCAGGTGTGTCTCTACACAGTACTGATTGGACAGTGGCAGAGCCCCTCCTCACACACACACTCCTTTGACAAGAGGAATGGCAATGCCCAGTTGTCAATTTATTCATGAATTTCTAGGAAGAGTAACAAAAGGAACAGCACAACACAGAGTTGTAAGAATAGATCAGGGATCAGCAACCTCCGGCACTCCAGCTGTTCATAAATTACAACTCCCAGAATGCTTCACTCACTTCTATGGGAGTAAGAAGAACAGCAGAAAATGTTTGCATGCTGGGAGTTGTAGTTTCACACCAGCTGGAGGACCGAAGGTTGCTGAACCCTGGAATAGATGCTCCAGTGTTCTTATATTATGGGGAATGCAATTACTTACTAAAATAGACACGTCAGCAGAGATGACAGATGATGTAGCAGCTATGAGACCTTATTTGCAGGACAAGTTGTATTTTTCAAAGGTATAGTTTTGGAGTACATGTAATTTACTGATTAGCTTTTATTAATGTTTTTTTGTGGAGGCAATTCCACCGTTAGTTGGGTGGAAGATCAGAACCAAAGTCAGAAAATATTTTACACCGAGAGAGTAGTGGCGGCGGCTTGCAACAAATTCAGATGTTGTTGGGAAATCTACAGTAAGTGAATTAAAGCATGCCTGGGATATACACGTCTAACCTAAAATGTAATATAAATATTGTTATAGGACTTATTAATTAATAATATTTTGTGGAGTATTATTAATTAATATTCATAAATAGGCGTAAACGGCTCTCGCTAGCTCCGCCTATTTATTTCCTTTACTTATCCCATTCCCTGCACACTGTAAAGCTACCTTATGCTATGGCGGCTGCTACAAAGACAATGTACACGGTACTTTAAATAATAAAAGGATTTATTACAAAAATAACACGTCTACCGTCTAATTCTTTGGACTATATCTATATATATTTATATCAACGTATATAAATATATATATATATATATATCCGCACAACAATACAATATTATACACTGACTACACTGCACACTTCCCACAAGTAATTCCACCCGCAAACTATCTAAAACACACTAACACATACACACTTAAATTGCAACACCCTCCCGGGCCTACACTTACTGTCCCTAGGTAACACAAATCACTGGAGATCACAGGGTTAATATAGCTATATGCAAAGTAGGAATGATATAGCTATATTATTGGCAGGGAAGGGGTTAATGGTATGGCCACAGGGCAGGGGTGCAGGGAGGTATGGCAGGGGTTAAATATGGTAGGGCAACAGGGATGGGGTTATGGCAGGGCAGTAGGGGTTGGTTGCAGGGGTTAAGCAAGGCAGGGGTAGTATATGGTATTGCAGGGGTTAAGCAGGGCAGGGTTAGTATATGGTATTGCAGGGGTTAAATATGGTAGGGCAACAGGGATGGGGTTATGGCAGGGCAGCAGGGGTTGGTTGCAGGGGTTAAGCAAGGCAGGGGTACAGGGGCACTGGCAGGGCAGCAGGGGTTAACAGGGCAATCAAGGGGTTAAATAGGCATTGGTGGTTCAGGGGAACCAAGGGTACTCAGCCAATCCTTTTTGGGGGTCACTGCTCGTTGTCCTGGGGTTGATCCTCACTTGCTCGTCTTCTGTAGGGGAATGATTCTCCTTGGGATGCACGGCTCAACTGAAGAGCGCAGCACGATCGGGTTATTTAAGCGCTTTTAGCGCTGTGTACACGTGAGCTGGCGCAGTGAAGTGACGTCACTGCGCCATCACGAGTGCACAGGAATTCCGGCACTGTAATTACAGGAGGGAGGAGAACAGGGACAGGGAAACCTTTTGTTTCCCTGTCTTGTTAATCACCCCCAGCAGCGCTGAGGTTGTTTACCAAAAGGAACAGAGGATCTTATCAATCCTCTGTCCTTTTGAAGTGCCTGAGCTTGGACTAATAGTCCAGTCATCAGGTCACCATCTGCAAGTGCATTAGTATACGCTGGCAGGGTTAACGAGGGGGCACCTGGATATGGGGGATATCTGTTTTATATACATATAGATGCATGTATATAAATCTGGGGCATATATACATACATCTATATGCATCAGGCACATTGGGACCATCGATTGATATGGGGTATAGGCTAATACATGTATCTAGATACATGCACACAACTGGGGATTGTGTACATGCATCTATATACATCTAGGGATTCAGAGGGGGCCTTATATACAAGGGTCATTTGTATATATCATATGGGGCCATAGACCCCCAATGTGGGGTCATTCTGGGCCATGAAGGCCCATCTATATATATAGAAAGGTATTCAGTGGCTCACCAATATAGAAAATAGAGTACGAGGTGCTTCACACTTGCGATTAAAACCCAAAAATCGTGATATTTTAAGCAGATAATAAACAATGTTAGTGGAGCACACTCCATATTTGGTAGTTAGGGAAATAATGCAGCAGAAATGGTAACTAATGAAAAAGATATTTATTGGTCTATAAACATGGATAAAAAATAAAAGATAATATTTAAAAAGGAATAAAAATGAAAATGAAAAAAGTAATGACAATGAAAAACAAAAAAGATAATATAGAAAAAATATGGAAAAAATATGAGTAAATATATAAAAATATAAAAAAAAAAACCAGAGGACAAAATTTTTAAAAAAATGATGATAAAAAACAAGGATTATAGGATAGTTCCATATGTTGTAGTCTCTTTCCTGCTGATAGGTTTGTTCAGAGGTAAAGTCAATTCAAAGAAATGGTATAAGCGATGTCACACTGTGTGTAACTATCAGATAGGAAGTGGATCGATGTGTAGTCCACAACTGTTAGTAGTGACACATTGTCTCCAATATTGATTCAATTGTAACAAATGCCGTTTGAGGAGTGTTCTCAATTTCCACTGTATAAGTAACTGTCGGGTATACTGTTAAGTATATGTTAGGAAGCAATTTAGTATTGTAGTTCAGATCAATACATGCAGTTTGTACGTTACCCTTCCCGGTATGAAGTAGTAGCGGCCGTTCCTCCGAACATATGTATCCCGGCTCTGCCCGATGTGATGAGTTCCACAGTGCGCGTCTATTTCTGGTTGTATATAGACGCGCGCGTCTGAATCCAGTCAATGTGTATTACACGTGGCGTCCCACGTGGTAGTTGCGCGCCAAAATTCAAAAGATGGAAGTGCCGGGAGTCTTTTGTTGAGAGTTAGGTGATGTAAATGGAAATTGGTCCGGCCGTAACAGATCTTATTGTTCTAGTTTCCTTCAGAACACTATTTCTGTAATGGGGTTTACTTCAGCAGGTTTCTCACCAGACGCGTTTCGGGGATCTTTGACTGTCCCCTTTTTCAATGGTTTGTAACACTGCTGAATGTTTCTGCTTTTTGAAGAAAAAATACATCATATGGGAGGGGTTTGTAATTTCCTTCCCAGTTTGTGAAAAAATCTGGTGTGGATGAAACTGGATCAACTAGTGGATTATTCACTTGGATTGATTCATCTTTAGATTGTTTGTGTCATATTCAATGGAATAGTTACAGAGAAATTTCTTATATGGAATATATACTATTAATTATCATTTTTTAATTTTATAAATTTTATGTATATCATTAGAAATAGAAATTAGAAATTTCTAATGATATACATAAAATTTATAAAATTAAAGGTTACTTTTTTGTGTATGGCACTTCCATCTTTTGAATTTTGGCGCGCAACTACCACGTGGGACGCCACGTGTAATACACATTGACTGGATTCAGACGCGCGCGTCTATATACAACCAGAAATAGACGCGCACTGTGGAACTCATCACATCGGGCAGAGCCGGGATACATATGTTCGGAGGAACGGCCGCTACTACTTCATACCGGGAAGGGTAACGTACAAACTGCATGTATTGATCTGAACTACAATACTAAATTGCTTCCTAACATATACTTAACAGTATACCCGACAGTTACTTATACAGTGGAAATTGAGAACACTCCTCAAACGGCATTTGTTACAATTGAATCAATATTGGAGACAATGTGTCACTACTAACAGTTGTGGACTACACATCGATCCACTTCCTATCTGATAGTTACACACAGTGTGACATCGCTTATACCATTTCTTTGAATTGACTTTACCTCTGAACAAACCTATCAGCAGGAAAGAGACTACAACATATGGAACTATCCTATAATCCTTGTTTTTTATCATCATTTTTTTAAAAATTTTGTCCTCTGTTTTTTTTTTTTATATTTTTATATATTTACTCATATTTTTTCCATATTTTTTCTATATTATCTTTTTTGTTTTTCATTGTCATTACTTTTTTCATTTTCATTTTTATTCCTTTTTAAATATTATCTTTTATTTTTTATCCATGTTTATAGACCAATAAATATCTTTTTCATTAGTTACCATTTCTGCTGCATTATTTCCCTAACTACCAAATAGAGTGTGCTCCACTAACATTGTTTACCATCTATATATATATATGTACATGTATATGCATGCCTAATTAAAGGGGCATGCACGCATATACATATATATATATATATATATATATATATTATACAGGGCCAACACTTCCTTCTACAAATATCAGTCTTCTATTTTTTTTTTAGATGTTTAAAAGTAGCTAATAGAGTTGATCGAACGTGCTCGTAACGAGCACTGTAGTGCTCGGATCCCCTGCGCTCGCATGCCCGCAGGCATCCGGATCCGTCCTCACCTGACTGTAAGTCAATGGGGGCGGATCCGTTTGGTATGACACACGAGTGTGTCATACCAAACGAATCCTTCCCCACTGACTTACAGTCGGGTGAGGAGGACGGATCCAGTTGGTGTCACACACTAGTGTATGATACCAAACGGATCCGTGCCCATTGACTTACAGGCAGGTGAGGACGGATCTGGATGGCTGCGCAGCGGAGCGCAGGGGATCCGAGCAGTACAGTGCTCGTTACGAGCACGTTCGATCAACTCTAGTAGCTAACATTCTACTGGTTGATATGAATGCAGTAGAGTTTTATAGGGAAAAGGTTACTTTTTTGTGTATGGCTGTATTCCACGAACCATAACTTTTTGTTTTATTTCTCCATTGACGTAGAAGTATAAGGGCTTGTATTTTTTTTTATTTTTGTAGGAGTGGTTGCATCTGTTATTCTTACTATTTTGGGGTATACATAAGTTATGGAATCATTTTTATAACTTTCTTGGTAGAGGAATGGAAAAAAAAATCATCTCCGACGTTTTACGCAATGCATGACGCAGTATAAATGACATTTTATATAGTAGTCTGATTATACAGTGGAGAAAAAAGTATTTAGTCAGCCACCAAGTTCTCCCACTTAAAAAGATGAGAGAGGCCTGTAATTGACATCATATGTACAGTACAGACCAAAAGTTTGGACACACCTTCTCACTCAAAGAGTTTTCTGTATTTTCATGACTATGAAAATTGTAGATTCACATTGAAGGCATCAAAACTATAAATTAACACATGTGGAATTATATACTTAACAAAAAAGTGTGAAACAACTGAAAATATGTCTTATATTCTAGGTTCTTCAAAGTAGCCACCTTTTGCTTTGATTACTGCTTTGCACACTCTTGGCATTCTCTTGATGAGCTTCAAGAGGTAGTCACCTGAAATGGTTTTCACTTCACAGGTGTGCCCTGTCAGGTTTATTAAGTGGGATTTCTTGCCTTATAAATGGGGTTGGGACCATGAGTTGTGTTGGGCAGAAGTCAGGTGGATACACAGCTGATAGTCCTACTGAATAGACTGTTAGAATTTGTATTATGGCAAGAAAAAAGCAGCAAGTAAAGAAAAACGAGTGGCCATCATTACTTAAAGAAATGAAGGTCAGTAAGTAAGAAAAATTGGGAAAAGTGAAAGTGTCCCCAAATGCAGTCGCAAAAACCATCAAGCGCTACAAAACGAAACTGGCTCACATGAGGACTGCTCCAGGAAAGGAAGACCAAAAGTCACCTCTGCTGCGGAGGATAAGTTCATCCGAGTCACCAGCCTTAGAAATCACAGGTTAACAGCAGCTCAGATTAGAGACCAGGTCAATGCCACACAGAGTTCTAGCAGCAGACACATCTCTACAACAACTGTTAAGAGGAGACTGTGTGCAGCAGGCCTTCATGGTAAAATAGCTGCTAGGAAACCACTGCTAAGGACAGGCAACAAGCAGAAGAGACTTGTTTGGGCTAATGAACACAAGGAATGGACATTAGACCAGTGGAAATCTGTGCTTTGGTCTGATGAGTCCAAATTTGAGATCTTTGGTTCCAACCACCATGTCTTTGTGCGACGCAGAAAAGGTGAATGGATGGACTCTACATGCCTGGTTCCCCTTTGTGAATCATGGAGGAGGTGTGATGGTGTGGGGGTGCTTTGCTGGTGACACTGTTGGGGATTTATTCAAAATTGAAGGCATACTGAACCAGTATGGCTACCACAGCATCTTGCAGCGGCATGCTATTCCATCCGGTTTGCGTTTAGTTGGACCATCATTTATTTATCAACAGGACAATGACCCCAAACACACCTCCAGGCTATTTGACCAAGAAGGAGAGTGATGGGGTGCTACTCCAGGTGACCTGGCCTCCACAGTAACCAGACCTAAACGCAATCGAGATGTTTTGGGGTGAGCTGGACCGCAGAGTGAAGGCAAAAGGGCCAACAAGTGCTAAGCATCTCTGGGAACTACTTCAAGACTGTTGGAATACCATTTCAGGTGACTACCTCTGAGAATGCCAAGAGTGACTCATCAAGAGAATGCCAAGAGTGTGCAAAGCAGTAATCAAAGCAAAAGGTGGCTACTTTGAAGAACCTAGAATATAAGACATATTTTCAGTTGTTTCACACTTTTTTGTTAAGTATATAATTCCACATGTGTTAATTTATTGTTTTGATGCCTTCAGTGTGAATCTACAATTTTCATAGTCATGAAAATACAGAAAACTCTTTAAATGAGAAGGTGTGTCCAAACTTTTGGTCTGTACTGTATATACACAAACACACACAGGGCACTGTTCACTGCTTACTGACCACAACCTCCATATGCTTCCATCCCCTCACAGACACCTGCTTGAAATTCAGGGAATTCAGTCTTTGCCCCTCATTGCCCTGTTACAAATTGTAATAGGTCAATAAGAGACAGGGACTAAACCTTCTCTATATATTTTTATAGATAGATATATAGAGAGAGGAAGAGAAAGAATGAGATTTCTCTCTCTCTCTCTCTCTCTCTCTCTCTATATATATATATATATATATATATATATATATATAAATTTATCAAACTGGTGTAAAGTAGAACTGGCTTAGTTGCCCACAGCAATCTATCAGATTCCTCCTTTCATTTTTCACAGCTTCTTTGGAAAATGAAAGCTGGAATTTGGTTGGTTGCTATGGGCAACTAAGCCAGTTCTACTTTACACCAGGTTTTTTTTTTAACTGCTTCCTGCTCTGCTATTTAGATGTGTAGCACAGTGATCACCCTTTGGTGTCAGCTATATAGCTGATACATTGCTGAAACTGACAGAACTGGAACTAGCTCCAGTTCTGCCATTTTAACCCGTAAGATGCTGCGTTTGGACATTCCGAACACAATGCACATAAAACATACAAATGCTGTTTTTATTAGGTTAATGCAATTTTTTCCAGGGGGGGGAGAGGGCCCAATTCTGAGTTTTGCTATGGGGCCCCATGATTTCTATGTACGCCCCTGTTTGTAAATATATTATGCCAAGGGGTATTCCTGTTGGTACAAATTATCCCCTATCCAAAGGTGTTTCCTGTAATTAGAATCACAGATGTCTTCAAACTTGTAATCAGTCAGTGTGCCTATTTGAAGGGTGAAAATTAGACACTGTGCTGTTTGGTATCATGGTGTGCACCACACTGAATATGGACCAAAGAAATCTAAGGAGAGGTTAGAAATAAAATTCTACACAAACATGTTAAAGGTAAATGCTCTCAGACCATTTCCAAACAGCTTGATGTTCCTGTTACTACAGTTGCACATGTTATTCAGAAATCTAATGTCTACAGGACTGTGGCCAACCTCCCTGGACATGGCCACAAGAGGAAATTTGACCAATTGAAGAGATGGATAATACAAAAGGTAACTAAAGAGCCTAGTACAACTTCCAGAAATAAGAGGTGAACTCCAAGGTCCAGGTACATCAGTGTCAGATAGCACCATCCATAGTTACATAGTTACATAGTTACATAGTTGTGAAGGTTGGAAAAAGACACAAATCCATCAAGTCCAACCTGTAATCCTGCTATATCGATCTCTGTATCAATGTCTATTTTCCTTTTAAAAGGAGGTTGGGCCAAGGGAAATGGTGAGTAGAACAAGATTTCTATACATTGTCATAAGTCTCTTGTAAGTATTTTGAATTAAAAAAAGTCATCTAACCCTTTTTGAAGCCATCTCCTGCAGCAGGCTATTCCAGAGATTCACAGATCTTACTGTAAAGAATGCTTGTCTCCTCTTATGACTGAATCTTTTTTCTCCAGTCGTAGGGAGTGGCCTCTTGTTTTTTGAGGGGATTTAACACAGAATAGCTTCCCTTGATATTTTTTGTATGGTCCGTTTATATATTTGTACAGGTTAATTATATCCCCCTTAGATGTCTTTTTTCAAGGCTAAACAAATTCAGTTCATTTAATCTTTGCTCATAACTAAGATCTTCCAGGCCCTTTATGAGTTTAGTGGCTCTCCTCTGTACTTTTCCAACTCCAGGGCATCCTTTTTATGGATTGGTGCCCAGAACTGACCTGCATATTCGAGTTGAGGCCATACCAAAGCTTTGTATAGTGGCAATATTACATCCCTATCTGTGTTGGCCTTAGAGGAAGCTAACTGGCATTGCATGCTGTTATTTAGTCTATGATCTACTAATACAGTCATGGCCAAAAGTTTTGAGAATGACACAAATATTATATTTTCACATGATCTGCTGCCCTCTGGTTTTTATGTGTGTTTGTCAGATGTTTTTATCACATACAGAAATATAATTGCAATCATATTATGAGTAACAAAAGCTTATATTGACAGTTAGAATGAGTTAATGCAGCAAGTCAATATTTGCAGTACCTCCCTGTACCTTTTGCAGAATATCAGTCTGTCCCTGATGTTTTTTCTGGTGAGAAGTGGCTTCTTTGCTGCCCTCCTTGAGACCAGGCCTTGCTCCAAGAGTCTCCGCCTCACAGTGCATGCAGATGCACTCACACCTGCCTGCTGCCATTCCTGAGCAAGCTCTGCACTGCTGGTAGCCCGATCCCGCAGCTGAAACACTTTTAAGAGACGGTCCTGGCGCTTGCTGGTCTTTCTTGGGCGCCCTAGAGCCTTTTTGGCAACAATGGAACCTCTCTCCTTGAAGTTCTTGATGATGCGATAGATTGTTGACTGAGGTGCAATCTTTCTAGCTGCGATACTCTTCCCTGTTAGGCCATTTTTGTGTAGTGCAATGATGACTGCACGTGTTTCTTTAGAGATAACCATGGTTAACAGAAGAGAAACAATGATGCCAAGCACCAGCCTCCTTTTAAAGTGTCCAGTGGTGTCATTCTTACTTAATCATGACAGATTGATCTCCAGCCCTGTCCTCATCAACACCCACACCTGTGTTAATGGAGCAATCACTGAAACGATGTTAGCTGGTCCTTTTAAGGCAGGGCTGCAATGATGTTGAAATGTGTTTTGGGGGCTAAAGTTCATTTTCTAGGCAAATATTGACTTTGCAAGTAATTGCTGTTAAGCTGATCACTCTTTATAACATTCTGGAGTATATGCAAATTGCCATTATAAAAACTGAAGCAGTAGACTTTGTAAAAATTAATATTTGTATCATTCTCAAAACTTTTGGCCATGACTGTACACCCAGATCCTTCTCAACAAGTGACTCTCCCACTTTTACTCCCCCTAAGATATATGCCGCATGCAGATTATTCGCCCCCAAGTGCATAACTTTACATTTATCTGTATTGAACCTCATTTGCCAAGTGAAGGCCCAAACAGTAAGTTTGTCCAAGTCAGCTTGTAACTTATTAACATCTTCCATAGACTGGACTGTATTACAAAGTTTGGTGTCATCTGCAAAAATAGAAACAGCACTATTAATTCCATCCTCGATGTCATTAATGAATAAGTTAAATAATAGCGGACCCAGCACAGAACCTTGGGGTACACCACTTATAACCGGGGACTATTCAGAGTAGGAATCATTGACCACAACTCTCTGGATACGATCATGAAGCCAATTTTCAATCCAAGACAGTATCAAACAACTTTGCAAAGTCCAAAAACACAATATTGACAGCCTTTCCTCTGTCCAGGCTTCTACTCAACTTCTCATAAAAACAAATTAGGTTAGTTTGACAGCTTCTGTTCTTAGTAAAACCATGTTGGCTATCACTTATTATATTATTGGCAGTTACATAATCCTGTATGTAGTGTGGTAGAAGGCCCTCAAACATTTTTCCCACTATTGATGTTAGGCTTACTGGTCTATAATTTCCTGGTGAAGACCGAGCACCCTTTTTGAAAATGGGCACCACATTCGCCTTGTGCCAGTCTCTTGGTACAATGCCTGTCATTAAAGAATCTGTAAATATTATGAACAGAGGCAATGCAATAACTGAACTGAGCTACTTTAGAACTCTAGGGTGTAATCCATCTGGACCTGGGGACTTGTTCACCTTTAATTTTTTTTAGCATATTAAGGACCATATCTACAGTCAGCCAGGTAAGTATGTTATTTGAGGTATTTCCACCAGTGGTACCACCCTCATGAGATGCCCTCTCTTGTTTTGTATATACAGAGCTAAAAAAAAAAACATTTAGGAGCTCTGCCTTCTCTTCATCCCCAGTGACCAACAAACTCGTTACCATCATTTAGGGAGCTACATGTTCTGACCTTGTTTTTTGCATTTATGTATTTGAAGACTGTTTTGGGGTTGTTCTTACTTTCTTTGGCCATCTGTATTTCATTGTGTATTTTCGCTGATTTTATTACCCTCTTACATAATTTATTTAGTTCTTTATACTCTTTGAAGGCTACAGCTGTCCCCTCCGATTTGTATTTCTTAATGGCCCTCCTTTTGTCATTTATTGCACTTTTTACACTCTTTGTAAGCCACGCGGGGTTTAATTTTATTCGCTTGTACTTGTTACCTCTTGTTACCTCTGTCTTTGCCAAAGTGGTCTTAATGGAAGCTGACCGACAAGGAGGAAACCACTGTTGAAAGCAAATCGTAAAAAAGAAAAATTGGAATTTGCCAAAATGCATATTGACAAGCCACAAACTGTGTGGCAGAATGTCCTTTGGACAGAGGAGGCAAAACCAGAGCTTTTTGGAAAGTCACATCAGTTCTATGTTCACAGATGCAAAAATGAAGCATACAAAGAGAAGAACATTGGGGGAAATTTATCAAACTGTTGTAAAGTAGAACTGGCTTATTAGCCCATAGCAAGCAATCAGATTCTACCTTTCATTTTCCAAAGGAGCTGTAAAAAATGAAAGGTGCAATCTGATCTGGTTGCTATGGGCCACTAAGCCAGTTCTACCTTACACCGTTTGTTAAATCTCCCCCATTGTACCTTCCGTGAAACATGGGGGCTTGTTTATGTTTTTGGGGCTGCTTTGCTGCATCTGGGACAGGATGTTTGGGATCTGTGCAGTGTACAATTAAATCTCAAGGCGTTCTGGAGCAAAATGTGTTGGCCAGTGTCAGAAACCTTGGTCTCAGTCTCAGGTCATGGGTCCTCCAACTGGATGATGACCTAAAACGCACAGCTAAAAACATCCAAGAATGGCTAAGAGCAAAACATTGAACTATTCTGAAGGCATTCTATGAGCCCTTATCTGAATTCTGTTGAACATCTGTGGAAGGAGCTGAAACATGCAGTCCGGAGAAGACACCCTTCAAACCTGAGACAGCTGGAGCAGTTTTCTCAGGAGGAGTGGGCAGAAAACCTGTGGACAGATGCGAAAGTCTCATTGAGAGTTACAGAAATCACTTGATTACAATGATTGTTCTCAAAAGGTTGTGCAACAAAATACAGTGGTCCCTCAAGTTACTATATTAATTGGTTCCAGGACGACCATTGTAGGTTGAAAACATTGTAAGTTGAGTAATTGGTTCCAAAACCCCAAAATGTCATCTAAGATAAGAGAAAATGAAGATTAAAGAAAAATAAGCAGATAACTGAGATAGATAAAACAAGTTCTTACATATAACAGTCAGGAATAGTTGTTAACTAGCAACTAATATAACTATTTTACCAGAGAAGTGGCCAGGATTGATTGGATCCGAGTCTGAGGCAGGGGCGTAGCTAAAGACTCATGGGCCCTGGTGCAAGAGTTAGGCTTGGGCCCCCCCCCTTCCATCAGTGCTTTTCGGCCAGGGGCAGGGGAGCACCTAGCCTTTCTGCTGCCTGAGGTAAAAATTGAAATGCCCCCCCTCCCCCATGCCAAATTCTTAACCTAACCCATTCCCTCCAGTCCTACTGTTAAAGGGGTTGTCCTCTTTTTACTATTGATGACCTATCCTCAGGATCAGCGGGGGTACAAACCTCTGGCACCCCCACTGATCAGCTGTTTGAAGAGGGTAGCGCTCATATAAGAGTTGCTTTCTCTGCTCTGTTCACCTGCTTGCTGTAGCATTTGCAGTGATGAGCAGTAAACAGAGCAGAGAAGGCAGCGCTCATACAAAAAAAAGCAGACAACCGCTTTAAAGACATACTTGGAAAACATTTTATACAGCACTACAGAACATACAGGGTAATACAGCGCCACATACCTTTTACATCCAGTGATGTCTCCTCTGATGTAAATGTTCTCTTTCCTCATCATCTCCTTTCAGAAGAGACCGCCATGATGACTTCTTTCACCCATCTCTTCTCTCTGCACAGTTTGACAAACAGATATCTTAGTTTCCTACTTTTCCATCATATTCCCACCTTCTGAACACCCCATCCCCCCCAATACTGTGCCCGCTGTGCTCCCTAATACTATACTGCAGAAACTGTCCCCCTAATAATACTAGTACCACACAGATACCCCCAAAAAATACCCCCTTACCTTTCAGATTAGACCCCCATATCAAACCTCAGAGGGCAAAGAGGAGGCAAACCACCGTGTGCAGGGGCACAGAGGAGGCAAAACCACCGTGTGTGTGGGCGGGGGGCACAGAGGAGGCAAAACCACCATGTGGAGGGGTAGAAAGTAGCCAAAACCACATGGGGGGCACACAGGAGGCAAAACCACGTGGGGGGGGCACTAAAAGAGGCAAAACACTGTGTGGAGGAGCGATGAGGAGGGAAAACACCGTGTGGAGGAGCAATGAGGAGGCAAAACCACTGTGTGGAGGGGGGTAAAGAGGAGGCAAAACCACTGTGTGGGGGGGCACAGAGGAGGCAAAACCACCGAGTGTGTGTGTGTGGGGGGCACAGAGGAGGCAAAACCACCATGTGGATGTGTAGAAAGTAGCCAAAACCACGTGGGGGGCACACAGGAGGCAAAACCACTTGGGGGGGGGCACTAAGAGAGGCAAAACACTGTGTGGAGGAGCGATGAGGAGGGAAAACACCGTGTGGAGGAGCGATGAGGAGGCAAAACCACTGTGTGGAGGGGGGCAAAGAGGAGGCAAAACCACTGTGTGGAGGGGGCAAAGAGGGGGCAAAACCAAAATGTGTGTGTGTGGGGAAAGGTGGGGGGGTGAACCAAGGAGGCCAAACCACAATGCGGAGGGTGCACAGAGGAGTCAAATCCACGGTGTGGAGTGGGCACTAAGGAGTTAATCCCAGGCCAGCACAATTTGGGGAAGCCAGTAGCAGGAGTGGCCGGCCCTTCATTGGCACAGTTGGACAGGTCAGAGGAAGGCTGCGCTGCAGTCAGGACAGCCAGGTAAGCTGATGCTGGTGGCTGCTACATTCTACTATCTCCCAGACTAGTCCCCCATTCCTACTGGGCACCAGCGCTCTTATAACTGGTAGGCTAGCGCTATGCTCCGGACCTCACTCCTCACCTGACTCACTGAAGCAGGCGCAGCTTCACCATGCGCGTGACGTCGGGGCCCTGTACTGTCTGCCACTGCCACACTAAGGACCCGACGGACCACTCCCTCTCCTGGCATGCGCTGCCTCTGCCTCCACCCGCCCTCACCCTATTGCTTGAAGAAGGTTTGTATAGGTATTGTATGTTAATAACTCTGTATACACAGTGTACGTGTCTGGGCTGATTTAGCGCTGCGGGTGCACACTGCTGAAGCACTTTCATTGTTTATTGGCAGGGCAGGACTCTGTCTCTCCTGGGGGGCCCTGTGGGCCCCCCTGACTTAGGGGCCCGGTCGCAATTGCGACCGCTGCGACCCCTATAGCTACGCCACTGGTGAGGCATTGTATGTTGAGTCTGGTTTCAACTTACGATGGGTCAGAAATGATCATTGTATGCTGAAAATATTGTACCCTGAGACCATTGTATCTTGAGGAGTCACTGTATTAAGTTAAGGGTACCATCATTTTTGTTTGCACCAGTTTCATTAGTTAGTTTTTAGCTAAATTATTCTGTTAAACCACAATTCTAAAGTGATGTTTGAATTTTATTAGTTGATTTTCAGTGATTTTTTATTTATTATTACTTTTGTCAGTTTAAAGTTATTTTAGTGACCATTGTGGGTATTTCTTTCTCTAATGGAAG
This sequence comes from Rhinella marina, assembly GCA_900303285.1. NCBI lineage: Eukaryota > Metazoa > Chordata > Amphibia > Anura > Bufonidae > Rhinella > Rhinella marina. Next base: position 232,954 of record ONZH01016956.1, on the reverse strand, counting down.
GGTACCAACAATTTTGTCCACGCGTTTATATATCAATCTGCTCAGCTCTTCCTGCTCTATAACATGCTGCCTGGGAGTCTGAACTGCCATACAGCAGCAAGAGATGTAACCAGGTCATCTGCTCACTGGCTGCCTGTGCTACTGACCTGTATTGCTGATGTACAGCAGTCCTGGCTCACACCTGACAGCTTGGGGACTAGTGCAGCAGACAGAAGTAGACACACACATACCAACATCCTCCCACACAAAGTCCTCTTACTGTACATCATCAGCTGGAGCACAACATGTACGGCGGCCAGGGCACGTGGAGCAATTCTGTGAGATCAGTAGCTCCAGTCAGACTGCTTCAGGGGCTCCAGCTGGATGATAAATCTGGAGCAGGGATAGACACTTTTCTCTGATTCTACTCCAACTGTTGGTTGGCTTATTTTGAGACAGATGTTTTTGCCAAATTGCGCTGACATTTTGGTGCAAAATTGTGCAACTTAGAGCCCATCCTTGTCATGTGACGCTCTGCCCGCTTTCTAAGAAGATCTAACCACTTGACAAGCATGTTGGAAATGGTGTAGAGACCCTAGATGAGCCAATTTATGCCACTATTTTTGACAAATTTTTTTTACGCAGACACATTAGTAAATCTAAGTTAAAAAAGACAAATAAGTCACAAAAAACATTTTTGCTTATTCTTAATGGTAAAAATAAAAAATGCCAGAGTAGAGACCCTTAAAATGCATATATGTGTATTTTTAAATGTGAGAAAGTAAGGAGGGGCCTCAGGGCTGCAGGGGGGCAGTAATCAATGATGGGAAAACTTGCATCACAGAAGCCATCCATTCTTTAACCAGTTCCTGACCGCCCTTTGGCTATAAACATCCTGGCGGTGGAAATTATCTCTGAACTTACGCTCTTAAACATCCGTTCCGAGTTCCCAGTTGAACTCTGTGCATCTGCTGAGCTGGGGGCCCACTGTCAGGGACAGCAGGGCACCCCATGGAGAGGGAAGGGACTGTTCCCCAGTGTCCTTGCCCTCTGGATCGCTGTATACACAGTGCTGAACAAGTGCTGTGTATACATGTAAAAAAAAGGGCCTGTTTACATTTTAAAACCAAAAAGATACAGCGAAGCAGGAATGCAACTGTATCTGTCGAAAACCTTATACAGTTGCCATCCGTTTTATGTAAGCATCTGTTTTTCTTAAAGGGGAAGTGAACTTTTTTTTTTTTGTGTTTCCTTTTTTTTACTCTTCAGATGGATCATTATATACAGGAGATGCCCAGGTTATATCAGAATGGTCTATATCACTATATACAAGAAGATGTATAACTTATACCAGCTGTACATATAGAATTATATATAGGAAATACCCAGGTTATAAGTTATACATCTTCTTGTATATAGTGATATGGAGCATGCTGGTATAACCTGGGTATCTCCTGTATATAATTATATATGTACAGCTGGTATAAGCTATACATCTTCTTGTATATAGTGATATGGACCATGCTGGTATAAACTCGGCATCTCCTGTATATAAATATATATGTACAGCTGGTATAAGTTATACATCTTCTGGTATATAGTGATATGGAGCATGCTGGTATAACCTGGGTATCTCCTGTATATAAATAATATCGATTCCTCGTCTGAACACAACTGTATCAGTTAAAAGGGAACACCATTAGCGGGCCGCAGTCAATTGCTACCCACGTGTTTGAGACCCCTGCTGTGTACAGAACCTTACTAAACAGAGCTGCGCTAAAATAACATTTCGCTGACAGTCTGAGAATCGCACTATTCTAGCATTCTTCCGCGTTTCTCTTTTATTTATTTTACATTTACTTCTATTTTTCACTAACTATCGATAATTAAAACTAGATCACATCAGTTCATTTTCCTCTCTATTCCACTTTTCAGGTTCAACTGGATCTTTTGCACAAGCAGAGCAGCCATTGACAACCGTCCAGAAATGCACCGACGTCCTTCTAGGATTGTAATTCTCTGTTCTGCTGTAGAAGCAGTATTTCTGCTGGAGGAAACCATCATGAATTTGTAGGAGGAGAAAGGGCTGTCATGGGGTGGATACCTCTGCACGTAGAAAATGCCAGGAAATCAGATTTCTGGGAACACACGAGTCTGCCGTCACTTCTCCGCTGATGACTCACTGTGAGCAGAGATTTGTACGACTTCAAAGAAGCAGCTACATCTCAGATATTTGCATTAAAAAGTAAAAAAAGAACAGAAAAATGAGAGGAAAATGTTCTTTTACTGCACTTTTATGGTCTCTCCTACCACTGAGTGTGGCCATACTGTCTCCAGAGCCTGGAAAGAGTGAGTACCATTTATTTCCACTTTTGTTTCTACCTTGTTTTCTTCAATCCTCCGGGTCATGTTCTGCTCCTAAGGACGCCTTCACACATTGCGAAACTTTCAGTAACTGAAAATCCGTTCCATTCTCCTTAAATCCATGTTCTTGCTGCCCCATTCAAATGAATAGAACTGATTTCTGCAACAAAATCTGAAGTGTGTGAAGGCACCCTAAGATAAAACTGCAGCTACTTTTAGTTAATCGCAGAAATAAACTATAGGATTAACCCCTTAGTGGCAGCAGAACCTAATTTGGCATGGTTTCCTTTGCAGACTTGGTCATTCGTAGGTTTACTGCAGTCCTATGTCAAATCTGCTTATTTTGTGTGTTTGGTTATGATATCTGAATATTTGGGGAAATGAAACATTTCCGCTCTGCCGAATTTATATATTATTCAAGTTTGTGCTTCACTAAATAGAGGAAACTTTAATAACGGAACTTAGTGATATACAGGTGCCATATAACGATACAAATACAGTAACGTAAAAAGCTTACAATCTGTAACACTTGAGGGAAACATACAAGATTTAAGGGAATGAGTTAGGCACAGTTCACATCACTTGCAGGGTTCATGCACTCGAGCGTAAGTGTTTTGTGGTCTGCAAATTGCGGATCCACAAAACACGGAGTGCATGCCACTATTTTTTTTATAACTTCTGTAGAAATGTCGTGTCCTTATCCGCAAAACGGGCAAGAATAGGACATGTTCTATTTTCTTTGGCAGGGGGGTGCAAAATGGATGTGCTGTCCGCATCTTTTTCAGCCCCATTAAAGAGAATCGGTCCACATGCAATCCACAAAAAATGTATATCGAATGTGGTCAGAAACTACGGCCGCGTGCATGAGCCCTTAGGCTTCATTCACACGTCCGTATTTGTGCACATCCTGGAAAACGGTCAGTTTTTTGCGGATCCGTCAGTTTTTCCAGGACATCCGTTCTGCCTTTCCGTAAAAAACGGAAAGGATGTATCCATATGTCATCCGTTTTTTGCGGATCCACAAAAAACGGAAAGATGAATAACATTTTTTTTTTCACCACTCCTGGAACGGAATCCGCAAATACGGATGACATGCGGATGCCTTTCCGCATGTCATCCGCATTTTTGTGGATCCATTGACTTACATTGGGCAGTGGACCGCAAAATCAGGATAGAAGTAGGACAGGAGGATTTCTTTATGCGGACAGTCGGAACGGACACACGGATGCGGACAGCACACGGTGTACTGTCCGCATTTTTCCAGGACCCATTGAAATGAATGGATCCGCATTCTATCCGCATAAACGGTCCGCAAATTGCGGATCGGATGCGGACGAATTTCAAGGACGTGTGAATGAGGCCTTAGTGATATGCCACAGATATATGTAATTGTATATCTATTCTCTTGGTGCTTCGGTCATTGACTACTATTTAGATCTTTAGTTTAGTTCACTGTTTTGTGCATCTTTTACTAAAAATAATGACTTTTTCTTTCTCTGTAAATAAAAACAAGAAACCGGCGACGCTCGGACAATTACCCAAAGACAATCTAGAGTAGGGCAAGGGGTAACTCATACTGCGTAACAGATTGTGCAAAGGCAGGCAACGATTCTGGTTGAAACCACTCCAATGACATATATGAGCTCCAAACAATAGGTAGATATATACAATATATAGAAACACACATAAGCGTATGTAGAGAAACATATAAACTTTATTGTTACATTATATGAATATAAAAGCTTATTAAAAAGTCAATGGTGGTAGCATACAAGAAAAGAGGAGCTATCTGTCCAGATAGCCCTCCAGATAGCCCCTCTTTTCTTATATGCTACCACCATTGACTTTTTGATAAGCGTTTATATTCATATGATGTAACAATAAAGTTTATATGTTTCTCTACATACGCTTACGTGTGTTTCTAGTATTGAGTGTGCAACTCTGGCTAAAAGTCTGCAGTCCAATCCCATGATGTTCACAGCTGTATAACCCTCCGGCTCGGGAATTATGTGAAGGTCCCAATGGTACAGTAAGTGGAATAGATAATGAAAACCAGTGGAGCAGAGACCACTATAATTAAATAAAAACAATAAAATAAAGATATAAGGACAATATTTATAATGCATTTCGACTGGATGCTGAGGAAGACGACAGTACACCGTCAAACAAGTTGCACATATTGTCCTCTTAACTTTTCCTATTTTTACAAAATTGTTCTTCAGTAACTACCCTGTTCTACCAGCTTTAATTATTTTCTCTATTCACCTTACTGTTTCTTTCCTTGTATAATTTGTATCATTAAAAATCCTAGATCTCTCGCAGGATAAACGAGTGTTTGTTTATTTTTGTAGCCCTGATAGATACTATATGATAACCCATTCTAGCCGGTGAATAAAGAGTCAAGTTCTCAGATAAACTAAAAGCAGTCAAAGTCTATAAAAATAAAAAATAATATGTATTTAAAGGGGTTTTCCGGTAATCGCTTTTTATTTATGTCCTGTAGCCTTAATCACCAATGGAAAAGTACTACTTATCTGCTCTCCTCCGCTCCTTTCCTATGCGTCAGCTTCCTCTCGTCCAGCCCCTGCTTGTTTTCTTTTGGTTGTGTATGGACGTGGTCACCTGCGCAACGTCAGGACATGTCACTGCTGAAGACAGTCGCTGACTGCAGTGACACACATGACCATGTCCATGTCCTGCCTTACAGAGAGGAAGCCTGTGACCAGAACCTGGACGAGCGGGAACCAAAGCACAGGACGAGAACAGCGAGGGGCAGATGATTATAATTTTTTCAGTAGGTGATGCTGGCCAGTACATGACATAAGTAAAAAGTGATTTATTAGCGGAAAACCCCTATAAGGGTATTCCCCATTTTACAAACTAGGGGGGTTCAGGTTACCCTCCCAATCTTGATAATGAAGGGATGGCAGAATTGGTTTAGCACTGATTGCCTTTCTAAGTTTTCCCTGCAGGGAAGTAACCAAGCACTGGCTTTGGAGGGAACTTCATGGCTGCATTCACTTAAATGGGGCTTTGCTGCAGTTTTTTTTTTAAAGCCTGGGGCTACAGGGGCGCTGCTGTGCAGGGAAAAACTGTGAGGGTGACTTGGCACTACAGCTGTGGTCTATTCAATTTTAGAATTCATTGGGGTACCCGAGGTCACCTTGCACCTCCTCCCCCCCTTTCTATTCCTTCTCTTAGCTAAGAGATGTATTCAGTCTTGGCAATCTTCTATGAGCTAAACGCAGCAGAAGCAGCTGTACAAATCTTTCTGGTAGTTTGCTACAATGAATCAGGCTGCCTCTGACACTAAACAAGAATGTTCTTATTCAGTGACAGCAAGCAAATATCTTGAAAGTGTGGCAAATTTTAACACTAAAGTATATTACATAGCCATAACACTTTTTATATATATGCTGATTAAAGGGTTTTTCTTGGAATGATATAAAAATGGCCTCCAGCAAATGAGACAAGTTGCCTCTACTTGTAGAGCTGCTTAGGACGGTTACCTCGCTGCGCTGTGCTAAGACGCCTGCCTTCACTTTACTCTGCTGCTCAGCTATGATGACATATCACACACACTGTTGCTACATTACATCTGTTGTAGATCAAAAACTCTGAGCAACAGTAGATAGTAATGGTGCAATATGCTGTCATGGCTGAGCAGCCTGACAGGAATGGGGAAGAGGGAGGCGATTCTGCTCCCTGTTCCTAGAAGGCTGCTCAGTCAAGACTGCATATAGTAGATAGTAAACACATCTGTATGCAGACGTTCTGATTGTAAACTAAACCACATGTTAGAGAGCGTTTTAACCCCTTAACTGCTCCATGTTGAGTATATTCTTTCTTCATGGCATTAAACTGTTACCATATTCCTACACATAGTGAAAGTGCTGAGATCCGACTGTTACACACAGCCAGGGATCCCAGCTTACCGGCCCAGGATCAATGAGGGGAGTCCCGGGCCGGTGATCACTCTGATTGACTAGTCTGTACAGTTTATGACTTCGGTGATCATGTCATATCCCCCCCACCCATTAAGGCCTGTTCCTGATTGGGCCTCCAATAAACAGCAGGATGTCCGGCTGCGCTCAGATCCCTCCCCTGACGCAATCCTTTACAGGATAGGCGAGTGGCAGCAGCTGTAAGACATAGCATAATATAACAAAAATCATATGTACCCCAAAATAGTAGTCTAAATAGTCTAAAACCCAATCCAGCTAAATCTGCCCTACAAAAACCATATGCCGCCCCTTCCCTTCTGTGTTCTACCGTGCGCCCATACAGCAGTTTACAACCACATATGGGGTGTTTCTGTAAACTGCAGTAAGTTTTGGAACGTTTCTTAAAAATGTTAAGAATTACTTCTAAAACGCTAAGCCTTAAAAAAAATAAAATTACATCTACAAAATGCCAACATAAAGTAGACATGTAAAGTAACTATTTTGTGTGGTATCACTATCTGCCATAAAAGCATAGATATTAAAATTTTGAAAATTACAATTTTTTTCCAAATTTTCTGTAAATGTAGGATTTATTTTTATAAATAAAGGTTATATTGACTCACGAGTAAACAATCTCGGAATGGCTTGGATAAGTAAGAGCGTTCCAGAGTTATTACCACGTAAAGTGCCACATGTCAGATTTTCAAAATTTGGCCTGGTCCTTAAGGTGATAAATGGCAGTGTCCTTAAGGGGTTAATAATTACCAAGTAAATCACATAGTACTGTGTACATAATAATAATAATACACATAGAAAGTCCGCCACATACCATGTGATCTACCAGTAACGTAGTTAGATGGTTTTCATTGTTACATAAATAAGGCTTTATCGCTGTAGGAAAGTCCAGGTATAATAATATACTTTATTACAATTTCACACCATTTCAGGGTATTTGTTGACATAAATGAGCACTGACGTTCAGAGGCAGCAAATGCAAACTTCTACAGTCCTAGCCCTGCTCATTGAGGAGTGGATACTGTTATATACTGTCTCCAGTGATGGCTAACCTCCGGCACTCCAGCTGTGGTGAAACTGACTCCCAGCATGCCCCATTTATTTCTATTCAGTTTGGAGAACAGTCAAGAAAGTGTACATCTTGGGAGTTGTAGTTTTACCACAGCTGGAGGTTAGCCACCACAGGACTAGGGCAGCCAACCGGAGAGATTTGTGCAGCTGATGATGATTTATTTAGCAGACAGAGCCTTGTCTAGACTGGATTCAGCTATATATACCTTTCATCTGGGAGGGGCATCGTTTAGGTTTGTAGACCCAGGGAAGCGGGGTTCGGGGTGTAAACAGAATTTGTGCCCATGGTGAAAGGTCTAAGCTTTACATGATAACAATAGACTTTCTAAATGAAGCGATATAAATTATTGTAATAACCAATTAATGAGCATTCCCGCAATACAACTGTGCTGGAAGGATTCCTCAGTGATCCAGCACTGTACTATCATGGCACTCTAATTATGTGGCAACTGTTGGTGTGTCTGCGGCAGCTGAGCACCTGCTGTAATAGCTGAGATCTGGCCTTTTAACCCCTTAGATGCTGCAGTCAATAGCGATCGAGGCACCTACGTGGTTAGACAAACGGTGGGTCTCTTCTGTTGCTCAAAACTTCGGTGTACATGACAGACCTGGGGGCTATTTTAAGGCCCATTGGCACCCCACAATTATAATTGTGGGGTGCCAATGGGCCTAAAAACAGTCCCCAGGTCTGTCATGTACACGGAAGTTTTGAAGTTTATTGTATGAGCAGTAAAGCTCATGGAATCTCAACTTCCCAAGTGGGACTAATATAAATAGGAAAAGAAATGTAAACTTTTTAAGTATTAGGGAAGAAGTGGGGAGCGTACCACACAAGTGCAGTTACCCTCTATGTAGCCACTCACTACTCCCTACAGTCCAATGTGGTGTCTGCACACAACCTTAAAGGGGTGTCCAGATGTTAAGTGATGACCTATTCCTTGGAATAAGCCATCACTAGCTGATCGTCAGGGGTCCGACTTCGTGCATATCCATTGGTCAGCTGTTTGAATATCACCAGAAGTTGGCACCAGAACATACACAACTCTGTCACTGTGTAGTAGATGGAACTCATCACTGCAGCACTGCTCACATTAACACAGGGCCACTGACTTGACCGAATGAGACAGTTGGCACAATACTTAAAAGAAATGCGTCGTCAGACAATGACCTTCTGTTTAAATCATCTTTTTTGATGTTTAACATCTTTTTAAAAATGTTATTTTTAATTTTCATGTCACTTTTAATATTTAAACTATACATTTTTGGTGACACATTTCCGTTCGTGCGGCCAGACGAAGTGCATTCAGGCGCGAAACGGCCATCAACGCTGATCTGTACACTGAGCAGGGTGCCTGCACGTAGCGGTATGTGTTTGTACTTTTGTATGAATTAAAGAATTGGAACACAAGAGCCCGGTGAGTACCGCATTTTTGATTACCTACCATTGCTGGATTGCCGATATTCTGTACATGCTGAGCACCGGGGGCGACAACACAGTGGAGTGGATGTCCCATTCTAAGAGGTCAGTAGTGTGACGTAGTGCCGACCTTGATATTTGGACTCTCGTTTTTACTCTACATTTCCTTTAAGACTTTGGGGCCCCACTTTTAATTTTGTCCAGGGCAACATTTTGTCCAACATCGGCCCTGCAAGGCATTAAGATGAACGGGGAAGATTTACTGATCCTGTGTAAACTCTAGACAGTGTAAACTTAGACTTAACAGTCTGAAGATTTATCACAGGGCCTCAGGCTGGATGATACCTGGTGTAGTCACGGACACTTTTCTCTGGCTCTATACTAACTATTGTTTGTATTGACAGAATTTTGTGCCAAAATTGAAGTACAGTTTTGACTCAGAGTTGCATCATCAATCATGCCTTTTACTTGCTAAGCTGTGCACCCTTTGGGAGCTACCGTAGGTACATTGGGTTTTTCTTTTTTTATCCCATTTATGAAGCTCGATGCACCAAACTCATTGCACCAAGATTTGCAAAATCCAAACTAGGGTGGCATTTACCACGCTAGAAAATCACACATTTTTACAAAAGCCACCATTTGCAAAAAAAAATCGTATTGTCGTGTACAAGATGCTCATTATTTTTCTAAAAAGTGGATGGAATGTGGGTGGCATGACAGAATTAAGATTACTTATGGCAGAAAAGTGGTGCAAATTACACCTAAAATCTACTCCAGCTCGTAACTAGTTTCTGCTGCGTGGACATCCTGAGATGTGCCAAAATAATCATGAGGCATGCGCCTCTTAATACGTTTGGCTCAGACCAGCAAAAACTAGACCAAGATGGGCATGCGTCCAATAATCTCAATAAAGATTCAGCCTATCACTAGCAGGCCCGCTAAAACACAATAGTTTTTAAAAATAACAGTGCCAGGTGTATTTTGCAATAGTAATGTATGAGCGTTGGTGCAACATCACTTATTACTTTGACGTTGACAGTTGCATTTCTAAATCTGGCAGGGTCTTCCAGTAGCCTGTTCTGGCATAAATGTTGGCTGTCCACCAGACTAAAACTGCTGAATGCAACAGTATCTGTGTGGCTGAAAGCTGGCATTTATTCCTGAAACCAGGAGGATCACAGTGGGATCCCATTATAGTCAATGCAGATGCAGCGGTGTCCAGCTGAGTCTGGCTCTGCCGGGTATGGTAAACTCTGGCAGGCTGTTCCGGCAGAGATAAGGTTACCACATATGTGAACATAGCCTTAGTAGTAATGCTTAAAAACACAGCTTTATGTTTGAGTGCTTTAAATGTCAAGTTTTGTTTTTGTTACTGAAAAAAAAGATCAGTTTTTACATCTCTAGCATTAACCTCCAGTAGTCTGTTCCGGCAGAGGAACAGACTACCGGAATTTACCATATCCGGTAACCTCCCCATTGATTGTAATGGGATCTGTTGGGATCTGGTGGCTTTCTGACATAAATTCTGACTTTTGGAAGTACCAATATCACTGCATGCAGCAGCATTCGTCCGACTGAAAGCCGGCATTGAAGCTGGACAGTTAAATCCCTTTACAGTCAATGTGGATCTGATGGTGCGCGGTGGTGTCCTGCTATGCCAGATACGGTAATGTCCGGTAGTCTGTTCTTTTGCTGGAACAGACTACCGAAGTTAGATGTGAACCTACAGTACCTTAAAGTGTACCTGAGCTTTAAAAAAGAGTTTGTATAATGGTTGTACTTCTTTGTGCAATAATAACTGTGAAGGAACAGGTCTTTTTTTGGGCTTCTCTAATGTCTCTTTCAGCCATATTATTCCCTGTTTCAGCTGCATAACTCGATGCATTTCACTCAGAAGCAGGGGGTGTATCCCTTCTGTGAAATCTTCCAGCACTGTACTACTGTGACGTCCCTTCCCTTACTTCCCACTATGTTTGTTTTCAGCTCCAAAAATCACAGGACAGATAAAGGGGGAAAACACACTTACAGACACACAGAAGGCTCCTATAATCTTCAAAAGCTGTTTAGAAGCGGTTCTTTTATCAGTCTCTGTTTCTAAGGATGGATCTTGCCTGACAACAGGCAGTGGACTGCAACTCACGTGGAAGTGGCCGTGACTTTGCAGCTTTTTTGAAAGTGAATGCAGACAGATTTTTTTTTATAAGTGAAATGTGCTAGTTACTATTAAATAAATAGCACATGGTGTGCTGTCCGTTTTTTTTTTTTTTCTGGACCTATAAAAATGAATGGATCAGTATGCAAAAACCAAAACTGCATCCTAGATTGCATTTAGAGATGAGCGAATCATCCAAAATTCACTTCGCCGAATGTTCGTCGAATTTTTCAAAAGATTCGTACCTCATACGAATCTATTCGGCGAAGCTGCGTACAAATCATACGTTATTATGTGGTGTTTTGCGAATATTCGCACATTAATAACGAACATATGCAACTTATGTGAACACATACGCATTAGTGTACAAATTGCGTACGAATCCTCAGCGTACTATTGTCTAGCGATTGCGTAATATGCAGGCACGCATAACGCTAGGCCGCAGCGTGCACTCCTCAGAGGCAGAGCGAATTTTGCCTGACATCCAGGCGATCCTCAGCATTTAGCTCTGGAGAGCTTAAATACATGATCTGGCTGATGGACCGGCAGGATTACGATGGCACACACCGCCACCCAAAGTGCAGCAGGTGATCCGAGGCTTGCACCATTGTTTCGACACTGTGCGGGCCCCAGGCCAGATCCAGCGGAAATGGTCCGATTTGAGGTTTAAGTGCCCAGAGCAGCTTACTGAGATCCGTGCAGCTATACGACAGGGTGAGTAACAAAATATTTGAGCCTGGTGGAACAGTGGCCAACTATTACGAATTCTACAAGTAGAAGCTCCGGCTACATGTCCTTTGGCACTGCTGTCCTGTGCCACCTTCTCCTTTTTATTGAAGCTCGAGGTCTGGCTGGAACCCTTTTGCTTTTCCATGCCAGACATTTTCACTTGACTGTGGCCCTGCAGCTGGTCTTTGTCTTACTCCCTGTCTCTTTCCCTATTTCTCTCCCTGTCTCTCTCCCTGCCTGATTAATTACTAGCCCTGCACTGGCCCTGCAGTATCCGTAATATGTGTAATATGGATTCCCAGAACAATTACACCCCAATTTTAACACAAGAGTTCTCTGTCTTTCAGAACTTCACAGACAGTGCTTCTGCTCATCTCGGCAGTCGCAGCACAAATGATGTCACAGGCTTACCGAGCCTCTGAGCCAATCAGAGCAAGCCCTTCCCACTAGGTCAGGTGACCACTTTCTTCCTGGGCTTTTTGCCGTACGAATAACAAACTTACAGTAAAAGTTCGCTAATTAACTGAATTTGTACGCAACAGCGTATAAAGTAACGTATACTTTGCATTAGCGCACAATTTATCGGACAAGTACGTAGCGAATGCGTACAAAGCGTAAAGAACATTTGTGAATCTAACGGAGTGAATATCAAAAAATCCAGATTCGCTTCGGTGTGGAAAATTTGTAAGATTCAATACAAATCTACGACAGCGAATAGATTCGCTCATCTGTAATTGCATTCCTTTTGGATATGCATATCCTTTGCTGACATCACATTAGCAATCAGATTGTACAATTGGCAGTGTTTTGTGCCAGGATTTTCTGTTTTTCAGGAAAAAGTCCAGCCTGCTTTTACATTCGTCAAGTGTCTGCAAATTCCATTTCCCAGTGGGAAGTGCTATTTGTAATAGGAATCCCTTTTATACTTGATTCAATCTCTTTCAAGTAATTTCCCTTTGTTTCAATAGGATCTTAGGAAAGCAAATAACCCCAGCATGCAGCAGCACACTGTATATTTGCATTTTTAGGAATTACATGCTATACTTAGTGTACATAAAAAGCCGAGGTAATTTGTGTACATTTTTAAGCAAAATCGGGTGGGTCAGAATAATGTATATATGCCATATTTGTACATGTTATAGTGCAGAAGGGAGTGTGCAGCTGCACCCAGTGTTTGTCTTTTTTTGCATATAAGCCATGGCAGTGTGTGGCTGTACAATTGTTTCATGTTTGCAGGTCTTGGTCTAATTTTTTTAATTTTTTACAAGGGTTTTCCAGGAGTGAAATATTGATGACCTATTGTCAGGATAGGTGGAAGTCCAACTCTGAGCACCCATGATCTTGTTGCGCGGATTAGGACAGAGAGCAATCTCTGGTGGGAGCCCCCTCCCTATATATAACCACTAAGGTGCTGTGGATGCAATTTATCCTGGCATCTGAGGAGTTAAATGTCTGTGGTCAGAGTTGTCTCTGACCACAGACACTGCCTCCTGGTGTCTGCTGTGTAAAACGGCAGGAACCTGCTGGCTATGGAGGTTGCTCAGCCCCTAAATTGGCACCATCTTTCAAGACCCCACATTCACTGAGCATTCCCAAGAAAGCTGACTGGAAAAAGAAAGATAAAGGGAATGTTAGCATTCCCCTTACACTGTTTTTTGGTGTAGAAAAATTGGAAATGGGAGGGGGAAAGGGTTTCATCGGCACTGGCTAATTCATCATTATTTACACCAGAAACTTGTGTAAATAATGACTGAATTCTACGGCTCCGGGGTATTATAGATCAACAATCACTATTAGTAAGAGATGACATGCGTGGTTTCCTGTCAATTGATGCTGAAAACTGCAAAATGAGAATACCCCTCCAGATTCAACATGGCCTGTGTATTGCCTGGATTACAGGAGTACACCACCAATGAGGCGAGGTGAGGCGATTGCCTCAGGCAGCAGCAGGTAGGGGCAAGAGGAGGGCAGTGGAAGGGGGATTATTTGTTTCTGCAGTATAGTATTGGGAAGCACATTGGACACAGTATAGGGCGCTGTATTACCCTGTATGTTTTGTAGCTCTTATGTAATGTTTTTCAAGTATGTCTTTAACAGTATGGCTGAGGGGAAGTGGTTCGGTTAAGAAATTGGCATTGGAGGGTTGGAGCGCCATTTCAGTACGTATGTATTGCTAAAGTGCACTTTTAAAAGCCTATATAGGAATATTCTATGCAATTTTTATTTTAATTTTTTATAAAAAAAACTGGTGAATGGTTTTTGACGTCTCTAGATGCATTCTTCTTCCTTTCCTGGCTCTTAAAGGGGTTATCCAAGACTGTTAAATACACTCCCTGTGCCGCTCCTGGTCCCCCCCCCCCCCACTGTTGCTGCTGCTTATTCTCGTACTAGGATGAAAACATATAGTATTGGGGGGAGCAGCCAATGGCAGACGGTGATGGGGACGAGCCTCACTAGTGTCACCTGTTCTGCTAGAGATGCTCGTCCCCGTCACCGCCTGCCATTGGTTGCTCACCCCCAACACCAGATGTTTTCATCTGTGTACAGGGAGAAGCAGCAGCGGCAGTGCGAGGACCAGGAGTGGCGCAGGGTGCCAGGTAAGTATATTCATTGGGAGGGGCCCAGGCATATGGAGGGCATTTAAAAGTCTTGAATAACCCCTTTAAAGGGAATGTGTCATCAGAAAATGACCTGCTGTTTGAATCAATTTTTTATGTTTATGTATGCACTGGCCACTATTTCTAATAATTGGCGCCACTTCTTGGTTTGAACATATCACTTTAAGGCAGTTAACTCATTCTAATCCTGCCTGTAATGATATCACCTCTGTACATAGATAAGACAGGATCCACCATTCACAATAGGTGATTGTCAGAGCTTATCTATTCCTTGTACAATGACCTCTGCACAGGTCACAGGGCATGCCCAGAAAATTCTCCCATAGAAGTCAGTGAGGTCCCCTCCTGACCATTGTGTCTATGGACCATGAAGCTGCTGTAAAACAATTTTGTAAATGCTGTTAAGAATAGCTCAGGCAAGATGGATGCCCCCATAATAATGTTCAGGAAATAAAAAAAAAATAAAAATCTACAATCAGAAAATTTAAAAACAGATGAGAAAAAAAAGAGATGTGTTCCTATCTGGTTTTAACTGGCAGATTAAATTTTTGGTGACACATTTACTTTAACTTCCTTCTTTTTTTCTACTTTTAGCACAGCACACAGCCTGGCATGACTGTTTTACTTATTCCATTCACTGTGGCCAGAGAGGGAAGGGGGCGAGAGTCTCATCATCACACATCATCAATACTTACTTCCTACCTAAGATGAAGTTCTAGGTGGAGTCCCCTGAATGTATGTGTGCCATAGAGTTTAAACCTTTTGGCCACTCCTCCAGTATGCAGCAAGCATGTCTGTGAGATCACTCAGAAATGTAGTCTTATCAGCACAGTGGGGGATGGGGGCCCATCATTACACATAATGGTAATAATAAAAGGGAACAAAATTAAAGGGAAAGAACCAATCAATACTTAAAAAATACCCTTCTTCATGACATTTCTATGACTCTTGGGGATGGCCCAAGACTGAAACTTATCAACTATCCACACGATAAGCATACCTCCTAGCCGTCCTGGATCCAGTGGGTTAGTCTCAAATTTTGTTGCCCGTTCCACGGTCCTGGCAGGGCTGCTGCATGTCCCAATTTCTACTGTATCTGTGCCCTGAAGACACAGATACAGGTGAATACAGTAGTAAAGCAGGGAGCTGCCCTGCTTCACCATTTACTGGCCTGTGCAGTCCCCAACAAAAGGTGCGATGCAGTGATGTCATCACGCCAGCTGAGCAGGAAAGAACACAAGGCAGAGGATCATTCGTTCTGTTGATAGGAGGAACTGGATTAGTTGAGTATTGAGTGGAGAAAATTTTCTACAATGCAAACCACAGACTTTGTCCCTCCTTGGGCTTTTTAAAAGTTGGGAGGTATGGGAGAGATAAGTTTATGATCAGGGCTGGTCTGACCATTGTAACACCACTAATCCCATGTCTCCTGTGTAAGGTTAGTTTCACATTTTTGACACAGCTCTCAGGCAGTCTGTTCCAGCCAGAGTTCTCCAGATCCAATATTTCTGGATGTTACTAGAATGCCCACTGGCCCCATTGACTATAATTGAGTCTGGCCTAGATCCAGCCGCTACCCAACAAATATGCCAGGATTCAACCAGACAAAAACTGCTTCCCGCAACAGTTTTTGTCTAGCTGAAGCCCAGCATTCTATGCAAGAACAGCCTGCCAGAAAGATGTGCCACAAAAGTGAAAGTAGCCTAAGTGGAACAGTGGTCTAGCATGTGCACTGCTACTATTCAAAGTCTATGGTACCTCTGGCAACAGCAAAGTACAACTCTTAACTATCTGCAGGAGTGTGCCATAAGGGGTACGTTGGGTGGCTTGATTGCTGTGCCATTTAAATGGGGGTCATAAAACCCCCATTGTCATGAGCATGCAGGAACCAGCTGTTGGCCAATCAAGTGATTCATGGATGGATGAACTACATTCACCAGTACAACTACTAATCTAACATAATGGTTCTCGTTCTGGCACATAGCAAGAGGTCTTGAGTGGGGTCTATTTTAGGACTTGGAGACCCTCATAGAAATGCAAGTTTTGTACCAGATTTTTCCAGTTCTTTTATTATTGAGACCTGAACAGCCTTTAAATCCTTGAGTAGGAAAATGTATACAGTACATACATTTATACCAAAAGTTTTAAGGGCTAATATTTCTGAATTCTAACAATCCAGGCATATTATCTCATGACAATCTACTGTATGTGATATCTGGAGCCTGTGTTATGAGATGTCATATCTGATTATGTTTATTTGCTTTTGTATTTTAGCTCTTTTGTTGTAGAAAACTGTTTTTCAGTTACGCCTTACTTTACGCTGAGCCCTGCTTCCGTGTGTGTGCACAGATGTTTTTATCTATTTTTGCATCTCTTTAATGTATTGTTTTATTACAATGGTAGATGAAAAAAACAAGCCGCTTACTGAAAGTGTTTTTCTTATTTTCACTTGATACTAAAGCTTAATAAAAGCTTGTAATGCAAAACACCCCCAAACCCTGAGGGACACGTAGCAAAGTTGGTCATTCTGTAAAATAACATCTAAATGGACTGGTTAGAGTTATGTACCACTGTACCGCTAGAAAAAATTTGTATTTTGATGGTGAATAGCAACATGCAATGTGCTGCGATCTGATGGCTGACACGCTCTTTGCTACGAAGCAGCTCAAAAGATATAAAAGATAAAAGTTCATGTCTGATACACTTGCATCATCTGGGGATCACTGCAAATCCAAAGGATCCTTCAGGATCCTTTAGGATTCAGCCTGTCTACCAAAGGATTCTTCTATTGTCCAAGACTCAATAGAGCAGATTTACTAATCCAGTCTAATATTTAATATTGTAAACTTAGATTCGACAGTTTAAAGATGTGCCCGTTTTATCACAGTGCCTCATGGCAGATGATAAATTTGATGCAGCTTTGTAGAAGTTCAGACAATTGTCTCCAAATATGCACCACCTATTGATTTGGTTAATTTGTGCCGAAATGGCACGTTGGAATTAAGCCATGTCTACTCCCCTGGAAAGCCACACACTTTCTCAATAAGCTGTCACGCTCTGGTCTGGAGGGGAAAACCACACCAAGCGTAGGAGGGAAGGGGAAGAGGCCAGGAAACAAGTGAAGGAAAAGGGTCACCTCCTGCAGGAAACCCTGACACAAATCCTAACTGACTACAAGTATGAACAGGCCTCAAAGGTAGGCGAGTTCATACACAGCAACATAAACCAAACTGACCCTATAGGACCCTGCAACTACTCACAGGACTGAGTCTACAGGAGCGCTGACCCTGACGAAGGTCACGTAGCTGGGTCTCTGCAAGGGAGATGCGATCCAGGTCATCATAGATAATCCCCAAAGCCTTGAAAAATTCATCTACCGACTGGAGAGACTGCGATCCGGTCGGCAGAGAAAAGGCCCATGACTGTGCATCTCCTTTAAGCAGCGAGATGACCACACCAACTTTCTGTTCCTCATTACCAGAACAATGTGGACGCAGTTTAAAGTACAATTTGCATGCCTCCCTGAACAGAATAAAGTTATCATGTCCCCCAGAGAATCTGTCCGGGAGAGCGACTTTAGGCTCCAGACAGGCCAGACCACCACCACCCCCGGAACCAACAGCCTGTGGTTTCTGAATTTGGGTGACGGTTGTGCGGAGATCAGCTACTTTCAAGTAGAGACCATGTAGCCGTTCAGTTAGTGCAGTAATTGGGTCCATGTCTGCACTTAAAAAATGACAAACAGGAGTCTCCAAAAGGCCAAATAACACAACAGGGAAAAGCAGGGTAAATACAAAAGGGAAAGAGGACACTTATCTTAAGAAGAAATGGAAGCAACCGGATCTCAGGAGAGAATCACACCAATCCACCACAATGTCCACTGAAACTATAAACCACAAGTAACTGTGGTAGAAGCAGGAATCAATAGGGGAAGGACAATTCCCACACCCGCAAAAGCTGAGGTGAAGGCATGTGGTAAACAGCAACAACACAAAAAGGAAAACATGTCAGATTATGCCACATGTGCAAGCCTAGACGACTTTCTGCAACCTGTTGCAGGCATGTCTGTGACATAAGCCATGCCCTTTCGTCGAGTGAGGCACAAAAGCTTTCTTAGGGCTCATGCACATGAACATGTGCAGGCCAGGCCTGTGCTGCAGAATGCAAATTGCGGTCTGCACTGACCAGCTGCCCACCGTCTGCGGACGCGAACCCATTCACTTGAATGGGGACCATGAGCCGTATCCGAGGGTCTGCACCACAAAAAAGTAGTGCATGCACTACAGACAATCAGAGGCATGGACAGAAAACCCACGGAAGCATTTCATAGTGATTCCATGCCTCCGTTGCGCACTGCACCTTCTGGATTGCGGACCCATTCAAGTCAATGGGACCCCATCCATGATGCGATGAATAAACAGCCGGTGCCCATATATTGTAGACCTGCAGTTTGCAGGCAGCAATACAGGCATTGGCCAACAAAGGTCATGTGAATGAGCCCTTAGGGTGAGTTTATTAAGAAGGGAGTATTTTAAATCAGTTTGCGTATTTTGCACCAAATTTATCAAACTGCACACGCTGTTGTTAACAATTTTGTCAAGTGCTTCTCCAGTTTTCTGCATCACCCCCTTACTGGATTGGCTTTGGGACTGATTAAATCTGGAGTGAAAGTAATTAAAAAGGTTATCCAAGACTTGACAAACCCCGCCCAACAATGCCCGCCGGACCACTGGTGCTGACCATACTTACCTGGTCCCCTTCCCAATAATTCCACAGCTGTCTCCACATCTCCCCTGTGCAGATAAAAAAAAAACGTCGATGGGGGGGGGAGGGTTTACATGACCGGAGCAGCAAATAACCGGCCACAGGGGTGATCTGTTATACTTGCGTTGCAGTTTTTGATGCTTTTTTCGTGATAAAAAACACCAGCTCTAGATGTTATCTGAAGGTCTGTGGGAAATAAGGCTACTTTCACACTAGCGTTAGCACGGATCCGGCACCTAAAGGGTGCCGACGGATCCGTGCTAACGCTATACATGTGTGGAGCCGGAGCAGCGCTCCGGCCCCACACATGACACACATTAAAACAACATACAGACTACATACAAACAAACATACAGACATACATACAAACATACAGACATACATACATACATACTCACATACTCCCGGGACGCCGGCAGAACGTCTTCACGCGCCTCCTGCGCGCAGTGATGACGATTCCCCACAGCGCCCTCTGCTGGGCGCAGTGGGGAAACGTCATCGCAGCGTGCAGGAGGCGCGTGAAGACGTTCTGCCGGCGTCCCGGGAGTATGTGAGTATGTATGTATGTCTGTATGTTTGTATGTATGTCTGTATGTTTGTTTGTATGTAGTCTGTGTGTATGTATGCCGGATCCGGAATGACCCCCCATTGGAAATCAATGGAGGACAGATCCGGATTACTGGTGTGTCCACACCAAACGGATCCGTCCCCATTGACTTCCATTGGGGGTCATTCCGGATCCGTCTTGGTGCGGATGCCTGGACCGGAGAGCAAACCGCAGCATGCTGCGGTTTGTTCTCCGGTCTGAAGACGGAACGGAATGCTTTCAGGAGCATTCCGTTGTCTTCAGTTCAGTTTTGTCCCCATTGACAATGAATGGGGACAAAACTGAAGCGTTTTTTTCCGGTATTGAGCCCCTTTGACGGAACTCAATACCGGAATTTAAAAACGCCAGTGTGAAAGTAGCCTAAGACACACAGGCTAAAGAGGTTGGAGTTTCTTGAGAGCTCCATTGTTTGGTAACATTGACACCAGATTTTTTTTTTTTTCCGTTTTTCTACTGGGAATTAAGCAGCAGGAATCAGCAGAGCAGGGCATCTTCTCCATTCCTATATTTCTAGCTGCAATATTTTGTACCTTCCCTGTACCTTCCTGGATCATGCCATGTGACACTATGGGGGGGGGGGATACATTAATGATGGGCATGTAATAGCCAGGCCTGGTTCACATTAGGACGTGTGTTTTATCTGACAAAACAGTTCTGACGTCGTCTGGTCTCAGGAGATGAGTATTGCTGCAATGAAGTGGCTCGACCTGTGATAGTCCAGGAGGAGTCCTGTATACAGGACAATGTGTGATGGCTCTTTCATATGCTGATGTACAGTTTTCAAAACTGTGGCACAATGAAAGTACTCCTATTGGAAGTATAAGGCTCCTTTCAAACAAATAATACTGATTCTGTCAGGATCAGTTCGGGAAAAACTGCAATTGCGTTCTGTAGTTCAGTTTTTTCCCGCTCGGGTGCAATCAGTTTTGATGCGTTTTATACGCACGTGAAAAAAAAATGAAGACTTACAAACATCTCCTAGCAACCATCAGTCAAATACACTTTGCATCCGGATACAATACGTTTTTCACGGAAACCCCATTCACTTCTATGGGGCCAGGGCTGTGGAAAATCGCAGAATATATAACATGTTGTGATTTTCACGTAACGCAGAGATGATGCGTCAAAATCAATGCTCATATGCACAGACCTATAGAAATGAATGGGTCAGGATTCAGTGAGGGTGCTATGCCTTAAATACATGCATTGCACCTGCACGGAAAACTCGTGTGAAAGGGGCCTAAAGGAGAAACGTTGATCTGAGACTAGAAGCTGGTAGAGCATTCCTATCTTTGCAGTCTTCGTGCAATTTCTTCTCAGTGTCAGTAAAAGGTATAACCCAGGGCTGGTGAAAAATTACCTAGCCTTGCAATATTTTCAGTTTAATCAGGTTTCCTTAATTTATAGGTAATTAGGGGTAACCAGGGGCGTAGCTTTAGGGGGTGCAGAGGTAGCAGTTGCTACCGGGCCCAGGAGCCTGAGGGGGCCCAAAGACCCTTGTGCCGCATAAGAAGACACACTAAGCACTGAGGGAAGGAGGGCCCAAGCTGAAATCTTGCACCAGGGCCCATGAGTCTTTAGCTACGCCCCTGGGGGTAACCACACCCGTAGCTGCACATATACTAGCTGAGGGTGTATCACCTGGGTTTCTGAAGAAAGTTGTGTTGATTTGTTTTTGTTAAAGAACATTGGTTATTATGTATCTGTCTTTTATCCCTGTGGTTTTTCTTTAATAGTTTTTTTCATTTATGAGTCATGATTTTCGTAAATCTCTGGTTTTGAATACCACTTCTGATGTTAGTGTACCTCTTCAGGCTTGGCACACTACCGCAGCTTCTGTCTTGGCACACTGCCTATATTTCTGGCTTTGCATGCCTCCTCAGTCTTGGCAAACTGTCTATTCGGTCTTGGCACTTTGTTCTCTTTCTGATAATCTGCCTCGGATGCTGACTATGTCACAATGGTTTGGCCGACTACATGTGGGCTGGCCTTATTGTATATGAGCAAGGCCTACTGCATGTGAATTTTGTTTACTACCTGTGAACTTTGCCTACTACCCCTGAGCTTGGCTTACTGCCTCTGAGCTTGGCTTACTGCCTCTGAGCTTGGCCTACTGCCTCTGAGCTTGGCTTACTGCCTCTGAGCTTGGCCTACTGCCTCTGAGCTTGGCCTACTGCCTCTGAGCTTGGTCTACTGCCTCTGAGCTTGGTCTACTGCCTCTGAGCTTGGCCTATTGCCTCTGAGTTTGGCTTTCTGCCTCTGAGACTGGCATTGGCCTGTGGCCCATGTGTTTAGCCTGTGACTTCTATCTCTAGACATTTTGGTGGCGGTGTGCACCCTGGCACAGTATCAGCTTAGTACAAATATTTTTGGAGGACACTATGTCTACAGTACTCTAAATTTCAGGGAAAATAGTTGCTGGATGTCAGAGGTATTTGGTGGTGTACTACCCTGTATGTTTTGTAGCTCTGTATGAAATGTTTTCCAAGTATGTCTTTAACAGTAGGGCTGTAGGAAAGGGATAAGGTTAAGAAATCGACATGGGGGATGGGGAGTGCCTTTCAGTTTTTGTCTCAGGCAACAGAAAGGCTAGGTGCATCCCTGCCCATCCCTTATATTAATCTTTGTTAGTTCTCAGGTGTGCTGTAGTGGAGATGACTGGGGAAAAGGACATTTACACTTACTGGTAATTGGGTTTCTTGGAAGTCTCCACCATGTCTCATTTCTTTTGGATGAGTATATGTTTAATTTTGCTCATGTTCTGCCTTTTGGGTTTTTGACAAATCACTGAAGGTGGATGATGGAGAGGGTTTTTTTTAGCCTCTCTGGGTGTGTTTTTCCTAGAGCGTAAAGAAACCGAATTACTGGTAAGTGTAATTATCTTTTTTTTAATTGTTTAATTTTTTTTTTAATTTTTAACAGGCTACCATCGAAATCTGACTAAAGTCTAAAAGGCAGTACATCTGTCAGATGAGCTCTCTGATGCCCAGCACCTCACTGTCTGCTACTTAAGAGAAACTAAGCTCAAAGTATTTTAGATTTATGTTAGATTTATTTTTATAATAGTTTTTTTTAAGATTTGAGCTTAGTTTAGCTTCAGCCTTAAAGGGGTTGGCCAGTTTCCTATACTGATATAAGTCATCAATATCAGATCTCCAGCAGTCCGACTGCCGTCACTCCCACCGATCAGCTGTTTGAGGATAACGCAGCACTCTTGTTCTCTCACTGTTTACTTGTTCGTTGTTGACATCGCAGCGATGATCAGATGTAGTTACAACTCCTCCGTACCATTCACTTCAGACGAAGATGGAGAGTAGCTGCCATGTGGATGATGAGCATGTGAACAGTGAAGAGAAGACAGCACCCTCATGAGTGCTGCGTTTTCTTCAAATACCTGATCGCCAGGGATACTTGGAGATGGACCCCTGCTAACCTGATGTCAATAACCCATCTTGAGGATAGGTGATTAGAGAAGCTCTCCCACAAATATTTTTTTCATGTTCTTTTCAAAGAATAAAAATGTTTGTGAGAGTGCTTCTTAAATATAGGAAACAGGCCAACCCCTTTAAGAAAATTGCTTTGTAATATCCCTGTGTTTCAGAAACACTTGTAGGTTACACCTATTGCTTAACATTACAGGGAACCAGTTGCATCATTATGTTTCGTAACACAGTCACCAGCATTAACTCATTTCTTTTGTATTTTTTCCCTGTGCCCATGAGTTATTTGTTTGATTGATTCTAACATTACACTTTTCACACATTTTTTATGCTCCCGTCATCACTCTCTGAGCATACAAGAGAAAACATAGGTGCAGATTTACTAAGACTGATATTTCCTATGCCAGTCTTAAAGTGGTTGTCTCATCTCAGACATAGCTAATATATGCCATCAATATCAGGTAGGTACGGGTCCCACCTCTGAAACTTGCATCTATGTCCAGAACCCCCTAAGTGAGAGAGAGCACACCAAGCAATCCACCCTCCATTCACCACTATAGGAGTTCAAAAATAGCAGAGTTTGCTCTCTCAGCTATTTTTGTAACTGTCATAGCAGTGAATGGAGAGCACCTGTGCATGCGTGGAGTGCTGTCCTCTACTTTAGGGGCCCTGTTCTGGAGATAGGAGAAGGGCCCAGAGGTGAAAGATACATCTATCTGACTGTTATAACTTATCTTAGCAATATGCCATACAAAGTCTGAGATGGACCAACCCCTTTAAAGGGGTATTCTCATCTTAGACAATGGGGGCATATCGCTAGGATATGCCCCCATTGTCTTATAGGTGCGGGTCCCAACGCTGGGACCCGCACCTATAGCCAGAACGGAGCGGGGAGCGCTGCGCCTGGAGGACCCCAGGTTTCCGGGGGTCCGGCCACCACCAGGCGCAGCTCCCCGCGCCGCTCATACGAATGAATGGGAGTCGGGCCGTGCATGCGCGGTGCGCTCCCATTCATTTCTATGGAGCCGACGGAAGTAGCCGAGCCAGCGCTCGGCTATTTTCGGCGGCCCCATAGAAATGAATGGAGGGCGGCTGCGCATGCGCAGTGCGCCCTCATTCACTTCGGGGGCTCCGTTCTCGATATAGGTGCGGGTCCCAGCGGTGGGACCCGCACCTATAAGACAATGGGGGCATATCCTAGCGATATGCCCCCATTGTCTAAAATGAGAATAACCCTTTAAGGAGGAATTTATCAAATGTTGCACATTGGGGGAGATTTATTAAAACTGGTGCTAAAGGAATCTGGCTTAAGGCAAACAATCCGAATCTGGAAAATGAAAGGATCAATCTGATTGGCTGCTATGGGCAACTAAGCCAGTTTTCCTTTGCATCAGTTTTGATAAATCTCCACCATTGTTTGCATTTGATGAATCTCTAAATATAACATTTTTGTCTAAAGATGCTACTCCAGTTTTTGTATGCCACCAACCTACTGGAGAGATACTGTCAATTTTATACAACTTTTCAAAAAGGTACAGTTGATAAATCTGTACTTATTGACCCCAGTTTTCTGTTGCAAACTCCTATAATAATAAATGATAGAAGAAAGTTTTAAAATAACATTACATATAATCAGTAAACCACCCAGGATCTCCAGGGATATTATCCACAACCATACCATGTGTTAAGCTCTTCAGAAGCAAGTAATTTTGTATTTTCCAAATAAATATTAAACATAGTTTTTAAGATATTCACCATGAGACATCTGTTAATATTTTGGACATTTTGTATTTTCCAAATAAATATTAAACATAGTTTTTATGATATTCACCATGAGACATCTGTTAATATTTTGGACATTTTGTATTTTCCAAATAAATATTAAACATAGTTTTTATTATATTCACCATGAGACATCTGTTAATATTTTGGACATTTTGGGATTTTTTTTAAAGTTTTTATATGATAAATGTGGAAAGGGGTTGCATTTTTAATGTGTATTGTATATTGCAGTGTATTCTAATTTTACCAGCATCCAGATGCAGGGTGTATTAGGTGTCTCAATATGGCACCACATGGCTGCCATGGCAGCTGTTCTGTACCTCTGTACCCCTTGTTGCACACTAAGAAACTCTAAACCCCCCAGGAATATTTCAGGGATGCTATAATTATACTTCTAAAAGTGAGTATAATTGTGGTTGAGGGAATAGGAGGTAAAGAACATAATGTTGTGTCAGTACACCTGGAAATACCCTAATATTTCTATCATTACTTTGTATTGTGTGTCATGTGTAGCAATTAAAAATAACTGTAGCAGCTGCTACTTCTTCCACCTTCTCAAGGCAATGATCTGCCCAAGCATTTAAAAAGCCACAGCGTTTTCCTTTTAGTAAACTCTCCTCTGCTGACCTCTAGTGGCCACTAGAAAGACTGCAATACTTCATAAGTTTTAGTTTATTTATTTATTTATTTATTTATTTATTTATTTATTTATTTATTTGTTTGTTTGTTTATTTTAGGTGTGCAGGGAAAAAAAGACAAAAAAATATTTTGCAAAAAAGATGGGTTAACAAAAAAAAATAAAAAAATGTAAAAAAAAATATGTGTATATATATATATATATGTATATATATATATATATATATATATATATATTATGATAGCAATTTTTTTATGAAAACAATTTGCAGAAAATGGAATAAATGCACTCTAGGTACCGTTCAATGCTATAATTTTCTTCCATCACCATTTAGCAGTATCAGAGGATCCTGATACAACACAGGGAATTTCTTGTACGTATGATGGAGTGTATAGACTTTTGTATGATGGCACAAACTGGGATCCGGAGTTTGGTTCTGTCCTGCAATGTTTGCAATGCGCTTAGCCCTATCAAGTGGCCATTGACTTTTTTATTGTCATTCTCCAGAGGTGACTAGGTTTACCTGCCATGAAGAATGGTGTTCCCACCTGTGTTTTTTCCATAGTTAACTGTATAAACCTTATTTCTATACCGCGTAGAGATGAGTGAATTGATTCTACCAATTTGAAATTTGTTCCAAATTTCCCAAAAAATTTAG
This sequence comes from Rhinella marina, assembly GCA_900303285.1. Lineage (NCBI taxonomy): Eukaryota > Metazoa > Chordata > Amphibia > Anura > Bufonidae > Rhinella > Rhinella marina. Next base: position 206,777 of record ONZH01016956.1, on the reverse strand, counting down.
AGTCTAACAAACCCAAATTTCTTGTGGTTCATTCTGGGTGAGTGAGAGAGGTAGAGGGAACTGCAATATCACATTTTGTGGTTTCCTAGGCTTCAATCTCTATCTCTCAAAAATAAGTCCTAGGAGACCATAGACTCTTTCATATATACATAGACCTATTTGATTGGGGTGGAATTGATTTGAACTTTTTGAAAAATTTGCTGAATCAGACACAAGCTTTACCATGTAAAGATCCGAGAACACTAAGTACAAGTTTAAAAACGATCATCTTCAGTGTGGCTACAAGATTGACCCTTCAAATGATGAGGAAGTTGCTGTTGTAGCAACCATACAAAACTATGGGGAACCAGATAAATTTTCACAATGAAAGAGAGAGGTTTTTCCCACCAAGCCAAGTAGAGATTTACTATGGACGGTGAAAGTGTTGCCTCCTTAGACGCTCCTATAAGGGCTCGTTCACATCACCGTTCAGCCCTTCCGTTCTCCTGCTCCGTTATAGGAGGAGGAGAATGGAAAGGAAGTATGCAAAATAAAGAAATGAATCTGGATCGCACATCCTCATGCTATGTTTTGATCTAGTTGCTTCTCAGCATAATTAATAGTATACTACCCCTCTGTCTTATAGTGCACATGAGGCATTAGTATACGTTTTGATCAAAAAGCATAGGCCCACTCACCGCGCCAAGGTTGCCTCCTCGAGTGGGAACCTACTCTAAATTTGGCGCGGCGCTGCGCGGCGACCACCGGCGCCACAGCACCATACCGATAGGCGGCGAAGCCCAGCAGCCAGACAGCGCCCCCGCTGCCGAGCTAAGCCACCCTGGCACTGAGCTCCACCAACCCACCAGCACAGCACCAAGGCAACAATGGCCGCCGCGCAGCACCGCACCCAACCTTTCTCTGCTCTCAGGAACTCCAACTGAGAGAAAGTAGGAATTTATAGACCCTCATGCAGACACCTGCTAATTATGTGCGATCCAGATTCATTTCTTAATTTTGCATACAGAATGGAAAGGAAGGATTCGGGACATAATTGAGCTGAACAAAGCCTACAGACCCCATAGACTATAATGGTTTCAGCTTAGAAGATGATTTTTGGAGTGGAGACAAAAGTTTTGCACGCAGGACTTTTGTCTCTATATACACACTCATAGAGGGAAGGCTATCAATCACTGATAGGACCTCCTCCTGGACTTCAAAGCCCAGAATGAGCAGGAATTTAAACATATATAATACAAGTTATACTGAATCTTTTCCCATAAAACCATATATCAATCTGCTCAGCTCCTCCTGCCCTATAACATGGTGCTTGTAGATTACACTACATATTGTTGGAGGCGGGTTCCCTTTAAAAAGATTATATGCCAGCAACTATGGAACAAAATGGTGGTGGAAATCCCAGTTTGTAGATTTTGAGAAATAAGTGGAATATTAAGGAAAATTTGGAAAAAAAACACACTTCCTATCATCACAAGTTTAACTCATTCTGAGACTTACATAGTATGCTGCACTATCCAAAATAATAGCAAGTTGTAAAACTACTACATCTACGAGTTTTTGAAGTTTCTTGTAAAAAATGTCTGATAATATCATTTTCTGTGGAACAGTCAAGGTTTTATGTTCATCTAAGGCTACTTTCACATCTATGGCACGTCTGATCCGGCCAGACAAAAAATGCTGCATGCAGCAGTATTTGCCGAAAGCCACCATTTATGCCAAAATGCTGCCAGATCACCTCCAAATCCCATTGTAGTCAACTGTAGAATCCGGCAATTTTCACAGGAGATGTGAAAGTAGCCTAAATGAATGAGCTCTTCTAAACTAGCTCCTGGAGTAGTCCAGGGACGAAGCTTAGTATTTTTTAACAAAAAGAAAATACATGTTCATATCACCCACGGAGTCTGACCACAGATGCTGTAGTTCAGAAATAGCAATTTACTCCTGGAATATAGAGGCAAGAAATAAAAAGATGAGATTTGCAATAGGCATTTATTAGTCTTTATTTAGCTTGCAAAGCTTGGATACATGACATTGTAGACTGCTCAATCGATTAGGGGAGCTACAAGCCCTTTGTGTCTTCTCCAGAACCTTGTCAAAGCTCAAATCCCATCTGATCTACTGTAAATGTATTTTATTTTATTCTTTTTTAGTTGTGAGCTCAGATTAGCTTCAAAAGAAATAAGAACAGGGTTGTAGAGAGAGCCATCTGAGAGCTCGTCCGACAAACTTGGCATAGAGCTGTCTGCATTATACTGCAAGCTCTACAAGACAAACGATTCATAATAAATACAGTTTTCAAATCTCTTTAAATTGTTTAAAAAAAATACATGTAATGCAATTAAAAAAAAACATTCAGAGGTCTATGGCCTTAAATTTTAGTAGATAACTAGCCAAATGCACACTCTTCATAGGGCACAATAAGATGCACAAGTATAAAGCCTATGTACACTTTCGGAGGCACATTTTTTAATGATTACATGTTACCCATTTTTGGCTAAAATCATTTTTTCATTTGGCCTTCATTAAAAATATTGAGCTGTTCTGTCACAAAAGGGTATATGTCACAAAAGCGTGTTTTTCTGGTACTTTTACTTTGTGCGGGTCATCTAATAAACCTTATCTCCACAATCTTATTAGTAAGATTAGAACTGGTCTGATGGAAAAGATTGAAAATCCACAGGCAGCTAGAAGAGCATCTCAGCACTGTACAGAAAAATGGACGCCATATTTTTAATAAAGACCAATAAAAAAATATTTTTAGCTCAAACTGAGTACAATGCAATAATAAAAAAAAATTCCCACAAAGGTGTATATAGCTTTTAAATTCATACTCTTAAAGGGGTTATCCCATGACTAATGTAAAGAATCAAAATTAGACATCATATATAGTGCATGACAGTCTCTATGGTTGGTGTTAGAGAGAAAGAGGTAATTTGCAAATCTTTTCCCAGGAAAAGGGAAGAGCCCGTAAGACTCCTTACAATAGCTGGTGTCTCTGCATGAGAGTTTGAATGAATGTGATTACTTTTTAATTTACCTGTGTGAACACCCATGTATGCGATGACTAAGGGCCATGCGAAGTCTTAAAATGTGTGAGCGTTGGTTTTCATTTTGCACTTTTCTATGGGTTTTTATAAATAAAAAAGCTAGACCCCTGGTAATGGTCTCACCATCATGGGAGCGCCAACATAAGAGGGTTGTCCTGATTGTAAGCAGAGCCTATCTTACATCGCTTTATGACATTTTGTTATGTATGACCTCATGCAGCTAGTTATGTTTTCTAAAGTGCCTGTTTATTTGGTTTCTACGCAGACGACCTCCCTCCTCCAACCAACATCACCTTTACAATACCCGACATGTTTCACGTTCTTTTCAAATGGGATCACGTCGCTGCCAACTGTTCCCCGAACTATAAAGTTAGTGTTTCAGCCCCAGGTTACATCGATGGAATCCAGGTAATGTGGCATTTCAGTTGGTGTTTTATAAACTGTTACATGTGGACCGATTGGTAATCATTTTACTGAAATCATTACAAATTATTAACTAGAACTCTCATGACTCTTCATCAAAATTCTTATGAAATTGGGAATAACCTTACAAATACCCAATATTGGGTTTTCTGGGAGTAGAATACTGATGACTTATCCTCAGGATAGGTCATCAATATCTGATCAGAGGGGGCCGACTGGGGTTCATTGGGCTCACCAGAGGAAATAATTCTTGTGGCCCAACTCGTATATTATCAATAAAATCTTTGATTCAAAGAAATAAACCCTAGTGATTGGCTTCAAATGCAGCTCCAAATGAGTTTACTTCTACTAGGCCTTAGGGGCCCACTGAGGTATCGGAGCCTATCAGAGGTATCAGAGTCCAGTCGGACTCTGGATGCAGCTCATTCCCATTCAAGTGAATAAGCCTGGGCTGCAATACTAAGCACAGCCACTATACAATGTACACCGCTGTGCCAGAGTGCTGCAGACTATTCAAATAGCTGATCGGCGGTAGTGATGGGAGTCGGACCCCCACCAGTCATATATTGATGACTTATCCTAAGGATAGGCCATCAATATAATACTAAGTAAATCACAGAAAAAGGGTATTAGTGCACAAAAATAGATGCATCAATATATACTGTATAAACTAAGACCTCATTCTGATATGATAAAATCTGAGACTCTTAGCCAATATATTTTGATCAAAACACATCTGTGCCCACCTACCCAGCGTCACGGTGGTCTCAGGTCAGGCAGGTCCTACGCTAAACCTAACTATGCCGTTGGGCATCTATATCTAGGAGCATGGACACTGCACATATAGGTGTGTTGCTCCTAGTGACCTCTATGTGCATACAGCAACCAATGAGAGGAGGAGCAAACACACCTATATGTACCACACAATCAAGGCGCTCAATTTGATAGGAAGAGCAAAAGTGCACAAGAATGCTACTCAAGATAAGCTAAGAGCGCATTCACACCTGAAGGTGCCACTCTCTCAGGTACATGTTATAAACTAAGCAAAACTCACAGAGACAAAAGGATATCCTTTTGTCTCTGCTTAATCAATATAATACTCCCAGAAAAACCTCTTTAATCTCCATTACTTTCTAGAGCTGAATTCACAACTAAAGGGGTTATCCCACGATTAATTGAAAAAAGAAAACCCAACATAACCTAGTACATGATGATTTCTTTCTATCAAAGCTAGAACCAGCCCTGTACCTCACATGGATCCAGAAACCTCACCATTCATTGCGTCAATTGTTCTGCTAGATCTATTTCAAGCTGTCAGCTTAGACGGCATGTTCTTTTTCAGGGGATGTGTCATTTCTGCTGCAGCTTATGACAGTTGAAGGATGTAATTGAGCAGGTGCTTCTGTCTCAATGAGCAGGACAAAGTAATAAGAAAAAGAACAAACAGCAGGTGGCGCTATACAGATATAGTTCATTGAATCACTCAGTAGCTATGATACATTTTTTAATTTTTTTTAATTACATGCTGTTAGAAAAGTGTTCTGATCCAGGTGCTGGTCTGAAAACTGTAGAATATTTTTCGTGGGACCACTTTAAGTGAGAATTTTAAATGCAAATGGAAAAATGTATTCCAAACGAGGATACTCAGTATATGTACAGCAAAATGACCCTATATCCGGTCATATACTTCATGTTAACATAGCCTTATGGGCAGTGGTGTAACTAGAGTTCTATGGGCCACAGGGCAAACTTTGGATCGGGGTCCCCCTCCCCATAATAAGTTTGAATGCATTATAGCACGCTGCCACTGATCACTACACAAACCATAGCATCTGAATAATGTGTGGACTCCCCGACCCCTACAAATTAAAGGGGTTGTTCACTTCATTAACCCTTACAGTACCAGCGCCGTACATGTACGGCGCTGAGGCGATGCGGGCACATGGCGCCCGCTCGCAAGTGCGGCGGGCGTCATGGCCGGCAAGTCTCTGCTGTTTCTAACAGCAGAGACTTGCCGCTACTTACCCGATCAGTGGCGTCTTGCTGGGCCTTTAGATCACGTGATCACGGCATCTAGTTGCGTCTTTCCGGGTGGTGTACAGACACCCCGTGTGGCCAATTGGGGTGTCTGTACACGATCTGAAAGCTGTAAACCTCGCTGATGAGGTTTACAGCTTTCAAAGTGCAATTCTTATTCTGGCCACTAGATGGCAGGCCAGAATAAAAAATGAGCAATTCTTGGATTTATCTCAAGCTAGTAAATCCCTGATTGCTCATAAAGAAAAAAAAAACACAATATATCAGCTCATATTTGAGCTTTAAAATAATCACAAAAATTTTTTAAAAAATGTTAAAAAATATATAAAAAATAAAAAATATATAAAAGTTCAAATCACCAACCTTTCCGTATAAGTAAAAAATAAATACCTAAATAACAATAAATATAGACATCATGGGTATCATTGTGACCGAAAATGCCCGTACTTTTAAAATATAAAAAAAAAATTCCAATACGGCGAATTGTGTGGCGGAAAAAAGCGTCCAAATGGCGATTTGCCGTTTTTTGTTGCTTTTTTTTTCTAAAAAAAATTAAATAAAAAGTGATCAAAAAGTCATACACACCCCAGAATGGTATCAATAAAAACTTCAGATCACCCCGCAAAAAATGAGCCCCCCATACAGCTCCGTACACATAAATACCAAAAAGTTATAGGGGTCAAGATATGACAAGGAAAAAAAAAGGGCAACTTTCTAATTATTTTATCACTATCAAAATGCAGGAAAAACTATACATATTAGGTATTGCCGGATTCGTACTGACCAGTAGAATGAGAGTAACTGGTCAGTTTTAATGAACATCGAACGCTGTAAATAAGAAACCCGTAGAACTGTAGCGGAATAGCGTTTTTTTTGTAATTTCACCCGATTTGGAATTTTTTTCCCGCTTCCCACCACACCATATGCAATATTAAATGGTGGCATTGGAAAGGACAACTTGTCCCGCAAAAAATAAGCCCTCATACAGCTATGTGAACAGAAAAATAAAACAGTTATGGCTGTTTGAAGGCAGGGAGCGCAAAACGAAAATGCATAACCGAAAAAACCTCCGGTACTGAAAGGGTTAATTGACATTTATCTTGTAGAGAAAGTTAATACAAGCCACTTACTAATGTATTGTTATTATCCATATTGCTTCCTTTGCTGGCTGGATCCGTTTTTCTATCACATTATACACTGCAATCCATTAGTGGTCTTCATGCTTGCACACTATAGGAAAAAACGTCAGCCTCTCTGGTGGCCAGGACCTGAGAGGCTTGCACTTTTTCCTATATTGTGCAAGCACGACCACCACTGATGGATTGCAGGGTGGTCTGTAACCATGGAAACGAGAAGTGTATAGTGCGATGGAAAAATGAATCCAGCCAGCAAAGGAAGCAATATGGGTAATAACAATACATTAGAAAGTGGCTTGTATTAACTTTCTCTACATGATAAATGCCACTTTCTGAAGTGAGACAACCCCTTTAAATTATTTCCCCAATTTGTAAAATATAAATGACCTGTTTTAATGTCCTTCAGGGCTCATTCAAACAGCCGTATGTTGCTTTCCGCAGCTAATCCGCAATTTTGTGGTAAACATGCAGACCCGTATGCTGTGAGCATCTTTGCTTCCTATGTCAGTGAAAATCAGGACTGGCCCCACTAAAGTCTATGAGTCAGCAAAAATGTGGAATGCAATCAGTTTTTTTGCGGATATTCTGAACTGTCTAAAAAAATTAAAAGAAAACGGACTTGCATTTTTGTGGATAGCAAAAAAACATATGGTCACCTGACTAAGCCCTTACTCTAATGAAAGCCATGTGGTGAAATTTATTGTTTAATTACCTGCTTACTGTACTGATAAAGGAAGCATGGCACAATAATGGCAGATCTCCTGCTTCTCCACAGTGCTCCTCCCCTGCCCTTCCAAAGCCCAAACAACCATTGGCTGCTCAAGTCAGCTAGCAGCCTATGCAGGATGGGAAATAAAAGGGCCTCCCTGGACTTACCATATAACTAACTCCAAAACTGTCCAGCACTATCCGCCACCTCACCAGCACACACACCAACTATCAAAGCCCCCCCCATGCCCCTGACAGTGCCTTCAGTCATAGTAATTCCCCCCATAATTCCCGCACTATAAAGATTTCTTTAGTGCCTACTATATTCCCCAATAATATTAATGCCCATATAGTGCCCCTGGTGATAATAATGACCCCATAGTGACTCAGTATAAAAAATGTATCCTTAGTGACCCTAGTAACATAGTAAGATAGTTTATAAGGCCGAAATAAGACATCTGTCCACCCAGTTCGGCCTGTTATCCAGCAAGTTGATCCAGAGGAAGGCAAAAAAAAAAAACCCTGTGAGGCAGAAGCCTATTTTCCCCACTTTAGGGGAAAAAAATCCTTCCTGACTCCAATCAGGCAATCAGAATAACTCCCTGGATCAACGACCCCTCTCTAGTAACTATAACCTGTAATATTATTACCCTCCAGAAATATATCCAGGCCTCTCTTGAACTCTTTTAGTGAACTCACCATCACCACCTCCTCAGGCAGAGAGTTCCATAGTCTCACTGCTCTTACCGTAAAGAATCCTCTTCTATGTTTGTGTACAAACCTTCCTTCCTCCAGACGCAAAGGATGGCCCCTTGTCACAGTCACAGTCCTGGGGATAAATAGATCATGGGAGAGATCTCTGTACTGACCCCTAATATATTTATACATAGTAATTAGATCTCCCCTCAGTCTTCTTTTTTCTAAAGTGAATAACCCTAATTTTGATAATCTTTCAGGGTACTGTAGTCCACCCATTCCAGTTATGACTTTAGTTGCCCTCCTCTGAACCCTCTCCAGCTCTGCTATGTCTGCCTTGTTCACAGGAGCCCAGAACTGTACACAGTACTCCATGTGTGGTCTGACTAGTGATTTGTAAAGTGACAGGACTATGTTCTCATCACGGGCATCTATGCCTCTTTTGATACAACCCATTATCTTATTAGCCTTGGCAGCAGCTGTCTGACACTGGTTTTTACAGCTTAGTTTGCTGTTCACTAAAATTCCTAAGTCCTTTTCCATGTCAGAGTTACCCAATGTTTTACTATTTAGTATGTACTGGTGACTGGCATTATTCCTTCCCATGTGCATAACCTTACATTTGTCAGTGTTAAACCTCATCTGCCACTTCTCTGCCCAAGCCTCCAATCTATCCAGATCCATCTGTAGCAGTGTACTGTCCTCTTCTGTGTCAATTACTTTACATAGTTTAGTGTTATCTGCAAAAATTGATATTTTACTGTGCAAGCCTTCTACAAGATTGAAGAGAATAGGGCCCAATACTGACCCCTGTGGTACCCCACTAGAGACAGTGACCCAATCTGAGTATGTACCGTTAAAAACCACCCTTCTATCACTGAGCCAGTTACTTACCCACATGCAGACATTTTCTCCCAGGCCAGGCATTCTCATTTTATATACTAACCTTTTATGTGGTACAGTTTCAAATGCTTTGGAGAAGTCCAGATATACGACATCCATTGATTTGCCGCGGTCAAGTCTAGAACTTACCTCCTCATAGAAACTGATTAAATTAGTTTGACATGACCAATCCTTCATAAAGCCATGCTGATATGGAGTTATTTGATTATTTTCATTGAGGTACTCCAAGATAGCATCTCTTAGAAAACCTTGAAGAACATTTTAGGGTTAGTTTTACTCTCTTTGGCAATTTATATCTCAGTCTCTAATTTGGCTGGTTTTATTTATCTTTTACATGGTCTATTTTTTTTTTTCTTTTTCTTTTTTTCACCTTCCTGTTTTGGTGATATAAATGCTTTCTTTTTGTCATTTATTGCTTTCTTTACAGTTCTATTTATCCACATAGTTTTTTTCTTATTTCTTAACCTTTTATTCCCATACGTTATCTACCTCTCACAATTAGATGTTAGGATGCTTTTAAAAATATCCCATTTTGCGGCTGTATTTTTATTTTTGTCCCAGTTAGTTAGGCCTATGGCCTCTCTTAGTTGGCTGAATTTAGCTTTTTTGAAGTTTGGTATTTTTGTTCCTCCCTGAAGAAACACTCTTTTGACTGACAGTTGGAAGGTTATTATTGTGTGGTCACTATTTCCCAGGTGTCCCCCAACCTGCACATCTGTTGTTCTGTCAGGTCTTTTGGTTAGTACAAAGTCCACTGTGGCCGTCCCTCTAGTCGGGTCCTGAACCATTTGGGAAAGGTAATTGTCTTTGGTAAAAAAAAATAACCTCTATGGTGACCCAGTGATACAAATGCTCCCACAGTGCTCCCCAGTAATATCCCCCCACTACCCATAGTAATGTCCCTATTGCGCCCACATTAATGTCCCTATACTGCCCCCAGTAATGGCCTTCCACTGCTCCCAGTAATGTTCATCCCCCCCACTGCCCTCAGTAATCTCCCCATGGTGACCACAGTAATTTTTCCCACAGTCTTCACTCACTGGTAACTGGGTCCGACTTTCACTGTACTTCATGCCGGCCCCATCAGAGCACTCATCACAGCAGAATTCCATCTACTCCATCCGGCATCTATCAGGCTCCAACGCTGCCCTACTAGTAGTATTCACGTATGATGCTGGTGGGTGGAGCCTGACCAATGTTAGTCAGGCTCCGCCCACCCACTTAGTTTGTGAATACTACTTACTAGTAGGGCAGTGCTGGGGCCTGATAGATCCTGGACCGAGTGGATGGAATGCTGTTGTGATGAGCGCTCTGACAGGGACCCGGCATGAAGTACAGTGACCTTGTCGGCTCCCATTACATGAGAGCGCAGCACCCATGAAGAATCTCAAGGCTGTACAGAGAAAGGGCTCAACATTTTTAATAGAAAAATTATTTTCTGCTCAAAATGAGTACAATGGAATAATAAAAAAATGCCACCAAAGGTATATATAGCCTTTAAAGGGAGTCTGTCACCTCATTTTCACCTATATAACTAACAGCAGTGCCCCACAGAAGATTACATACACACCTGTGAGCACTTTGTGCCTTTGTTCCATGTCCAGAAAAAGCACCTTTTTTCCTGCTGGAAAACAGCTCCCAAGTGCCCGGCTGAAAGTGAAACTAAAAACAGCTTTCTCTCCCGACTAGATTTGTGATATATTTTCTGATATACTAGATATAATGGTATCAAAGAAGGTCAGAACCATTTTTCTATCTGCTACCAATCCCAAGCTAAAGCACCCCTCCCCTCTTCAGTCTGGTTTGCTTTGGGCACTTGCAGCAGCAGAGCTGGGCACTTGGGAGCTGTTTTTCTGCAGAATAAGTGCTTTTCCTGGACATGTGATACAGATACAAAGTGCACACAGGTATGTCTGGGATGTGTCTGCAATCTTCTGTGGGGCAGTGCTCTTAGTTATATTGGTGAAAATGAGGTGACAGACTCCGTTTAAAGTGACTTTGTATAATGCCCCTGGACTGTCAGCTTGGGAGGGCAAATGCAACAAACTGCATTTCACTGCCCCATATCTGTATGTAAGTTTTTTTAGCAGATGCTCCTGCTAGTTTTTCTGTATAACTGATGAATACATTTTATTCCTTTTGGTGTGTAATATGTCTGCAGTCATCTGCTTTAGTTACTACTGCAGAGAAAGCATTGACCTTCAAAAACTTGCTTGAGGTTATATAGGATGAGTTTATGAATGCACGAGAATAACGACAAGTAATTTTATGGATGCTTCTTTTATTGCCACAGACGACCACCAGCAAGTTGTCCTGGAAACCGAACATTTACAAATTTCCTGATCTAAACAATAACTTTTCAGTGGAAATTTTGGCTTATTGCAATGACATGAGAAGTCCAGTGGTCAAAAGAAATATGCCGTTGGTACCAGGTAGTAATTTTTTGAAATTCATATCTCAACTGATCACTGCAGATTGTGAGAGGGTGGAAGGGAATAAGGGGGGAAGAAGATGGCTGATCTTCTGGGACACATATAGAATCATTTTTATGTATTTTTCACATGTTTATTTGCAATATGAGACAAGGGATTTAGAAAAGAAGTGTTGAATTTTATTTTCTAGTTTTGAGTTCCTATAGTAAAAAGCACTGTACGGGATTAGCAGAGCTTTCTACCAGAAGTGTGGCAGGAGTGTACTTTAAGTACTGTGGTGCTGTTACTCATGTATATATTGCAGCCATGTTTATTTGGTGGTTCCTTCTTCTCTGTTCAGGTGGCACAAGTTGTGGTTGCAGTTTAGATTCTTTAAACACACATTCACCTGCAATATGGAATGAATTAAACATGGAGATCGGGACCTCCCTTCTCGGTTGGGCCTAGAATCCAACCCCTCAGAAATAATCCTCAGAATTTATGTCTACTGCCTAAACAACGCTAAATCTAACCTTGATCCTTACACACCCAACCCTGAATTACCTTTCTGCTAGTAACCCGATGCATCTGCCCCAAAGAGACATCAAAACTGACAGAGAACCAATCTTAGCTAGGGTTTTACTTTTTAAACAGCTGTGCAAACATATACGCTGCACTTTGACTGGATGTCACAGCAAGGAACCCTGATCATAGTCTTCCTCAGTTTACCGTATGCCACCACCACTGGGAGATATTTCATCGTATTATTTTCTTTTGTTATTTGACTCTGTTTTAAAGACAGTAACACATACAACAGAAGGGCCAACAGGCAGCCATGTCCTGTACAGTAGATTTGGAAAGTCTTCAGATCCTTTGACTTTTTTTTCATATTTTGCTATGTTGCAGCCTGGTGCTAAAATTTAAAAAAAATCATGTTTCTCCCATCAATCTGCACTCTATAACTCATAATGAGAAAATGAAAACAGAATTTTATAAATTTTTGTAAATGTATTAAAGAGAAAAAAGATAACATTTTGATATGACACTTGAAATTTAGCTTTGGCCTCCCATTCTACACCTTGATTGGAGTCCACCTGTGGTAAATTCAGTTGATTGGATATGATTTGGAAAGACACAGCCCTGTCTACAGTCATGGCCAAAAGTTTTGAGAATGACACAAATATTCTATTTTCACATGATCTGCTGCCCTCTGGTTTTTATGTGTGTTTGTCAGATGTTTTTATCACATACAGAAATATAATTGCAATCATATTATGAGTAACAAAAGCTTATATTGACAGTTAGAATGAGTTAATGCAGCAAGTCAATATTTGCAGTGTTGACCCTTCTTCTTCAGGACCTCTGCAATTCTCCCTGGCATGCTCTCAATCAACTTCTGGACCAAATCCTGACTGATAGCAGTCCATTCTTGCACAATCAATGCTTGCATTTTGTCAGAATTTGTAGGTTTTTGTTTGTCCACCCGTCTCTTGATGATTGACCACAAGTTCTCAATGGGATTAAGATCTGGGGAGTTTCCAGACCATGGACCCAAAATCTCTATGTTTTGTTCCCTGAGCCATTTAGTTATCACCTTTGCTTTATGGCAAGGTGCTCCATCATGTTGGAAAAGGCATTGTTGATCGCCAAACTGCTCTTGGACGGTTGGGAGAAGTTGCTCTCGGAGGACATTCTGGTACCATTTTTTATTCATGGCTGTGTTTTTAGGCAAGACTGTGAGAGAGCCGATTCCCTTGGCTGAAAAGCAACCCCACACATTAATGGTTTCAGGATGCTTTACAGTTGGCATGAGACAAGACTGGTGGTAGCGCTCACCTCGTCTTCTCCGAATAAGCTGTTTTCCAGATGTCCCAAACAATCGAAAAGGGGATTCATCAGAGAAAATGACTTTACCCCAGTCCTCAGCAGTCCACTCGCTGTACCTTTTGCAGAATATCAGTCTGTCCCTGATGTTTTTTCTGGAGAGAAGTGGCTTCTTTGCTGCCCTCCTTGAGACCAGGCCTTGCTCCAAGAGTCTCCACCTCACAGTGCGTGCAGATGCACTCACACCTGCCTGCTGCCATTCCTGAGCAAGCTCTGCACTGCTGGTAGCCCAATCCCGCAGCTGAAACACTTTTAAGAGATGGTCCTGACGCTTGCTGGTCTTTCTTGGGCGCCCTGGAGCCTTTTTGGCAACAATGGACCTCTCTCCTTGAAGTTCTTGATGATGCCATAGATTGTTGACTGAGGTGCAATCTTTCTAGCTGCGATACTCTTCCCTGTTAGGATATTTTTGTGCAGTGCAACGATGACTGTACGTGTTTCTTTAGAGATAACCATGGTTAACAGAAGAGAAACAATGATGCCAAGCACCAGCCTCCTTTTAAAGTGTCCAGTGGTGTCATTCTTACTTAATCATGACAGATTGATCTCCAGCCCTGTCCTCATCAACACCCACACCTGTGTTAATGGAGCAATCACTGAAACGATGTTAGCTGGTCCTTTTAAGGCAGGGCTGCAATGATGTTGAAATGTGTTTTGGGGGCTAAAGTTCATTTTCTAGGCAAATATTGACTTTGCAAGTAATTGCTGTTAAGCTGATCACTCTTTATAACATTCTGGAGTATATGCAAATTGCCATTATAAAAAGTGAAGCAGTAGACTTTGTAAAAATTAATATTTGTATCATTCTCAAAACTTTTGGCCATGACTGTATATAAGGTCTCATAGCTGACAATGCATATCAGAGCAAAAACCAAACCATGAGGAGGAAAGAACTGCCTATAGAGATCAGAAACATGATTATGTGGAGGCATAGATCTGGAGAAGGGTACAAAATACTCTGTGGCACTGAAAGTTCGCAAGAGCACAGTGACCTCCATAATTCTTAAGTGGAAGAAATTTGGAACAACCAGGACGCTTCCTAGAGCTGGTTGCCCCACCAAATTAAGCAGTCAGGTAGAAGGGCCTTGGTAAGAGACATGACCCCAATGGTCACTCTGGCTGAGCTCCAAAGATTCTGTGTTCATATATACTGTATAGCGGTATAAAACAGATGGCACCGAGACATGGCAGTAATAATCACAATCTCAGAACTTGTAATATTGATCAGAGATTTCTTACATTGGATTACAGGTAATGAAGCAGTGAAAAGTCTCAGCTGTTTGTGGCAGTATGCAGAATATATAAACTGCACTTGGCAGCTCCGAGCAGACTCTCCACGCAACATTCGGTATAAATTGCTTTATTGGTGAGTATCGGGAACTGTTCATGTATAATACATTTTTATTAATTTATAATAAAATAACCGTGTATTAAAAGATTTTCCATTTATTTGTCAGTTTTGGTAAGATTACATGAAGCAGCCGTACTTCTACTCCTCACCCCAAGAGAATCTGATACTGGCAGACTGAGCTGTCAGCTTCCAGAGAGAGCAGGCAGAGCCACGAATGTAGAGTTCCACCTCTCCTATGTGGTGTGGGGATTCGCTCTGGTAGGCAAGGTGAGCGGACGCAGAACAGAGGCAGAACAAGACAGTTCTTGAACAAGTGCAGTGTTTATTCACACAAGCAGGCTTTAACAAAATAGAAAAACATTTAACTTCAGTTGAAAGTCCTGGTGTTCATTCACACCAAGCTGCCATTTCAGCACAAAAAGTCCAAGTCCAGGGTTATATCGACCTGTCTTCCCCAAACAGGTCACAAGCCTTCATCCAGGCATAGGTCTCCTCTCCACACTGCTGCCATTCAGCTGTTTTTTAAAACAGGTGCCGGCAAAGCCCGGACCAGCACCTAAGATCCAGTCCAGTGCTTGACCTCACCTGGCTGTCAATCAGTCCAGCAGCACATGCTGGGAGGAAAATTCCTTCCATCAAGCAACAGACCCTTCACTGTGTCACAGTGGCTGCAATTGAGAGTCAGAGTACCTAGGAGCCCCCATTAATTGTTCTATGCAAAGCCATCCAGCAAAAATAAAATGTATTCTGCGAGGTGAAGTAAGTTATCACCGAAGTTTCGCAGGATTTTGGTGAATAACTTCAGGATCTGATTTTTAAACTTTAAAGTGTAATTGACATATTTTTTTTATTTGCTAGTTTATTAGAGCTTGGCATGTATACCTGAGTTAATCTGTCAATGAATTTCAAAAGATCTGTAATTACCTTGTAATAACTGTTTCTATAGCTTGTCTGTCTTCTCTTTAGTATAAACAGAAGACAGAGGGGCGGTCCTTCACACTGCATGCCTGCATTAGGCTTCAGAGTGGGAAGGCGTGTCTCTCAGTAATCCAATCTGATTGGCTGGCAGGGAGCTGCTGGCTACAGCAAGTGTGTATGTGAAGCAGAGGCGTAGCTAGAGGTTCAGCACGGGGGGGGCGAAACATAGTTGAGTGGGCCCCCCACTTAGTGGCTTCCCATACGCACGTTTCCAACTTCACAGGCACATACTACTAGTTGTGGTTATAATATTGTATTAGAAAGATGACTGTATAAACTGCTAGATTATCTCTGCTGTTAAGTACAGTACAATAGACTTTCCATACCCTAGTCTAAATACTCTACCACATAATTCAGTAAAATATAGGAGTAATAGGAGTAACAAACAAGGGGACTCCTATGTTAAAGGAAACCTGTCCCCAGTTTGTACATCACTAAACTAACAGTCCCCTGCCCCCATCAGACCTCAGATCAGCTTAATGTGCCCCCATCAGACCTCAGATCAGCGTATTGTGCCCCCATCAGACCTCAGATCAGCGTATTGTGTCCCCATCAGACCCCAGATCAGCAGAATGTGCCCCCATCAGACCTCAGATCATCAGAATGTGCCCCCATCAGACCTCAGGTCAGTTTAATGTGCCCCCATCAGACCTCAGATCAGCGTATTGTGCCACCATCAGACCTCAGATCAGCAGAATGTGCCCCCATCAGACCTCAGATCAGCAGAATGTGCCCCCATCAGACCTCAGATCAGCAGAATGTGACTCCATCAGACCTCAGATCAGCAGAATGTGCCCCCATCAGACCTCAGGTCAGCAGAATGTGCCCCCATCAGACCTCACATCATCAGAATGTGCCCGCATCAGACCTCAGATCAGTTTAATGTGCCCCCATCAGACCTCAGATCAGCAGAATGTGCCCCCATCAGACCTCACATCAGCAGAATGTGCCCCATTTAGACCTCAGATCAGCAGAATGTGCCCCCATCAGACCTCAGATCATCAGAATGTGGCCCATCAGACCTCAGATTAACAGAATGTGACCCATCAGACCTCAGATCAGAAGAATGTGCCCCCATCAGACCTCAGATTGGCTTAATGTGCGCCCATCAGACCTCAGATCAGCGTATTGTGCCCCCATCAGACCTCAGATCATTAGAATGTGCCCCATCAGACCTCAGATCAGCAGAATGTGCCCCCTTTAGACCTCAGATCAGCAGAATGTGCCCCCATCAGACCTCAGATCGGCTTAATGTGTCTCCATCAGACCTCAGATTAGAGTATTGTGCCCCATCAGACCTCAGATCAGCGTATTGTGCCCCCATCAGACTTCAGATCAGCAGAATGTGCCCCCATCAGACCTCAGATCAGCAGAATGTGCCCCCATCAGACCTCAGATCAGCAGAATGTGCCCCCATCAGACCTCAGATCAGCAGAATTTGCCCCCATCAGACCTCAGATCAGCAGAATGTGCCCCCATCACACCTCAGATTAACAGACTGTGCCCCCATCAGACCTCAGATCAGCAGAATGTGCCCCCATCAGACCTCAGATCGGCTTAATGTGTCCCCATCAGACCTCAGATCAGCGTATTGTGCCCCCATCAGACCTCAGATCAGCGTATTGTGCCCCCATCAGACCTCAGATCAGCAGAATGTGCCCCCATCAGACCTCAGATCAGCAGAATGTGCCCCCATCAGACCTCAGATCAGCAGAATGTGCCCCCATCAGACCTCAGATCAGCAGAATGTGCTCCCATCAGACCTCAGATGAGCGTATTGTGCCCCCATCAGACCTCAGATCAGCAGAATGTGCCCCCATCAGACCTCAGATCAGCCCACCCAGCCACATAAGGTTAAGCGTGCAGCATCAGGTCATAGTGTGCGCCGGCCAGGGAAGAGAGTGTAGCACTGGACAGCCGCAGCGCAGGACAGGTAAGAAAGGTTTTTATTTTAACCTTATGTGGCTGGTTGGGCTGATCTGAGGTCTGATGGGGGTCCCTACATACAAGTGAGCGCTTCAATAATGGAAGCGCTCACTTGTATTCACCTGATTACAAATACAGTACTAAGGCCATGCCTGCTGGGCCCCCCAGAGTCACTGGGCCCGGAGCCGTCGCCCCCCCCTGCCCCCCGGTAGCTACGCCTCTGATGTGAAGTGAGCGAAGGCAGTTTTGGCCTCAGAGAACTGGCAGAGGAGCCATCTTCAGAAGATCCTCATATTGTGGAAGGGAAAGGTGGTGCACGTGAAACCTCAGGTGCACACTGCAGACACAGTGTGGGAACAAAAAAAAACTTCAACCAAAACTTGAACACCCAGAAAATATTACATGTCAAAATAGATGTTAGTTTATTAAGAAGCAATATATATTAAAAGGATTTTCCAGGAGTTCAATATGGCCCATGCTCAGGATAGGTCATCAATTCCTGTATCTCATTGATGGGGGTCTGACTCCTGGAACCCCCTCTAGTGAGCATCACGTTTATCATTCACACAACCTACATGCAGCTCAGTCCCACCCAAGTGAAAGGGCCTGCCCTGCAATACCAAGCACAGCCACTATACACTGTGCCTGCTTTGCTATTGGGGCTCTATGGCCTCTTCGAACAGTGGACCCCCACTGATCAGATATTGATGACCTCCCATGTTGTTCACTTTAACCCTCAAAATTCCAGAACAAGAAAATGTAAAAATGGCAGTAACACCCTATGTATACGTGAAGAAAATAGGCAAGAATTAAATACACAAAAAATAGAAAAAGAATTAAAATTTCAAGAATTAGTAAACAGTATATGGTTTTAAGGAATATGAACACCAGAATGGTTATGAAATGGTTAAAGGGGTTGTGATAAAATATTTTCTGACTTCTACAAATCCAGCTATTATGCTAGGGAAGCAGAGGACTGGAGAAGTGCAGTTTTGCATGATACTCACTGAAACGAGTTCTTCAGCAAATAGAGGAGGATCCAGTTAAAGGGGTTTTCCGAGAATTTTGATACTGAGGACCTATCCTCTGGATACTTCATCAGTATCTGATCGGTGGGGGTCCAACACCCTGGACATCCACCAATCAGCTTTTCGAGAAGGCAGCGGTGCTACCGTGAATGGGGCTGAGCACGATACCAGGCCATGGCAGGGGCGACTGTGCCTTCTCAAGCAGCTGATCGGCGGGGGTCTTGGGTGTTGGACCTCCACCGATCAGATACTGATGACATATCCTGAGAATATATCAAAATCTTTGAAAATCCATGTAAAGAGAGCCTGTAATCTGAAAGCACTATGTTATAGAGCAGAGCTCCTCCTCCAGTGGATTGATATATCATTTTGTAGGAAAATATTCAGTAAAACTTGTGTTTTATACATTTATATCTCTACTTTTTCTGACTTCAGCTGTCGAATCAGTGATAGCATTCCCTGTATAAGAGCGCATATAGAGCTCATATATCACTGTCAGTCACTGTATAGACAAATTTAAATTGCCTGTTTTACTGAATCTTTCCCTACAAACCTATTTATCCATCTGCTCTGCTCCTCCTGCTTTATAACACGCTGCCTGTACAGCATTATGTGGTGACAGGTTCCCTTTAATAAATTTACTTTCAGCAATAATTGAACTCACTGTCAGCAAACTAAATTACATGTAAGGCCCCTTGCAGACGAGTGTCACACTAGGGACTTGTAGCGAGGCACTCGGCCTGAACTCCCAGCACTGCCAGGGTCACATAGCATTATATTGATTTATGATGCTATGTAACCCTTAGAGTTCTGGAATCCCAGAGCTGTAAGGGTTACATCATAAATCAATGTAATGCTATGTGACCCTGGCAGTGCTGGGAGTTCAGGCCGAGTGCCTCGCTGTGAGTCCCTAGCGAGACACTCACTCGTCTGCAAGTGGCCTAAGTGGGAATTTTCCTTGATGTGGGGTTTATTGGGAGGCCACACGCAGATAATGGGAGTGGCAGGTACACCAGTACGGTGAGCAGTGGTCTGTAGTACTGATTCATAAAGACAGGTGGCGTACTCTGAATTTTCTTCATTGCCACTTATCCTGAAGATAAAAGTCTCAGTGCATTATTGACTCAGTATCGTCATTTATTTTAATGCAGGGAAGAAGATAGTAGCTCTGGAACTTTGCCTGAATCCACACCGTAAGTAGATAATGTTATATGTTTATCTTGTATCATAACATTTTATTATATTAGGGTTGCTAGCAGGCTTATAGGCAAAGATGACACAGTGGGGCAGATTTACTAATCCTGTGGACGGCATAAATTTATCCAGGTTGGCTAGACCTACGTCATATTTGTCTCATTGGCTCAGACTGGATGATAAATCTGGTTCTGGTTTTTCTCCGACTCTATACCAACTATTGGTTACTTTGAAACAGACCCTTACCCTATAACTGACACAATTTGGTGTCAGTAATGGTGCTGTTTGGTACTGTTCAGACTGTTTGAGAAGGTACCGGTTCTCCTGTAAGCGCTTCGGCCTTCTCCCTGCTCACCAAGCACAGCGCCGTACATTGTATAGTGGCAGTGCTTGGTATTGCACTTCAATGGGGCTGAGCTGCTAGAAGGATGAACGTTTTGTTCTATCAGCCTAGGAAAAACTGTGAGAAGGCCGTGGTGCTCCCAGGAGCGCCGGTGCCATCTCAAACAGCTGATCAGCCCACTGATCACACACTGATGACCTACCCAGAGTATAGATCATCAGTATAAAAACCCCTTGACCCCATCCTATGACGTCACTGTGCACAGGTAGTTAATGCTCAGTGCCATAACGGTACATTACAGGGATGGCGCAGGCTCTGGAGCTTGCAGGTGCCGGCTGTGTAACAAAGCTGGTACCCGGCTCTTACTGCCAGGATTAGAGATAACTTCTAAGATGCTGCAGTCAACCATGGAGTCTGAATGATCAGACAGAAGGAAGGAGCTCTGTCCTTTAAACGACACTCTCAAACACAGTCGCAGGCCGCCAAGTATTTGTCATGGCAGCTGGGGGGTTTCCACGTTTCGGATACTTTATCATACTACCTCAGGCAGGATATAATAGCCTGCATTGTACAAAGCTAGAGTTTTAACAATAAAAGAGTATTACAGTGTATAGTACAAGTAATTAAGAGACAACAGGTTACACTTCCCTAAGGGGGCTAAAAAAATAATCTGAAGAAAAAATAACCTTTTCAAAAGTATTTTTAAAAATTATTTTAAAAATGACAAAGATATTTATCAAACGTGTGTATATACAGATAGATAGCTGGCTAGAGATAGAGTACACCTCAAGTGAAAATGGCCAAATTGTACCCAGTTAGCCGTGTTACCTCCCTGGTGTCATGTGACTCTTTAGTGTTACAAGGTCTCAGTTGTGAATGGGGAAGCCGATGTGTTAAATTTGGTGTTATCGCTCTCACACACTCTCATATTGGTCACTGGAAGTTGAACATGGCACCTCATGGCAAAAAACCCTCTGAGGATCTAAAAAAAAGAATTGTTGCTCTACATAAAGATGGCCTAGGCTATAAGAAGATTGCCAACACCCTGAAACTGAGCTGCAGCATGGTGGCCAAGACCATACAGTGGTTTAACAAGACAGGTTCCACTCAGAACAGTCCTCACCATGGTCGACCAAAGAAGTTGAGTACACATGCTCAGTGTTGTATCCACAGGTTGTCTTTTTAAAATAGATGTTTGAGTGCTGCCAGCATTGCTGCAGAGATTACAGTGGTGGGGGGTCAGCGTGTCGGTGCTCAGACCATACACTGGACCAGAAGGAAGCCTCTTCTAAAGATGATGCACAAGAAAGCCCGCAAACAGGTTGCTGAAGAAAAGCAGACTAAGGACAGGGATTACTGGAACCATGTCTTGTGGTCTGATGAGACCAAGATAAACTTATTTGGTTCAGATGGTGTCAAGTGAGTGTGGCGGCAACCAGGTGACGAGTACAAAGACAAGTGTGTCTTGCCTACAGTCAATCTTGGTGGTGGGAGTGTCATCGTTTGGGGCTGCATGAGTGCTACCGGCTGCGGGGAGCAACAGTTCATTGAGGGAACCATGAATGCCAACATGTACTGTGACATACTGACTCAGAGTATGATCCCCTCCCTTCGGAAACTGGGCCGTAGGGCAGTATTCCAACATGATAACGACCACAAACACACCTCCAAGAGGATCACTGCCTTGCTAAAGAAACTCAGGGTAAAGGTGCTGGACGCACTAAGCATGTCTCCAGACCTAAACCCTATTGAGCACCTGTGGGGCATCCACAAATGGAAGGTGGAGGAGCACAAGGTCTCTAACATCTACCAGCTACGTTATGTCGTCATGGAGGAGTGGAAGAGGATTCCAGTGGTAACCTGTGAAGCTCTAGTGAACTCCATACCCAAGAGAGTTAAGGCAGCACTGGAAAATAATGGTGGCTGCTCAAAATATTGACACTTTGGGTACAATTTGGCCATTTTCACTTGAGGTGTACTCACTTTTGTTGCCAGCAGTTTAGACATTAATGGCTGTGTGTTAAGTTATTTTGAGGGGACACCAAATTTACACTGTTATACAAGCTGTACACAGACTACTTTACATTGCATCAAAGTGTCAGATCTTCAGTGCTGTCCCAGGAAAAGATATAATAAGATATTTACAAAAATGTGAGGGGTGTATTCACTTTTGTGAGATACTATAGATAGATAGATAATGAGAGATAGATATAGATAGAGAGAGAGAGAGAGAGAGAGAGAGACATAGATAAACAAGACAGACAGGTAGTTAGATAATTTGATAGGTAGAGAGATATTATATTAGATATCTATCTAGTAGATAGATAGATATTAGATATCTATCAGATAGATAGATAGATAGATAGATAGATAGATAGATAGATAGATAGATAGATAGATAGATAGATGTTGAGTAGGGAACCAGTTGTTAAAAATTTGAATCCCACCCCTGGGTTCTTGTATTGTTTTATCCCATCCTTCCCCCTTGGCCAATTTCTTTCTGAATTTTGAAAGCCCTCTTAATGTATCTCAAAGAGCTGGATATTTTTGTTTCAGGTTTGAAGTTTTATTACGCAGTGGAAATGAATGTGAGGAATATTATACTTCTGGTGGAATGTATTCAGGATGCACGTTCAGCTATAAGTACAGCCTTACAGATCATAAGGAGTTAATGTTCGTGGTAACAGACGCATCGCACAGTGTAAAACCTTACTTCTACTATACAGCAGCCAAACAGATAGGTAAGTGTTATTCTAAGTTGATGGCAATGGCTGTTTGTGACCAGCAGGTGAACCGTGAGATCTGCTTACTTGGGTTGTCATGATAACTATGTATTTTAGGGTTTGTATTATGGCCACATGGATTATTTTTAAATACAGAAGCATGATTTAGGTTAGTTTGACAAAGTGGCGTACATAGGGAAGTAAGGGCCCCATAGCAAGGATTAAACCAGGTCCTACACAGGACAGAAGGGGTTTTTCTCCTTAACCCCTTTCAATGACCCTTTGGCCATTTCTCCACTGTCTTATTTGCTAAAAGTTGTTCCTTTAGAGGGTAGAGTCCTGACCAAGTTTTCACCTCCAGTAGAAGAGGAGATAATCCCCTCTTGTCCTGGGCCCCATAGCAGTCACATGGTCTGCTGCTATGGTAGGTACACCCTTGGTTTAACACCAGCGTTTGAGAGCTTCAGCAGACTTTTCTGGCAGAAGCTGTCCAGATCCAGCATTGTTGGAAGCTGCCTGAATGCCCGGCGGCACCATTGACTATAATAGTGATTCGGCTTTACAGCCACAACTCTTATGCAGAGAATTGGCCAGACATATATGCGCAGCGGTTTTAGGCTACATTCATACTAGCGTTTCTATTTTCCGGTATTAAGATCTGTCATAGGGTCTCAATACCGGAAAAAAACGCTTCAATTTTGTCCCCATTCATTGTCAATGGGGACAAAATGTAACTGAACAGAATGCAGTGCTCCAAAATGCATGCCGTTCCGTTCTCATACCGGAGAGCAAACCGCAGTATGCTGAGGTTTTCTTTCCGTCATGGGATGCGGAGCAAAACGGATCCGTCATAACCCGCAATGCAAGTCAATGGGGACGGATCCATTTTCTCTGATACAATCTGACACAATAGAAAAGGGATCCTTGACTTTCAATGGAGTTCACGACGGATCCATCTTGGGTATGTTAAAGATAATACAACCGGATCTGTTCATAACACATGCAGATGGTTGTATTATCAGTAACAGAAGCGTATCTGCTGAGCCCTGCCGGATCCAGCAAAAAATCTAGTGTGAAAGTAGCCTTAGTCCGGCCGATTCTTGGCATATTTACCGGGTTGATGCCAGATTTCCACCAGTTCTTATAATACTCAATGGGGCCAGTGGGCATTCAGGCAGCTTCTGGTAATGCCAGATACAAAGAGCTCCAGCAGGCAGTTCTCTGCCAGAACAGTCTGCCAGAGCTCTCAAACACTACAGTGAAACTAGCCTTTCTTATACACTATGGCAGTATTATTTATTGTGTGTGTATAGTAATGCTATTTATTGTACTGCGTGGTATAACTGGTATTATTTATTCACTAAATACACGCAATGATTGTCTATCTAGTGTATGTGACTCTTATTGTATGTGTATGTAGGTCTTTTATGCATATCCAGAAACTCCCATTTAACCAGTTATCTAATATTGCTTAGCAGAGAATTTTTATTTAATTTCCTTAATAGTGACCTGTGGAAATGTAGATGATCCATAAATCTATCACAATGATGTTAGAAATCATCAGTTTTTTTAAGTCTGTGAAGAACGGTATTCGCTAATTTGGTCGAATAAATGAATGTGTCTTTATTTATCACAGCAAAGCTCAGAAGTCCAAATATAACGCATGTGTCTGAACCAATAAATAAAGTTATCCATGTAAACTGGACTGTGTCACCTAAACGGTGGGAATGCAAGTTTGAGGTTCTTGTGACCTCTGATACATGGAGTCTCCCTCCACTCACGGTAAGTCCTTATTGCTTTGAATATTATCTGTCTGAGGAATTAGGAATCATGATCCAGGGTTTAGACATGACCATTGTCTTTCTCTGGAGGGGGTCACCTGGAGCATTGGTGTTTGGAGGGACCCTTGGACAAGCGGCTGACATCACTGCCCCCATGTGGTTGCAGCCAGGTCTTACAGCAATACAGAAATCGTCTTAACGGACTATCCATCTCTCTGGTAACTGACTATTGTTCTGTTCAATTCTGTTGTACCATACCACTTGTAATTGCATATCTGACCGTTGTATCCATTTGCTGTGTATATAGTTATATCTCGCGAGCCCTTAAGTTGATTAAATATATAATTTAATATTGTGCTGTTCTTGTATCTCGATCATGAATCCCCACATCCGTGTTCTCAGTAATATTGTTATATGCTACCCGGGTTGGCTGCTCACCCAATATAATCCCTTACGACAGCTGGTGGCATTACTACTGGGCTGATAGACTCGGTTTCACTGGTGATAGCGAAAAGGGTCTCTCAGCTGGTCAGGATTGCGAGTGAGCATAGCACCATGCAGGGATTGCGTGGGCTACCCTCTCTCCTTTCCTGTGCCTGCCTGTGCCCGCGCAGACAGGAGCCGGCTGTGAAAAACCATGCTGTACGTAAACTTTCACCCCCCGAGGGGGCGTGGAACGTCATGTGTTTGTAGGCAAATAATGAACCGTACCACGTGATCCCCACGTAAGCACGTGCAGGGCAGGGCTGCGGTTCATCACATATTGGTGGCAGCGGTGGGATCGAGATACTAGTGAGTGTGAGACTCATACTCTAGACCAGGGGTAGGGAACCTCCGGCTCTCCAGCTGTTGTGAAACTACAATTCCCAGCATGCTTCATTCATTTCTATGAGAGTTCTTAGAAGAGCAGAGCGAGTATGCTTGCTGGGAGTTGTAGTTTCACAACAGCTGGAGAGCCGGAGGTTCCCTACCCCTGCTCTAGACACTAAAGACTACCAGCAGTAACTTGTGCCGCTGGAGTCTTAAGATCAGCTCAACACTAGACAGTCTGTGTGCAAATGCAATAAGGTGTGTGTGCATTAGGTTGCAGTCTGTGTCAGTGATCATCGGTGGCATTGATGGCCAATTGCACAAGAAGAAAGGCTAAGGAGATGGCTGATGCTATTACAGATGGCATGGAGGACACAGTCCAGATAAGGGGCCAAGAGGAGGTGGAAGGCAACTTTTTGAGAGGTGAGGGGGAGCACAGCCAAAGCTCCCCAAGGAGCTAGTTGCCGGAGGTCAGGCCCGCTGGGAGCCGATCTTCACCTGCCCATCCCCTCAGCCAGGAAGGCTCAGATGTCCTCCTGCAAGCTGCCGTAGTCAGTCTCCAGGCGGGGGATCGGGCCATCTATGAGACTCTCTGGGCAGCATATCGCGAGCAAGCTACAGAGCGTCGAGAGCAAGCAGAGGCTGTGGAGCGGCAAGAGCAAGCAGAGGCTGCAGAGCATTGAGAGCAAGCAGAGGCTGCAGAACGTCGCAAGCTAGCAGAGGCTGCAGAACATCACGAGCGAGCAGAGACTGCAGAACACGAACGTCGCAGGCAGGCCTAGCGAGAGCACCAGCTGAGAGTGCTACAGCTCCAGTACCAACTGCAGCAGCCCTCCCCAGCCAGATCTGTGTCTGCAGAGATCTGGATTCACAAGCTACAGGCAGAGGACTTCCCCCTGCTGGACAAAGATGGGGACTTGGACACCTTTTTGTTGGCATTTGAAATTAGTACCAGCTGCCGGAGGATCAGTGGGTATGATTCCTAACGCCACGTCTCAGGGAAAAGCCCTGGAAATCTTCAGGTATCTGCCCAGCGAGACAATCTTGAGCTATGAGGATATCAAGCAGGCTCTGGTCCGGCAGTACAATTTGACCCCTGAGATGTACCGGAAGAAGCTCTGGAGTTTGCAGCGGGGCCCTACCTGGGGGTGGAGGGGAGTGGCCGGCTGCAGGATAAAAGGCCCCAGAGAACAGAGGCCATTGTCTTTCTCTTGAGGGGGGTCACCTGGATCACTGGTGTTTGGAGGGACCCTTGGACAAGCGGCTGACATCACTGCCCCGCATGTAGTTACAGCCAGGCCTTACAGCAACCCAGAAATCATCTTAACGGACTATCCATCTCTCTGGTAACTGACTATTGTTCTGTTCAATTCTGGTGTACCATACCACTTGTAATTGCATATCTGACCGCTGTATCCATTTGCTGTGTATATAGTTATATCTAGTGAGCCCTTAAGGCAATTAAATATATAATTTAATCTTGTGCTGTTCTTGTATCTCGATCATGAATCCCCACGTCCGTGTTCTTGGTAATATTGTTATATGCTACCCGGGTTGGCTGCTCACCCGATATAATTCGTTAACGGACCGGAGTTATATCAAACGACAGCTGGTGGCAGTACTACTGGGCTGATAGAATCGGTTTCGCTGGGGAGAGCGAAAAGGGTCTCTCAGCTGGTCAGGATTGCGAGTGAGCATAGCGCCACGCAGGGATCGCGTGGGCTATCGTCTCTCCCTTCCTGTGCCTGCCTGTGACCACGCGGACAGGAGGCGTCTGTCAAAAACGGTGCCGTATGTAACCTTGCACACCCAGAGGGGGCATGGAACGTCACGTGTTTGTAGACAAAAACTGAACCGTACTGTGTGATCCCCATGTAAGCACGCGCAGGGCAGGGCTGCGGGTGCGGTTTTCACAATCTGTTATAGAGATAATAGTACAGATATATATATATATATATAGTATATAGATATGGAAAATAACTGAAAATATCATTAACCACTTCTGGACCAGCCACAACCTATAAATGTCCAGGTGGTCCACACTTAAAGGGGTTTTCTTATGAAAAATATTTTACATTTTTCAAATCCATCCTTCAATTGCAGCCAACTGCAGTAGAGAGGACACACCCCCTGAGAAAGTAGACACCTGCTTAGCTGCCAGCTTGAAATAAATCTAGTAGAGCAATGCATGAGGAGATCTCTGGATCCATGTCAGGTACAGGGCTGGTTCAAGCTTTGTTAGAAAGAGTTTGACGGTACTATATGATGTCTGATTTTCATTTTTTAATGAAATAACCCCTTTAACTCAACAAGGGTGTTTGTGAGCATCGTTGCAGAGTTTTCAGTTGCATGCAGACAGGGGCGGACTCAGAACCTAAAGTGGCCCTGGAAAAAAAAATAAAAGTGGCCCCATGTTGTAGGGGGATCCAAATTGACAGATGGCAGGGCAACACAAGTAGGCAGGGACAACATAGTGCAGAACACTATACCCCCCAGCAGAACCAAATACCACAGTGCAGCACAAAATACAGCCACTTGTGCCACAGTATGAGGATGGCGATACAGTTGAGTTCAGGAGGGCACCGCGGCCATTGGCAGGGGCATAAGAGAGAATCAGATTGTTATGTATCCAGCTGGTGGATGTGAAGAGGGCTTGGGTGGCCCCCGCAAGGCATCAGTCCACCAGGAAATTTCCCTGTAGGGTCTATGGCCAATCCGCCCCTGCATGCAGATCAAGCATGAGCTGGTAGCCGGAGACAGCAGGGCAGCCCATAGAGAAGACAGATACAGTTTATTATGGCCCTTTCCTTCCCCATTGCTGTATACACAGCACTCAATGAGCTATGTGTATACAGATCAGGAAGCGTCCATGCCGTTTCCTGCTCTGGTCCCAGTGATAATCTGATTGCCAGGTAACCGCAGGAGCTGCTGGGTCTTAGCAGATGTAAATCAGCTCTGCAGTGCATGTCAGGAGGCTTTATTCCTCCTGTAATTTTGGACTTATGGGTCAGTGCCAGTTACAGAAAAGTTCTACAAAAGAGACAAATGTGATTAAAAATAAGCAAAAAATGGAGTTTCAGTATATACAAATGCAATTGTCCAAGGTAAAGTGACAAGGTAATAATAAATGTAGATCAGAACCCAAAATGACCAGCATCTCAAACCCACATGGACATTCTAGAACCCTGATGGTAAATTGTGTCCGAGGCTGAGGCGAGGGTCACTTTGGGTTGTGATCATGTCCCAAACAGGTTGATATTGAATTGTGTACCCTATTTGGGGTTACTCAGACTATTTGGTCCCTTATCACCTAGCGCTGTTTGCTTCTTCCCCTTGATACTATAATTTGTGAGATGTACAGTTGGTATAGGTGGCAGCTCTATTATTTTGTTACGTTATTGGACAAATACATTTGTATATACTGAACCCAGATCACCATTTTTGTGCTCAGTTTAATCACGTTTTACGTCATTATGTTACACTATTACACTTTTAGCACTGTGTCTATCCTTTTGCATACGTTGCACTACTTGTCATCATGCTTTTGGGCAGAAATAACCCTGTGGGTGGTCTAATAGTGCATGTATTACTCCCTTTCCATTTCACTTTGAGAAAAGTAAGACAGATGTATTAGAGACACACAGGTTGGATCTTTAAAGGATTGTCCAAGCTCCTGATTATGGATGACCTATCCTCAAGATAAGTCACCATGAGAGTGCAGTATAATCTGCAGGCAGCATGTTATAGAGCAGGGGGAGCTGAGCAGATTGATTTATAATTTGGTGGGAAAAGAGTCAGAAAAGTTGTAATTTATAGACTTAAATTAAAGTCAAGTCACATAATATTCAATAAAAGTGCAGGTCACTGGTTTATCTCATTAATTATTTAAAGGCTATGTACACCTTTGCGGACAATTTTTTTTTAATGATTGCGTTTTACTCATTTTGGGCTAATAATCATTTTTTAGTTTGTCTTTATTAAAAAATCTTATCACAAAGGGCTTTTCTAGCTGTGTGAATGGTACTTTCACTTTGCGCCATTCACCCTTATCTCTAAATTTGTCACGCTCTGGTGTGGAGGGAATAGCCACACCGAGCGTACGAGGGAAGGGAACAGACCAAAACCAGGGAAACGGTCACCTCCTGCAGGGAACCCTGAAACTAGGCCCTGACTGACTACCAGTATGAACAAGCCTGGGTTGTAGGAGAGTTCATACACAGGAACCTAATAATAAATGCACCCTAGAAAACCCTGCAGCTAGTGACACAAGAAAGAGTAACCCGTTCCTCCAAGAGTAAGGACGGACAGGAGACTCCAAAAGGAAAACCACAAAAGGGAAAAAGTCACTTATCTTTAAGCAGATATCGCAGCAACCGGATCTCAGCCGAGATCCACACCACACACTACTAAGTAGGCAGAAAGTATAAACCGCAAGGGATACTTGGAGAGGAAGGGGTAAATAGGAGAAAGATAATTACCACAGCGGCAACAGCTGAGGGGAAGGGGTGTGGTGATCAGCAACCAAACCAAGGGAAAAGCATGTCAAATTATGTCACTTTAGAAAGCTGCGCAGAACGTCTGCTACCAGACGCAAGCCCACTTGTGACAAAATTACTAAACAGTCATAAACAGGTATTTAAGCCACATTCTAATTGCAGCATCCAGCCACACGGATGTATGTGAGTTAGGAAATAGGTTGTCACAGTGTCTACGGTGTAGCCGATGGTTACACACAGTTAGCTGATTTTCCTTGGACTCGAGTACAGTTGTGTGGAAGGAAGGACACCTTTTCCTTCGGGGCACTCTCTGGTACTCAGGAACTCTGCCAGATGGTGAGGCGAGGTGCCCTTGATGGTTTGGTATTATGGTGTCTGTTGGCAGGGTCCTGGAAAAATGTTGTTGTGATGCCAGCGTCTGTTGGACGCAAAAATGAATATGAGGAAGCAGCTTGTATGAAAACAGTTTAACTTTTACTTTTGCCTTTAAGATGGTTGTTTCATAAAGTGCAGTTTAGAATTATCTTCAATAGCAGTAAATATGGTTGCTGCAAGAACTCCTCTTAAGCTGTTACTTTAATACTGTGTGCTTATCACTTGAAATTAAATTACTCTTATCTCCTCTATGTCGATTCTTTGAAAACTAGTCTTGGCTCTGGATAATACTTCAGAATATCAAACTAGCAATCCTTCAGGGGAAAGGCCCTGCGCGGCAGGAATTAATACATCTGCTCCGGAATGCTTGAAATACATAGTTGAGACCTGACTGCCCGTTGGGGTTTACAGTAGGTACAAGAAATACAACCTAGCTATTAGCTGTAAAGTGTGTGAGCCGCGGCTCAGCAAGATAGCGTGCCGCCCATAGAGGTGAACGGGCCCGCCCCTATTCCGCAAATTTGGTCGAGGTTGAGTATTTGGCATGGGGGTGGGGGGGCCCAGGCACAATCTTTGCACAGGGGCCCTTTGCTGTCTGTGTCCGCCCCTGAATAAAATGACATGGCTATTACAAAGGCACAGAATTCAGTTTGCTGTGTCCCCTTTCTCACATTATATATGGGACACTGCATAATCAGTAAGATGAGATCTGAGCTATAAACCATTATAATGTCAGAGATAAGGAGCCGTCAGCTCCCTGCCTGATGGAGCAGAGAGGAAATACAGATCCTGCTAGTAGATAAACTCAAAGCTGTGCAGGGGAAATAACTCATCATTTTCAATAAAGACCAATTGAAAAAAATGAGTTTTAGCTCAAAATGAGTAATGCAATAATAAAAAAAATTGCCACCAAAGGTACATACTATTAAACTGCTGCTTATAATAACATCAAGCCCTTTCACACTTCCCTGCGTTATCTACGAATAGAAAACCTAATGGAATTCATCTTCATAGAGAAGAATTGGAATAAAATATGTAGAAACAGATGTTTTCTGAATGCAGTTATTTCTTTTTCATCAATTCGTTTTTACATAATTGTTCTGTTGTTTTTAGGTAACGGGTGACACCAATGCGACAATAACCATCCCTCACGCCGATGACGCATTCAGAGTCAAAGTACAGGCTCAGTTTTCAGCCAGTGTAG
The DNA here is from genome assembly GCA_900303285.1 of Rhinella marina. NCBI lineage: Eukaryota > Metazoa > Chordata > Amphibia > Anura > Bufonidae > Rhinella > Rhinella marina. The sequence continues at coordinate 175,323 of ONZH01016956.1, read as the reverse complement.
CTTCTAACTTACCCTGGAGCGAATGGAGTCCAGAATGGATAGTCCCAGGTAAAGTACAATTTCAGTATATCTAGTCCGTAATACTGGGCATCCTTTTATGTCATCTTTTTTGTGCAACAAAGTTCACCTTAAGTTAAAGGGGTTGTCCCATGACAAATATTCTACAGCTTTCAAACCAGCACCTGGATCTGAAAACTTTTGTAATTTCATATTATTAAAAATTTTGTATAGCCAGTGAGTTACCCAATGTAATAATCTATCTGTATAGCGCCACCTGCTGTTTGCGCTTATTTTAGTTTCTCTGTCCACCACACTGAGGTGGACGCACATATTCAGAGATTGTTATATTCTGTATGATGTATGAGTTTAATATTTTTTACATTAATTATGGGATAACCCCTTTAATGTTAAATTATTCCTAAGAAGCATGTGTTCACTTAAAATTGGCAAGTGTCCCATCATCGGGTCTGTTGCTTACCGGTATGTCACTAGTGGCAGGCATGAAGGTGTATTTACTAAAACTAGCATTACGTAGGGCCAGTATTAGTTTAAAATCCATTGGCAAAAAATGTATGTGGAGGCAGAGAAGTCTTGAAGGGGTTATCCAATACTATAAACTGCCCCCACCCATATCCTGGGCCCCTCACAGGGAATATACTTACCCCACTCCCTGTGCTGCGCCAGTGTTGGGGGTGGGGATTAGCAGCCAGTGGCAGGCGGGGATGGGGACGAGCCTCTATAGCATTGCGAGTGACACTAGGGAGGCTCATCCCCATCTGCTATTGGCTGCTCCCTTCATCACCAGATGTTTTCATAGGTGCACAGGGAGAAGCAGCAGTGGAGGTGCAGAGACCAGGAGCAGCGTAGGGAGCAGGGTAAATATATTCTTTGTGAGGGGCCTGGAATATGGGGGGGGGGCAGTTTATAGTATTGGATAACCCCTTTTAATAAGTGTGGCACATTGGACACCAATCCGTGTGCCAGGAATTCATTTCTACGGCAGTTAAGAGCTGGCATAGATTTGAACTATAATTTGGGGCAGTTTATGGCGTAATTTATAGTAAATCTGACTGTCCATGGGAGGTCAGGCCCTCCTGTTAAGTGCCTCCCATATGGAGTGTGCCACAATTTATGATAATTTAACGCTATTACTGTGGCGTAAGCAGCTTGAAGTATCTGCCCTGTAGACTCATTGTCTTCAGCAGAGTCTCTTTCAAACAGTAAGGCCCCATGCAGACCACCGTATTTCACGGCCCGTATCGGGCCGTGAAAGGCCGGTCTGTGCTGCCCCAGAGGATGGGAGTGCACGGCGTCATTGGTTGCTATGACGCCGTGCGCTTCCTGAGGCCGCTGCCGTACAGTGAAACACTGTACACGCCATGCATCACTACCTTCTTCTCCAGGCCTGTGATGTTCCACTGGGCACCCTCGATGTTAACATTCAGTTTGACTAGTAAAACATAAAAATTGCAACAGCACTCTGCAAACACAGACAATAAATTGAGTACATATAATACTGCCATACTCACCATCTACACGATACTAGCGCTACATTGTAAATGTGAGATTCTTGGCAGATAATTTTGTACAAAAATTATCTGTGCCCGTCTGCCATACATCAAGGCGATCTCTTTAAGACGGGAACCTAACACTAAACGCCATAGTCACTAGGTGCCATAGCAGCCTCCATTAACTATAGAGGATGCAGGCTCCACATGCATGCTAAGCCGACATTATATTGCACCATAAAAGGTACAATATAATGTCGGCTTAGCAATTTATTGCTGTTGCAATTTTTATGTTTTACTATTCTATTTTACAGCCACATCTCTGTGACGTGCACCTGCATACTTGGATGTGCTGACTGACCCCCAGTTTTTCTAACATTCAGTTTGGCATCACTGCAGTCAGTCACTGTTAGTGGTGGAGACTGGCATCATATGACAATTTGTCATGGCGTAAGAGGAGCCAGTCACTGCCGCGGCTCATGAGCAGGCAATCATCATGCAGGAACTGTTCCTTCCTCATAACTGTCTGCTCATCTTTGGAGGTAAGAAATGCATTCACATGCAGCAATCACCTCCACTGTATGACGATGAGTGATGGCTACTGCTATCTCTCCTCCTCACACAGGGCAGCAGAGTCTGGATTGCACAGCACAATCTGCTGCCCAGAAATGATGATTGAGGTGTCCGCACCAAAGATCATTTCACCTGATGAACTAGTGTTTTGCCAGTTCTTCGGGTGACCTGCGGCAATATTACACCACCAGATTATCAGGAAAGAGCATTCATACTAACGTTCGTTAATCGGAATAGATGCGGCCCCATTCACCTCTATGGGAGCTAGCTCTGTGCCGCGGCTCATATGAAGCATGTCCTATACTTGTCCGCATGCACGGACAAGTATAGGCATTTTGAATGGGGCGCCCGGCCATGTGTTCCGCACTGCTCGCAGCCGAGCGGCAGCCGTAGTATTGCGGGTCCGCATTATTGCGGACCCACAATATTATGGTCATGTGAATGGGGCCTTAGAGTATGATAATAGCAATGGTTCAAGTTCTGTAGATAGATGGTTACATATGTTGTTAACTGTAGTTCTTCCATAGAGAAAACGAGTCGTTGATGTTGTCTAAGTTAATACTTAGCTAATTATCTGTTAACTCTCAGTTGAGCTGGATAACAAAGTATGAGCACATGAAATGATCTCGCTTTGTAATTTACTAAAAACAGCTGCAATACCCGCTCGTCTGTGGATCTGAGTAGGAAGCAGTTGGGCAGTTATTATGTTGCACGTCTTCACATAGTCATGAATGCATTTTTGCAGTTCATAGATTTGTGACTTGACGATTCTCACCATTTTGCAGGCAAAAACAAAACATCTATATTGCTGTTCCTCCTGATTCCTGCTATTGTTCTTGTGGCTGCAGTCATACTGCTTGTCTTCCTGAAAAGGTAAAAAATAATCCCTTCTATTTTTATTTTGCCTTTAACGCCAGTCTTACACTGCTTCACATGGCCGTATGTATTTTACGTCCACAAACCACGGACCCAAAAGACACAGATACTGGCCATGTGCACGCCTCATCACTGTACGGACCCATTGATTTCTATGGGTCTGTGGTCCACATTCTGTAAAATACATACAGCCATGTGAATGCCCCTTAGGGCTCATGCACACGAACGTAATGTTTTTACCTGTCCGTATGGCCGTTCTGCAAAAAATAAACAGAACATGTTATTATCTTCATTATGGACAAGGATAGGACTGTTCTATTAGGGGCCGGCCGTTGTGTTCCTCAAAATGCAGAATGCACACGGCTACCAGTATTCGTGTTTTGTGAATCTGCAATTTGCAGAATGCAAAACATCCAACGGTCGTGTGAATGAGGCCTAATACATTTGTACAATTCACATACTAATATGTGTTATCTGTATTTATTATCATCCATTTCTTTAGACTGAAGATTTTGATTTGCCCTCCAATTCCTCACCCTGGAAAGATGTTCCACAATGATCTACAGGTAACTGTACACTGTATAATCCTTATCAAACATCACTTCTCCATCATCTCATGATGGATCAACTTTAGGACAACTATTTTTCCATGTAGCTTGCACTTAAAAAACTGTTACAAGTGTGAAAGATGATTCACAGGGAACCTGTCAGGTTAAACATGGTGTGAGGAATGTGGAGTTATGATTTAATTCCTGCCATTTGCTCCAGGAGTGGGCAGAGGAAATCAAACTCCACAGGGGAGCCCTGCTTCAAACTGCAGCCACGTGTTTATCTTTCACACTCCACTCAGCCACACTGGCAACTCAACTTCTCTGGCTGGATGAATGCCGGTTGGGGGGGGGGGGTTGAGTTGGTCAACAGAACAAAAGAATCCATCAGACATGATGGATCCGGGAGTTCAGAAGGGATTATGAATTGCCCGTCCATCACAGAAATAAACCGGTTACATATCTTCGACCCTGGGACCAAGGCTGATCTCCCAGTAGGAACCTAATAACAGCGCCATGTTTGGTCTCCACTTGTAGCCAGAACCCAGCCGGATACATTACTGCCAGACCCATCTCCCTGTGATCTTCTGGTGAGGAGTTTTTGGAGTCTGAGCTGCCTCACTGGACAAAGTGAAAATGCGGTGCTCCCAGGGGAGGGAGGGGAGTGGCCGACTACATGTGAAAAGGCCTATGCTGGCCAGAGACCAGTGTCTTTCTCTGAAGGGGGGTGACATTGTGTAATGTGTTTGGAGGGACCTAGGAAACTCACTGACCTCACCGCCTCCCGTGTGACTACAGCTAAGGATTAAAGCAACCCAGAATTCATCATCATAACCGAATGGATTAATCATCTACCTGGTAACTATTTTGCTCTGTTTAACCCTGTTTGTACCATGTCATCTGTATTTGCACATCCGACCATTGTATATAATCTGTGAGTGTATATAGTGTTATGTCTAGTGTACCTTAAATTTAATCTTGCGCTGTTTTCTTGTATCTCGATCCATGAATTTCCACGTCCGTGTTTCTTCATACTTATAAGCTACCTGGGGTTTGGTTTCTGACCCGATATAATCCCGCTAGCAGATCAGGCTTATATCTAATGAGGTATTGGTGACAGTCTACTCGGCTGGCAGGGCACTGTTTCACTGGGACAGTGAAAAGGCTCTCCCAGGTCATCAGGGTTATGAGCGAGAGTGGAGTCACGCCAAAGGTAGTGTGGACCACCCCCTCTCACTCCTCATGCCTCCCTGCGCAGACAGAAGGTGTCTGTGTAAACTGTGCCAAGCTGACCCTATGTACTCCCAGGGAGAGCGTAATGTCACGTCTCGGCAACCAGTGACGAAACTGTACGATGTGAGCTTGATGTCAGATGGGGCTGAGAGGTGCGGTATTCATCACACGTAGTTTCTGAGCTGTTGGCAGCATGTTATAGAGCAGGAAGAGCTGAGCAGATTGATATGTAGTTTTGTGGGAAAAGATTCAGTATAACTTGTATTTCATTCATTTAAATTCCTGGTGATTCTGGGCTGTGAAGTCCAGGAGGAGGTCCTATCAGTGATTGACAGCCTTCCCTCTATGACTATGTATACAGAGATAGCTGTCAATCACTGATATCTCTGTATATATAGTCATAGAGGGAAGGCTGTCAATCACTGATAGGACCTCCTCCTGGACTTCGGAGCCAAGAATGAGCAGGAATTTAAATGAATGAAATAAATGTTTTTTGCTAAATATTTTCCAAAACTATATATCAATCTACTCAGCTCCTCCTGCTTTATAACATGCTGCATATTATATAGCATTTTCATTTCCCTTTAACCTCATCAACTTAAGTGACTACCGCCTGGGTTTTCTGTATTCAACGGGAGGCACATATAATACATGTACCCTCCTTTTTCTGTACTTTCAAAACACAAATGTCTAAACACAAAAAAAAGTACCACCACTCAGATACTGATAACCTATCCTGAGGATAGTAGAAAAGTCTTAGAAACCCCCTTTAATGTTTTTTTTTTATCTCTCAACAGCATTGGCTCAAGGGTGACAGACCTGCAACTGTCTATGATCAACCAGAGATTGAGGAAATAACTGCACTGACTGCACTTCAAGCTTAAAAACACATTCATTTTTTGTTGCGGAGTCAATTTTGGTTCTTTATTTGGTGAAACGAAGAGCGTGAAGACATTCTGTTTACACTGCAGTTGCTAAATCTAAGGTGGAACCATTAGAGCCAGTCATATTAAATCACACAGAAGACAGGAGGCCACTGGTGAAAAGGGTCTATACTGTAACGTTAACTATGTAGTGACCGCCAGTGACCCTGCCTGACCTGCTGGTGGCACATGTAACATATTGGAATCGGGGAGCAGTTCCTGAAGTATCACCACGTAGCTCAGAAGGTATAGAGTAGGGTAATGCACTCCCATGCCCATGTTCTTGTGCACATAGATTGCCTTTATCTGTCACAAATGCAGGATATGGGCAGAGCACAGTAATCATGGAGAATGTTCAGAGCAGCAGGAGATGAGTGTTCTCGTCTTGGGAGGAGTCAGTGACCTTTCATTATGTTTTTGGTGACACGTTGCTCATGACAGCGACAGTAATGATGAAAGGCAGGAAATAAAAGCAATTAAGAAGGCACGCAGATACAAGCACATTAACACAAATGTGTCCTGTAGCTGACAGCCTACGTCTTCTGATATTTTCCATTTCTAACATTTTATGGGAGAAACCATCATCTCCAGCAAGAGACATTTGCCATATTGACGAAGTGAGTGCTCATCCAGTGAATGATGGCCACCTCGCACACATACCTACGTGCTGGGAGCATCTTTTCATATACTATGAAGCCACTGTAATTTTTGACCTATTAGAATATTTTTTGTGCCCTTTGAGCTAATAGTAGACCAGGCCTGTCCCCAGGCTATGCTGACTTTAAAAGGGTCTTCCAAGATATTTTAACTGATCACCTATCCTCTGAATATGTCATTAGTTTCTAATCGGTGGGGGGAGGCGACACCCGAGGACCCCGCTGACCAGTTGTTTAAGAAGGCACCGGCTTAACTAGCGCCTTGACCATGTGACGTCACGTTCATTGGCCACATGTCCTAGGCGCAGCTCAGCCCCATTGAAGTAAATGGGGCTGAGCTGCGATATCAAGCATGGACGCTATCAAATGGATGGTGCTATGCTTTGTTGAGCTGAGAGAAGGCCTCAGTGCTACTGCGAGTGCTGAAACCTTCTCAAACAGCTGATCGGCGGACTCCCACTGATCAGATACTGATGACCTATCAGAGGATAGGACATCCATTATAAAATCTTGCAAAACCCCATTTAAAGACAGCTCCATAGATTCCAAGTAGGGATCCATCTTCGTCCCTCAAGTCTCAGTGCCTCCCATAAGTTACCTAGAGACAGAAAAATGATCTTGCGCGCTGAGACTTTGTACAGTATTATATTTATATCAGATTGTAAATGCAGTTGTTATGTTAGGATGTAAATCTACTATGTATATAAACTTGAATGATTTAAAATGGTGATTGAAATAGGTTTCTTGTATTTGGTTATGAGGCTGACGTTGTATTAAAATGGCATTATGGTACAGAAAATTACGATTTATGAATAAACTGCATTACTGGTCTTAAATGGTGTCAGTTGCTGCTGTATATTTGCAGTATTTACCTGATCTATTTATCTTCTTTTTCTCACTGGTGGTTTATAATCAGTTCTATTGAAGTGTAAGTATCCGTCTTATTTTTTTAATTTGCTAGTTTATTAGAGCTAGGCATATATACCTAAGTTAGTCTGTCAATGATGGTAAAAAGATCTGTAATTACCTTATAATAACAGCTTTCATTAATGTCCCCTGTCCCTTTCCACTGGTCCCTTAAAAGACCATTGCTATGGCTTGTCTGTCTTCCTTTTAGAGTAAACAGAAAACAGAGGGGCGGTTCTTCACGCTGCATGCCTGCATTAGGCTTCAGAGTGAGGAGGCGTGTCTCTCAGTTATCCAATCTGATTGGTTGGCAGGGAGCTGCTGACTACAGCAAGTGTGTATGTGAAGTAAGGGAAAGCAGTTTTGGCCTCAGAACTGGCAGAGGAGCCATCTTGATTAGATCCTCATATTGTAGGGGTTAAAACAGCAAAGGGAAAAACTCAAGGAAAACAGTGGAGTTTGAAGATTGCTTTATGCATAATACTTCAGCAGCATTAACATATGCTAATTTTTATTTTTTTTTATGAAAACATGAGTTACATTTTAATACATATTGCTGTAATAGCAGTGAGCTTTCCATGCACTCACTTCATGTTGAGCTTGTGAGACTTGCTTTTATACAGAGCAGCTGCTCGGAGGAGGCGGAGCTGCCGGGGGGAGTGCAGCAGCCTGAACCAATGGTGAGACAGGAGGCGTGTCTCAGACTACCTCAGACTCCCTGCAGACACTGTAGCTAAGGTATAATCATAGATCACAGCTCTGCTGTAATAGAGAGGAGATTAAAGGTGCACATTAAGCTGCACATACTGGGGAAAACAATTATCAGGTAAGCATGGCTCAGGTGTTTAATTGCATATATTTTTTTTTATCTCACAAATGCACATTGGCTTTAATAAAAAAAACAAAAAAAACAAAAAAAAACACATACATATTACATATATAGGTATTACTCACATATACTTAGCCTGCTCAAAGCGTGAGTGTATAACTTAGCAGAACCAGGGAGACTCCAAAAGGTTCTTGAGCCTGAACAGGAGGAGGCAGTGGCTAGGGAGGAGTCATGGGACATCTTATTCATAGCACTACTGCCCACATCGATCTCACATCTTATGTGTGACACCCTGGCGATTCAGCCTTAAACATGCTGCTCCTGAGTAGTGCTGTGTGCCACACACCCTGGGCTGGTTCTTCACTTTAGTAAGCTGTAGTTGGGAAATGCTCCTCTTCCACTAGGTAGAGCCGCTTAAAGTGAGCAGCTTAACTCTCGTCATTGATGGTGTGCCACTGCATAGCACCACTGATCATAAGAGAGAACAGACACAGCTTGTACATCCTAACAATACTGATTCCTTTATTTATAGAGCCTTTCACTCATGACATCATCATTTCTGCTGTTCCTTTGTTGTTCCTACTAGAAGTTTATGAATACATTTTTAACTGGGTGTTAACAGGTGTGTCCCTACTCAGTACTGATTGCAGAGTGTAAGAGCTCCCACCTTAGTCAAGAGTAATGGTAACGCCCAGTTGTCAATTTATTCATGACTTTCTAGGAGGAGTAACAAAGGAACAGCACAACACAGAGTTGTAAGAATAGATGCTCCAGAGTTCTTATATTATGGGAAATGCAATTACTGACTAAAACAGACACATCAGCAGAGATGACAGGTCCTTTTTAAAACTAGGTTGACCAGGTGATGTAGCAGTTATGAGGGCTGGTTAGTTGCGGGACAAATAATATTTTTTAAAGGCACAGTTTTGGAGTACATGTCATGTCATTTACTGACTAGCCTTCATTAAAGGGGTATTTCCATCACATACAATGAGGGCATATCCTAGCGATATGCCCCCATTGTATGTGATGGGAATACCCCAACTCTGGGACCCCCACCTACAAGGAGAACGGAGGGGGGAGAGCTGTGGTTGTAGGACCCCGGATTTCCAAGGGTCCGTCTACCACCAAGAGCTGCTCCACGCTGCTCCCATACAGGTGAAGAAAGCGCTCCTCTATTTTCAGCGGCCACATTGAAATGAATGGAGGGCGGCTGCGCATGCTCAGTGCGCCCTCCATTTATTTCCACACTCCCGATCCCCACACTTCTCGATCTAGGTGTGGGTCCCAGAGGTGGGAACTGCACCTATCAGACAAAGGGAGCATATCCTAGTGATTTGCCCCCATTGTCTATGATGGGGCAACCCCTTTAATGTTTTTCGCAGAGGCAATTCCACCATTACTTGGATGGAAGATCAGAACCAAAGTCAGAAAATATTTTACATCGAAAGAGTAGTGGAGGTGGCTTGGAAAAAATTCTAATGTTGTTGGGAAATCCACAGTAAGTGAATAAAAGCAATACACGTCTATCCTAAAATGTCATATAAATATCAGTCTTCTATGTTTCTATGTTTTTTTTAGATATTTAAAAGTAACTGACATTCTACTGGTTGATATGAATGCAGTATAGTTTTATGGGGAAAAGGTTACTTTTTTGTGTATGGCTGTATTCCACGAACCATAACTTTTTTGTTTTATTTTTAGTATAAGGGCTTGAATTTTTTTTATTTTTGTAGGAGAGGTTGCAGCTGTTATTGTTACCATACAGTTATCCTGCAGAGTTGATCCAGAGGAAGGCAAAAAAAAATGAGGTAGAAGCCAATTTTTCTCATTTTAGGGGAAAACATTTCTTCCCAACTCCAATTAGAATTAGGGCTCATGCACAAGACCGTTGGATGTTTTGCGGACTGAAAATTGCAGATTTGCAAGACAAGGATACCCGCCATGTGCATTCCGCATTTTTCGGAACGGCTGGCCCCCAGTAGAACATTCCTATCCATGTCTGTAATGCGGACAATAGGACATGTTTTTTTTTTTTTTGTGGAACGGCCATGCAGACATACAGAAACTGAATGCACACAGAGCCATTTCCGTTTTTTTACGACCCCATTGAAGTGAATAGTTCTGCTTATAGGCCGCAAAAAACGGAACGGACACGGGAAAGAAAAAAATAGGTTTGATCCAAGGAGTTAGGGCTCACGCACACAATGACCCTTCTCCAGAAATCTAATAATTATAACCTGTAATATTACTAGAGTTGATCAAAAGTGCTCGGATCCCCTGCGCTCGCATACCCGCAGGCATCCGGATCAGTCTTTACCTGACTGTAAGTCAATGGGGGCGGATCCGTTTGATATGACACACGAGTGTGTCATACCAAACGGATCCGTCCCCACTGACTTACAGGCAGGTGAGGACGGATCCGGATGGCTGCGCAGCAGAGCGCAGGGGATCCGAGCAGTACAGTGCTCATTACGAGCACGTTCGATCAACTCTAATTATTACCCTCCAGAAAAACATCCAGGTCAATTTGAACTCTTTTAGTGAATTCACCATCACCACCTCCTCAGGCAGAGAGTTCCATAGTCTTACTGCTCTTACCGTAAAGAATCCTCTTCTATGTTTGCATACAAACCTTCTTTCCTCCAGACGCAGAGGATGTCCCCTCGTCACAGTCCTGGGAATAAATAGATTATGAGAGAGACCCCTGATATATTTATACATGGTTAAAATATATATTTTTTAAACTAAATAACCCTAATTTTGATAATCTTTCTGGATACCGTAGTCCACCCATTCCAGTTATTGTACAGTATTTAAAGGGAGTCTGTCACCTCTATATGCCCCTATAAAGCACTGACATAGCCCCACAGCACACCTAATCACAAATCTAATCGTACCTGTGGCGCTTTCTTGTGACTTGTAGAAGCTGCAAAAACGTAGTTTAAACCATATGTAAATTAGCCGTTGGAAGTGCCCGGAGGCGGCGTCCACTGCCGTGGAGCCTGGGCTCCTGTGCTTTTTTTTTTCATGCTTTCCCCACCCCAGCCATTGCCTCCGCCCGCCCTTCACTTGCATCCTCCGTCTGTTCCGGCAAGATCTTCCCCCTGTGCAGTCTCTCGCCGGGCCGCGGCATGCGCACTGCATTGCCCATTGTGGGCACGGCATCGCCGTAGCCAGTGCGCATGCGCCGGCCCAGCAAGTGACTGGAACAGACGGAGGACGCAAGAGAAGAGGAGGGCGGGCAGAGGCAATGGCTGGGGCGGGGAAAGCATGAAAAAAAGCACAGGAGCCCGGGCTCCACGGCAGTGGACGCCGCCTCCAGGCACTTCCAACAGCTAATTTACATATGGTTTAAACTATGTTTTTGCAGCTTCAAGTCACAAGAAAGCTCCACAGGTACGATTAGATTTGTGATTAGGTGTGCTGTGGGGTTATGTCAGTGCTTTATAGGGGCATATGGAGGTGACAGACTCCCTTTAACATTTTATTAATTCTACATAAATGTATTTTCCTTCCTTCCTTCGTCATTATTTAGTGCTGAGTGCTGAGGCCCTACATGTCAAACACCACCAGCCTGTGTGCATTATAGAGATACATTGACAAGATTAGCAAATCTGCTCCACTGTATGTGCAAACTTATGGCCCCTTTATACTACCTGAGCATTGGGCAGATCTCTAACCAGAATTTGTAGGAACACTCTTATTAGTGATGATTTAGCAGTGTAAAGGTGGTGCCGATTACCTGATGAGCAAGCAAAATGCTTGTTCAAAGGGTAATATCATTGTTTGTGCAGGCACCTAAATCACTAGATTGCATGATCTGCTGCCGGTAAATATTCATTCTGCATGGGGATGAGCGATGGCATTAGTGATCGCACCTCCTCATACTGTGGAGGGACGAGCAAGCTATTGCCAAAAAGGAACGCTTCCTCCCCAACAATCATCTGCGTAATTGACCCATGTAAATGTGCCTTTAGACCAGGGATGCCCAACCTGCGGCCCTCCAACTGTTGCAAAACTACAACTTCCATCGTGCCTGGACAGCCTTTATCTATCAGAGAATGCTGGGAGTTGTAGTTTTGTAACAGCTGGAGGGCCGCAGCTTGGGCATCCCTGGTTTAGACTAAACAGGACAATGGATTTATGACAGTGGCCAATACTGAATGATAAATCTGGTCTAAACACCCCCATACACATTAGACTGTTGATCGGACCCGTCGTCCCTGGTGGATTCGGCTGACATTATACTAATGTGTGTGCTGATCTCCTGACTCTCCTCCATCAGATGGATAAGGAGTCTGGCAGCTGCTTTCTCCACTATCCCCACTGAATACACATACAGATTCAACCGAGCCAAACGTGAACATTACACAGAAGTTGGTTGACCAATCCTCTAGTGAACAATCTATTTGCAGACATGGTCATTCACATTTTACTCCATATTGGCCATTATTGAACATTTATGGGCAGTTTGATTGACTTTAAAGTGAAGAGATGGATAATAGATCTTTCTGGGAATGTTCTTTCATTTAAAAAAATAAAGATAATTTGTGGATGAATGATTTTTCTTTTAAAGATCTTTCATCCGACTATCAGATAAAAATATTAAACATGGCCGGCTCTTTTTCTGACGGTGGTCTGTCATTGGTCGGCTAGAGCAATCATCCATATTTAAATCTCACCTGACAATTGGTTGAAATTGTTCATTTTGATCAACTTTAGATGAATGTGTATGGGTACTTTAAAGAAGCTCTGTCATCCGGATCAAGCCTACCCTACCAGGCATATAGCTTACAGATCAAAAACCTTTATTTCTCATGTAGTAGGTCCGGTGTGGCAGAAAAAGCAACTTTTAAAAACATGCAAATGAGGAATTTGAGGCGTGCTTATGCCTTCCGAGTACCGCTTTTGTGACGCCCCCGTTCCTTGCTAATGCCAGCCTTCTGCACCTAATCATGGCCCATGTCCTAGACCCGCCGGACTAGTGCGGATATCCCACGCCTGTGCATTTGCTTCCACACTGGTTCTTTTCCTTCCCGGCTTGAGTTTATGTCCAGTGCGCACGCGTCGTCATGGAAGCGAGTGCACAAGTGCAGGATATCAGCACTAGTCTGGTGGGTCTAGGACATGGGGCGTGATTAGGTGCAGAAGGCGGACATTAGCAAGGGACGGAGGCGTCACAGAAGCAGTGCTCGGAAGGCATAAGACCGCCTCCAAGTACTCAAATTCCTCATTTGTATATTTTGAAAAGTTGCTTTTACTGCCACACTAGACCTACTACATGAGAAATAAAATTTGTCTGTATCATCATGCCTGGTAGGGTAGATTTGATTTGGAGGACAGAGCCTCTTTAAAGTTTACACCGGTACATCGGCTTACCTGACACTAGAATTGTGCAGTGAAGTACCGGCGTACATTGTCGCATTTTGAGCCATGCCCCCTTGTCAAAAAACATTTCAGTAAATGTGGTGTAAGGGATGTGGGCCAGAATTCTGGCACATTTGCAATAGTAGATCTGCCCCCACTTACCTCAGTCATAAAACAGTATGCAATATACAACCTACCAACACCTGTCTATGCTGCATATATCATTGAGTCTGTGCAAGTAGATTATTTTATGTATCTCTACACAGAAGATTTGGATTGATGAGCCACAAACACCGTTTATAAAGAATAATTAAATACAGATTTTTAGCCCTAACCTTAAAGGGGTATTCCGGTAACGTAACTTAATTTTTGAAAAACTGCATTAAGGCTGCAAGCTGTGAGTCAACCAGAACCCATACCTATACATATAACCAAGGCTTCAGTTTACCTTGTAATCCATTTGTCTATCTCCTGTGTGAGCTTTCAACATACTGAGAGTATCATGGCGCCTGATCTTCCCTCACAAAACTATAATCTCCACAATGCCTAGCTTTCTTGCTGTGAGTGTTGATGATTACTGATTGGCTACAGGATATACATTCCGGTCACGCCCCCTCCACTCAGTAATTTTTACCTGGAGGTGTGGCAACTCCAGGTCTGAATGTGCCATTACTTACATCTTATGGTAACATTCTGGTGCACCTGTGTAGCCTGAGTCATTGGTAGGTGGGACTCACAGTCTCCTCTCTCCTCCCATTGCATGTGTGATCTCACGCTGGAGGTAACTAGGAGTAGGTTGCTGTGTGTCGGCCTATATGCTCCTTCCGCAATTGCCCATACGGCAAGGTAGGTTAGCGTTAGGTCCCGAGCCATTCTGAGATACCTTGACGTGGTGCTCGGGCTCCAGTATGTTCTTGATATAAGAATATATTGGCGAAAGTCTCATTTTAACATCAGTGTGAGGGTTTAGCCATATATTGTCAATTGCATTACCGTGGCAGTGCACCTTTATTAGTGATTGTTTAACTGGAATATGCCTTTAATACAAGTTAAAATGTATGTCCATTATTTAAACACTGTAGAAATGTGCATCAAATGTGGGAATAACGTTTTAATCTTTTGTTTGCTATACTATGAAAAAATATAGACATTACATTCAAGTTAATGCCTCCTGTCTTTAAATTAGAGAAAAAAAAAAAACTAAAAACACCTTAATTCTGCATAAAAAAGGGGAACCCCCATGTTGGCTATTCTGTAGGCCGTTTGCATTGTGCTTTGCTCTGATAAGATGATTTTCATAACTGAAACTGTTGTCGATGCCAGCGTGCACCTTACTTATTTCTTATTAATTTATTTGCTGTTATAGGCAGGAAACCACAAAATGAAGATTTCCTTCATACGGCTTACTCTTATTATGTGGAGTGGGAAACTAGTCTAGGACTTTACATTTGTAACCTTGTACTATAAAATCAGAAAAAAAATTACATCTGTAGTTGACTTCTCAGGCTATATACTTCAAGAAGCGACCAAATAGATCTGCAGCAAAAACAAAACAAAACATTGTCAATATATTTTTTTAGTAGTATAAAGGGAACTTCCAAAAGCATTTTAATAACACCCAGTCACGTATATTTCCATGCCCTAGTCAAAATATTCTGGGTATGCGTCATATAGCCCTTTAGCCAGAGAAAAACTTTACACTTTCTAATTAAACTTCATACATAAGAGGGCATAAAAAAAACTAACAAAAAACAAAGAACCCCTTCAACAATCACTTAAGTTTCAGTAAAATATATATTTAATTTATACCATAAAAAAACAAATGCCATTTATATTTTTGACTTTTACCCACTTACAGGTACACCCATTTACTCGCTCACTCCATTGACTCCCAAAGGCCACTTTTAGACGAGCGGGTGTCACACTCCGGCACCCACTGCAGCACCCAGCCTGACCTTCCAGCACTGGCAGTGTCACATAGCATTATAGTGATCTATGATGTGATGTAACCCTTACAGTTCTGGAATGTACTGTATAACACTGACAGTATTATGTTAGTGTTATCCATGTATTTCTGTGTGTGGCACTCATACTTGTTACTAAATAAATTGAGAGGTTAGGAATATTTTGTGTCCATTTTTTAATCTTTAGCATATCGTTAATATGTCTATCAATTCTGTGATTTCCAGAATTCCACAACTTTTCCTTCTTAGTGTTGCAAATTTTTAATGTTGAAGAGTGTATCTAGCAGAGCAATCGAAGCAATGAATGTGGAGATCTCTGGATCCATGTGAGGTTCTGGGCTGGTTCTAGCTTTGTTATAAAGAGGTTGTCATGTACTATATGTTTATTGTGTAACAGCCAAGCACACAGGAGTCACCTCGGCTTGGTGAAGAAACCTAGTAGAGATAATCATTGTCTGTTTCCTTGCAAGTATTATCTTCACCTACAGTGAACCAAGAACACTGGTCCAATTAAAAAGTCATACCACCAATTCCTGACAGTGCATAGCATAATTAAGTATAATAAAATACAATTATTTTTTATTTTTTTTAAATTAATCCACTAAAAAATATTTTTTTAAAAAGGCAAAGTTTGTTGAATCGTAATGCAGATGATAAGGTCCTGAGGATACGATTGCTTCATTGGCATACATAGTTCTGCTTCTCCTTTCATAAATAAATAATGACGGTTCAATATACAAAAGACATTCACTTATAAATGATACTAGGTCCTGGACGAGTCACCTGACATCACTTTGCAGAGGGATGCAGTTGGATACATGATGCCTAAATTAATGAATGGCTGACATGGAATGGATTTTGATCATCTGGTAATCCAATCCTGACCTCCCATGGTGTTTTAGCTCTGTGTCCTACACCATGCTGTATCTTGTATATGTATATATGTAGTACCCAGAATTACGTTACCCTAGGACGAACCTATATTCAAGCATTTATGTTGCATAAGAACAATTTGGCCCAATGGTGCCATTTTCCAACTAAGGGCCTACAAGAATGACAACTCCACTTGTGCAGGTGCTCCAGTAATGTGGTAATAGCCCAGATGTTGCTGTGGCTTTTGGTAAAAAAAAAAACAAAAAACAAATGAGCAGCTTTTCTTCTTACGTAGAGAACTCTTACAAAGCATCCAATTAATTCACGATGATCTCGATGAAGATCAGTTACACATCCATGGACCTTGACCATTCTCTCCATACTTAAATAGGAGTGGTTTACTGAAGGTCATAACTCCAAAGCTGATTTGTCCCGTTTTGCAAAGTTAAAGCACTGCGGCAGGGATCGGTCACAATGCCTGTGTTTAAAGTTCAGCTGTCATGAGGTGTAAACTAAAAGATGGAAATAGAACTGGGTCACATATTCCACTTGAGGTTTTATTCCACTTGAAAAGATGACTGTGGAGTTTCTAGTAAAGACACCACACAAACTTCTTCCTTCTTTGGCTCGTTGTATACTGATTTCCCATACTTTAGCCAATGCTGTTCAGAAAGGGAAGTAAAAGAAAAGTCCATATGAATAAGAAAAAAAATATATACACAGCTAATTGTGATACAAAACAGTATTTTTAAAAGAATAACCTCAGTCAAGACTGTATGCAAAGCTGGAGGAGGAAGTTGGCATTCATTTGTACATTTCCTCCAGAAGAAAGGCTACGGCTTATGAATTCCCCTTTGTCTACGCGGTATATTAACATCACTCATGAAGGAGTCCTAGAACGTAGATCACCGAAGTGTGACTGACCTGTCTGGACATTTTGCTCAGAGCTGATGACATTAGGTAATATGAGACTAGAAAAACTCTGGTTGTCTCCATTATCTGTCACGTCTGCACTGGCCAAATATTAGGTTTTTATTATGCAAATGTAGTAAAACATGAAAAAAAAAAAAACTATATAAATTTGGTATCAATCTGCAAAATAAAGTTATCATATATACCACAAAAAAAATTAAAAAAAAAACACTGACAATTTCAATTTTTGCCCACCTCACCTCCCAAAAAATGAGATAAAAAGCAATCAAAAAGCCAAATGTAACCCAAAATGGTGCCACTAAAAACTACAGCCTGTCCCACAAAAAATAAGCCCTCCCACTGCAAAGTCAACAAAAAAATAAAAATTATGGCTCTTAAAAGCCATTTCAGCAAATCCCATGTTAGGAAATCCAATTGCCGCTCCTTCCCTTCAGTTTCCGCCTTCCCTCGAGCCCTGGCGTATCCCCAAACAGCAGTTTAGAACCACAAACTGTGTGTTACTGTATTGAGGAGAAAATGGGTAGCAAATTGTGGGATGATATTCTCCTGTTATCTTCTGAAAAAGAAAGTTTGGGCCTAAAGCACAAAGTGTCATAAATTCTATGAAACACCTATTGGGTCAAAGTGCTCCCTGCACCTGCTTAAAAATTTCTTGGGTGCTGTAGTTTCCAAAATGTGGTCACTTTTTGGAGGTTTCCACTGTGGGGGTACCTCAGGGTCTCTTCAAATGCAACATGGTGCCCAAAAACCATTCCAGCAAAATCTGCCCTCGGAAAAGAATATGGTGCTGCTTGACTTCTGAGCCCTATCGTGCGCCCCTACAGCAGTTTACGATTATTTACGCAAACTGCAAAATCAAGGTAATAAATATTGAGGTTTGTTTTGTTGTTAACCCTTGATGTTTTACAGGGAAAAACAGATAACAATGGAAAATCTGCAAAAAATAAAAAAATAAATAAATTGCAAAATTTAGAAATTTCACCTCCTTTTTGGTTTAATTCTTGTGGAATATCTAAAAGGTTAACATTTCTAAAATCATTTTTGAATAGTTTGAGGGGTTTAGTTTCTAAAATGGGGTAAGTTATGGGTGGCGTCTATTATGTAAGCTCCTGAAAGTGACTTCAGAACTGAATTGATCTATAAAAATTGATTTGGGAAATGTTCTTGAAAGTTTCAAAAATTGCTTGTAAAATTCTAAACCTTCTAACATCCTAAAAAAAAATTAAAATAAAATAACATTACCAAAATGATGCCAACATAAAGTAGATATACAGTGAATGTTAAAGGGGTTGTTTCAATTTACTTACTAATGTATTGTGATTGTCCATATTGCCTCCTTTGCTGGCTGGATTTATTTTTCCACATAATGCAATGCAGGAAATCTTACATACAAAAGATGTCACTCTATACTCCTGCAAACTCTACATATTACATATGTTTTTCTGGGGTAGAAGTCTTTATGTGAGTATTTAGCAGTCTGGGTCTTCCTATAAGACTATTTTTGTAGATTTTTAAAGCTTTACTCCACCCACACACTGTCACTAATCTCGGCTCTTGTGAGAAAGATATTTCCACTGTAGACGGGAAGCTTATAAACACAATACAAGAAATAGACATGCTTTCTATAGGTATTTTTACACACCACCAACACCTTTTAATGCTATGGGTAATTCCTTATCACTTATTGGGCATTATTCCGGGTTTTATTATGTATGTAGAAAAATGGCCTTAAATGTTTTATATTGCACCTTTTTATTACATTTATCATTCATGCTATATTGATATCAAAGTGAACTCATCTATGTGATTGTAGTCAAAAGATGTCGGTAATTAGGGAACGTCACCAGTTTTTTTGGTATGAATCAGGCTGACATTAGAGATGTGCTAATGTCACCTGATTCCAAATATATATCTTTTTTATTTACTGGTGCCCCCATTTTTATATAAAATGAACTTTTATTTTATAAGGCCTCTAGGTGCAACGGGCGTTACCCCTGCTCCTAGAGGCTCTGTTGATCGACAGGACCAGGCAGAGAAGAAACACTCCATTCACCATAGCTTGCAAGGACCTTCAATGATGTCATGACCATGTGATCAGTCACATGGTTAGAATCACACAAACAGCCTGTCTCCTCCTAAACCATGTGACTGATCACATGGTCATGACATCATTGAAGGTCCTTGCAAGCTATGGTGAATGGGGTGTTTCATCTCTGTCTGGTCCTGTCAATCAACAGAGCCTCTAGGAGCAGGGGTAACGCCCCTTGCACCTAGAGGCCTTATTAGCATAAAATAAAAGTTCATTTTATATAAAATGGGGACACCAGTAAATAAAACAGATATATATTTGGAATCAGGTGACATTAGCACATCTCTAATGTCAGCCTGATTCATACCGAAAAAACTGGTGACAGAAACCCTTTAAGGGCTTGTTCATATCTGCGTTTTCTATTCCGTTATGTCTTTCCGTTATAACATCGTTATAACGGAAAATAACGGAAACCATAAGACGGAAATCCAAACGGAAGCCTTTAAGAGGCATTCCGTTTTGATCCATCATAATAGAAGTCTATGGGCCTGCATAACGGATCTGTCTGGTTTCCGTTATGCAGGATGGAAAACAAAGTTCTGTCGACAATGGATGGATGACCTATCCTGAGTCATCATTATCTTTTCCAGGATAACCCATTTAATTGGCTATTACAATTAATGTTGAGCGAATCAGATTGCTCTATCCAAACCAGATTCATTTGGAAACTTTGTTTACAATATCTCCTCCGTAGCCCGCTAAAAAGTATGGGCCCGCTTAGGCCTTGAAAATCTTGCTGCCGATAAGGCGACACTTGCTTCATCTTGCGTCTATTATGTTACACTTCGGTTATGCACATACATTATTGTTTCAAAATCCAAAGCTGAACTCTGTTTTATTAATGAGATTTTGAAACCGTAATTTATATAATTTCTATGCGCATAAGCAAACTGTAATATCATAGACGCAAGACTTCAAGGCATCAGCGGAGCCCATAACTTTTAGTGCAATAAGGAGGTGATATTGTAAACAAAGATTTCAAACTATTCGGGTTCAGAGCAATCGGAACCTGATTCGCTCAAGCCTAATTACAATCTCCAGGATGTACAGCCCACTCTCTCAGAGACCGGGGATTGACCAGTGTGAGCAGCCAATGGTAGTCAGGGACAAGCCTCCCTAGCATCACGGGTGCCGCTAGGGAGGCTCCTCCCTGTCTGCCATTGGCTGCCATCCGTGTACAGGGAGAAGCAGCAGTGGCGGTGCGGGGACCAGGAGCAGTGCCGGGAGTGGGGTAGGTATATTACCCGTGAGGGGCCCGACACAGAAATTGGATAACCCCTTTAAAGGCTATGAACACTTTGGGGGCATTTTTTATGATTGCATTTTATTTATTTTGGGCTAAAATATTTTTTTAATTCGTCTTTATTAAACACTTTTAGCAGTTTTTGTCTTGCAGACTGTTTTACACTGAGTCCCGTCATGTTGCTGTTCTAAGGGCTGAATGTATAGCCCTTATCTCCGAATGCCAGATAGCTCATAAACACTCATCTAAGCCATATTCTTAGCAGTTTGATAAGAATTTAGCTATACAGTGGTCCCTCAAGTTACAATATTAATTGGTTCCAGGACGACCATTGTATGATGAAACCATTGTAAGTTGAGTAATCGGTTCCAAAGCACCAAAATGTCATCAAAAAAATAAGCAGATAACTAAGACTGATAAAACAAGTCCTTACATATAACTAATACAGCTATTTTACCAGAGAAGTGGCCTTGATTGGTTGGATCTGAGTCTGAGACATTGTATGTTGAGTTTGGTTTCAACTTACGATGGGTCAGAAAAGACTATTATATGTTGAAAATATTGTATCCTGAGGGCATTGTATCTTGAGGGATCACTGTATATATATTTTTTTAATCTCTGAACTCCTCACAGTGAATATACGCTATACATACATAGCATGCAGTACAGACCAAAAGTTTGGACACACCTTCTCATTCAAAGAGTTTTCTGTATTTTCAGGACTATGAAAATTGTAGATTCACACTGAAGGCATCAAAACTATGAAATAACACCTGTGGAATTATATAGTTAACAAAAAAGTGTGAAACAACTGAAAATATGTTTTATATTCTAGGTTCTTCAAAGTAGCCATCTTTTGCTTTGATTACTGCTTTGCACACTCTTGGCATTCTCTTGATGAGCTTCAAGAGGCAGTCACCTGAAATGGTATTCCAACAGTCTTGAAGGAGTTCCCAGAGATGCTTAGCACTTGTTGGCCCTTTTGCCTTCACTCTGCGGTCCAGCTAACCCCAAAACATCTCGATTGGGTTTAGGTCTGGTTACTGTGGAGGCCAGGTCATCTGGAGTAGCACCCCATCACTCTCCTTCTTGGTCAAATAGCCCTTACACAGCCTGGAGGTGTGTTTGGGGTCATTGTCCTGTTGATAAATAAATGATGGTCCAACTAAACGCAAACCGGATGGAATAGCATGCCGCTGCAAGATGCTGTGGTAGCCATGCTGGTTCAGTATGCCTTCAATTTTGAATAAATCCCCAACAGTGTCACCAGCAAAGCACCCCCACACCATCACAACTCCTCCTCCATGATTCACAAAGGGGAACCAGGCATGTAGAGTCCATCCATTCACCTTTTCTGCGTCGCACAAAGACACGGTGGTTGGAACCAAAGATCTCAAATTTGGACTCATCAGACCAAAGCCCAGATTTCCACTGCTCTAATGTCCATTCCTTGTGTTCTTTAGCCCAAACAAGTCTCTTCTGCTTGTTGCCTCTCCTTAGCAGAGGTTTCCTAGCAGCTATTTTACCATGAAGGCCTGCTGCACACAGTCTCCTCTTAACAGTTGTTGTAGAGATGTGTCTGCTGCTAGAACTCTGTGTGGCATTGACCTGGTCTCTAATCTGAGCGGCTGTTAATCTGCGATTTCTGAGGCTGGTGACTCGGATGAACTTATCCTCCGCAGCAGAGGTGACTCTTGGTCTTCCTTTCCTGGGGCAGTCCTCATGTGAGCCAGTTTCTTTGTAGCGCGTGATGGTTTTTGCGACTGCACTTGGGGACACTTTCAAAGTTTTCCTAATTTTTCGGACAGACTAACCTTCATTTCTTAAAGTAATGACGGCCACTCGTTTTTCTTTACTTAGCTGCTTTTTTCTTGCCATAATACAAATTCTAACAGTCTATTCAGTAGGACTATCAGCTGTGTATCCACCTGACTTCTGCCCAACACAACTCATGGTCCCAACCCCATTTATAAGGCAAGAAATCCCACTTATTAAACCTGACAGGGCACACCTGTGAAGTGAAAACTATTTCAGGTGACTACCTCTTGAAGCTCATCAAGAGAATGCCAAGATTGTGCAAAGCAGTAATCAAAGCAAAAGGTGGCTACTTTGAAGAACCTAGAATATAAGACATATGATCATTTGTTTCACACTTTTGTGTTAAGTATATAATTCCACATGTGTTAATTCATAGTTTTGATGCCTTCAGTGTGAATCTACAATTTTCATAGTCATGAAAATACAGAAAACTCTTTGAATGAGAAGGTGTGTCCAAACTTTTGGTCTGTACTGTACATAGTCTGAAGAGTTACAAAAAATAAATAAATAAAAACTGCCCCAAAGCAGTTATTAGCTTGGTAATCTGCGAGGAGTCAGTGGTGCTTACCAGAGCGCACATTCTTCTCAAACAGTTGATTGGTCAGAGTCTCAGGTGTAGGAGCCCACCGGTTAGATCAGTATAAAAAGGTTGGAAAACCCCTTTAAAAATGTCCCATAAATGGGGAATTTAGTGTTGAAGGTTTATGCATTAAAGTGGTTGTCCTGGCTTTTTAATATTGATGACCTATTCTCAGGATAGGTAATTATTAGATCGGTGGGGGTCTGATACACGGCATTCCTCATGATCAGCTGTATGAGGAGGTAGCGCCCGCATGTGCCATCTCCCTTCTCTCTTCCTGCCCACTGCTTTATGTCTATTGGACAGCAGCAGCGGTGAGCAGAGAGAAGGGAGACGGCACGTGCGCGCGCTACCTCCTCATACATCTGATCGCCAGGGATGCCCGGTGTCGGACCCCCGGCAATCGAATATTGATTACCTATCCTGAGAATAGGTCATAAATATTAAAAAGCCCGGACAACCACTTTAAAAGAGGGAAAAACTTGCAAATAGCCATTAGCCCGATATATGATTGTAATGACCAGAACAGCTCGTTTTTCTTTTTGTATTTCATAAAGCATTGTGCGACAGCTCCTCTTCTATTCACTTCCCTCATGCAGAAGGCTAAGGACATGGAGCCGATTTTACTTTTAAATGATACTTCACCTCCACAGAATTAGAAGTATGTTAAGCACATTGCTTTAGAGCCAGCAAGACTCACATGCAAGCAATTACAGTCGACTGGACCATCATTAACTGAACTGTAAGTAAACAGTGGAGGAATGTTTGCAGTCTAGTAGCGAATATATTTCAGTCTCGTGTCATTATCGCGGAAGTATTTCCTGCCTGAGACATAAACCTTCTAAACCTCAGAGGAAATGTTAGTAAATGCAGCAGCAGCCATGGCTATGTTTTTAACATTTGCACCAAAATTGTGTTTGTTTAGAGGGGATGTAATAAAAGTCAGATTTACATACGTGATACATATTGGCAGCAGCTGTCTGGGAAAAACAACTCACATAGTACAAGTAGGTTCATGCCGTTGCCAAGCGACAGGGCGCTGAAGAATGCCAGTGTCAACTTGAGAGCTCCATCAGAAGGCGGCACTCTACTCAGTCTACAGAAATGCCGAGTTGTTTCATTTCTGGAATTATTCGCTGCTATAAGGAGTGTGCGGTACATTTTCTAGAGAATAACGTCATTTCTTTCTTTCGTATCACTGCAGTTGTAATTTCAGAAATCTCATTTTAAATTTAGACTGCCAATGAACAGTTGACTCTGTGGGTCTCACCCAGAGAGAGATTATTGTGACATAAAAGCTGCCGCCAGCTAAATACTTCCCCTGCAGTGACTGCTCCCTTGTCCCTTAAAGGGGTTTTCTTACGAAAAATATTCAGCAGTTTTTAAACCAGCACCTGGATCTGAATACTTTTGTAATTGTATGTAATTAAAAACTTAGCATAGCCACTGAGCTATTTAATAACATGTATCTGAATAGTGCCACCTGCTGTTTGTTCTATTCTTATTTCTTTGACCTGCTCATTGAGATGGTCGCACATGCTCAGTTTCATCCTTCAACTGCCTCCAGAGCTGTGATAGGGAGAGCTGAGACACACCACCTGAGCTTCAGCAGAAAAGACGCGCCCCCTTGAGCTTTCAGCTTGATATAAATATAGCAGAGAAATGAATGGGGAGATCTCTGGATCATGTGAGGTACAAGGATGGTTCTAGCTTTTTTAGAAAGAGGTTGTCGTGTACTATATGATGTCTGATTTTCATTTTTTACATTAGTCATGGGATAACCCCTTTAAAGAAGGTGGTCCAGAGGGTAAATGTACAGGACATATGCAACTGGGTTGCCTTTATGGAAAATAATGCATTTTAGGCATTTATGCCATTTTATGTTCTATTAGGAGTCTACAGAATCCAGCTGGGGAAAAAAAACCCACAACATTCATTTCATTGTTTTTAACGCATCATTTCTATGTTCTGGAAAAACTGCAACATGTTCTATATTGTACGTTTTTCACGCAGCTCTGGTTCCATAGAAGTGAATGGGGCATGCGTGAAACATCCAGATGCAATGCGATTTTCACTGATAGTGGCTAGGAGACATAGATTGCTATTCAGCAGTGTTTCCATGCCCGTGCAACACACATCCAATCCGGATGGAAAAAACGCATACACTGAATGCAATTCCAGACAAATCTGATTGAACATGCTGGAAAATCCATCAGATCCTGGATCCTTTAATAAACCACCTACTACAGAGAACTCTGACAATTATGTATTGTACATCATCTGACCAATGACCGCAGTGAAATCAAATCCACAATTGAATGATATTTACCTGAAAATCACTTGATATAACTTTACTAGGGTCAGGTATTCGCGGGAAAATAAGCATCAGCAATCTAAAAAAAAATAAAATGATATATGTAATTAATGTAGATAACGTTATTTTTTAGTTTTAAGTAGAAGATTAGTTAATTATACCAGAGAGGAAATGTCAAGCTCTTAGGGGGTCATTTATTCATTAGTTGCGCCGCTATCTGCAACGCTCACACCAGGTCTAAAATTGTGGATGTAGCGGGGACGAGCCGGCATTTTCTACATCTGTTTTAGGCGAAGAAAATGGTGTAAATGTAAGACAGATCGGAAGCTGTCTTACATTTAGAACTGGCGCCGGATGCGCCGAAGTTATGGAGAGGCCAGCGCCTCATCATGACTTTGGCGGATCCAACGCCAGCTATGGGCCTTTATCAGTGGCGTACATAGAGAAGTAAGGGCCCCATAGCAAGGTTTAAACCAGGCCCCACACAGAGGACAAAAGGGTTTCTGCCTAAAACCCTATCAATGACCCTCAGAGCATTTTTTCCACTGCCTCATTTGCTATAAGTTGTTCCTTTAGAGGGTAGAGTCCTGACCAAATTTTCAACTTCTGCAGAAGAGGGGATAATCCCAACTAAGACTGGGCCCCCTCTTGC
Organism: Rhinella marina; assembly: GCA_900303285.1. Classification (NCBI taxonomy): domain Eukaryota; kingdom Metazoa; phylum Chordata; class Amphibia; order Anura; family Bufonidae; genus Rhinella; species Rhinella marina. The sequence goes on along the minus strand of ONZH01016956.1, from coordinate 149,435 downwards.
CCTGGGCCCCACAGCAGTTGCATGGTCTGCCACTATGGTAGTTACACCCTGGCCTTTATTAAGACCAACATCTAAATAATGTGCCCTTTGGGTCTCAATGCAAAATCTATAATAGGGCCCCCAGCTATGACGTATGCTGTTCTATTTTGTGGCCCCTCTCAGGCACCAGTAATCAGCTGCTAGTTCAGCACTCTGAAGTTACACCTCTGAACTGATTAAATTACAAGATCGAGAAATGACGAATGATTGCATGCAAAGCTATTGTACGAAAATGGCACTGCTTTCTCAGAAACAGTGCCACTCTTGCCCATGCACTGGTTACTGCAGCTTAATCCCAATCCCATTGGGATGAGCTACAATACCAGACGTTTGGACAGGAGTGGTGCCGTGTTTTAAAAATATAAAATGAAAACCCTTATTTCTGTTCTTACGTGTCACTTTCCTAATATCTGATCCTTAAATGTTTGTCGAAATATAAAAAGCCCTAAAATGGCTACACTTATAGCCCAGTGGACTGGGAAAGCCTTACCGTCTCATGTTGATGAGCAGCAAGACGGTAGCCACGATGATCGCTAATGACACCAGGAGAAGAAACACTAGAGACGTGGTTCTCTCTCCCTCCGCTAGAAAATAAGAAATGACTGGATCAATAATCTGAAACGCAGACATGACCGTTTTCAACCACAGCCTTTACAAAGGGCGTGCATTTTTTTCTCAGTATCACAATGACAGAAACCGTAACTTACTAGGAAATCAAACAATTGATATGGATTCCGATTTTGACTTAATCGTGGTTGGATTGTCATGCCTAAAGTGTTTCTGTAAAGACCTGTAAGGCAGCGTTGAGGACCAATGACTGTGAAATTGTGATGGTGGGGTGTAGGAAGCATAAATTCAGCCAATTCTGCAGTCAGGTTTGAGGGACTATCCAGTGAAACTTAGGACTATCGGCAATAATGCAAGTGCAGTGAACGAGTCACCAATAGCAGCCAATCAGAATCCAAGTTGCAGTGTGCATGCGCCGGTCCGTGCTTCAAAATCCAGCTGGCGGAAGTAAGACGTTGCATCAGAGGGCTGGGAGGACGGACCGGCGCATGCGCAGGGCAAGTGTGGAGTGGAGACAGCGCGATATTTCAGAAGCAGAGGAGGAGGTAATTATACTAAACAAGGGTGGACCAGAGGAGTGAAATAGGAGTGGTTTTATGTGCAAAGCGCCAAGGCGCCTGGACAACATCCACAGTAACACCGCCCCCAGGCACTTGCACAAGCTAATTAGCATACGTTATAAAAGTGTTTTTACAAAGATATCGGTGAGGGACAGCTCTACTAAAGGTACCATTGTTTTATAGAGAAAGGAGTCTATAGCCTGATCTCAGTGGTCTATAACGCTCAGATTAGGTGAAAGACTCCCTTTAACAATTGCTTAAAGGGAACCTGTCATCTCCAAAACACCCCCTGAACTAGAGTAAGAGATGTATAGTGTAAGTGATGCTGAATCCGAATATGTAAGTTTTATCTTCATACTCACTTCCATTCTGATGCTGTGCTCCCACAAACCTGCAGTAAAATGCACTCACTGGACTCCGGTGCTCACTCACATAATGGAGCGGACTCAAAGAAGAGTCCAGTGAGTGCATTTTACTGCAGGTTTGTGGGAGCACAGCGTCAGAATGGAAGTGAGTATGAAGATAAAACTTACATATTCGGATTCAGCATCACTTACACTATACAACGCTTACTCTAGTTCAGGGGGTGTTTCGGAGATGACAGGTTCCCTTTAAAGGGGTTGTGTCACTTCAGCAAATAGCATTGATTATGTAGAGATGTATGTATTTAATTGTGATTGTCGATATCTCCTCCTTTGCTGGCTGGATTCATGTTTTCCATCACATTATACACTGCTTATTTCCATGGTTAAGACCACCCTGTAATCCATCAGTGGTGGTCGTGCTTGCACACTATAGGAAAAAAGCACTAGCCTATGTGCACTCCCATGGTCTCGGCCACCAGAGAGGCTGCCACTTTTTCCTATAGTGTGCAAGCAAGACCACCACTGACGGGTTGCAGGGTGGTCGTAACAATGGAAACAAGTAGTGTATAATGTGAAGGAAAAATTAATCCAGCCAGCAAAGGTTGCAATATGGACAATCACAATACGTTAGTAAGAGCCTTGCATTAACTTTCTATACATGATAGATGCTATTTGCTGAAGTGAGACAACCCATCCCATTTAATATTGCTTCTAATAACAAGTCACCGTCTATTAAGCGAACTCGAATATGCACTTGGCACAAATGCATATAAATATGGCACATGGCCAGTGATAAATAATAAATATCCTCATAGGTTTCTTTTTTTTTTTTTTTTTTTTTACACTTTTAGGGGGTAAATGAGAAGTTTCGAACGGTGGACATCTAGTGACCAGTAGTGGTCTCATAACCCAGATAGGAGGTTGTGCTCCATTAGTTGTGAATGAGCTCCATAGTTTATTCTATGGACTCTCTACAGTCTGTGCACAGATGTGAACAGAGACAAAGAGGGCACAGCACCCAGCAGAGCTTATTTCTAACTTCCGGGACTCATCTGTTATTGCCAGAGAAAGCTTTTAACTCTGGAAGACTCCTTAATGAGCCAAAGTTGGCTGCTCTTTAAAGGAGCTTTCCACCTTTTTAACAAATGTCTCATGAGACCTGTGGAAAGCAGCATACTTACCTGTTCATCGCCGCTCGGTTCCATTCCAGTCTCTGCATTCCAGTCTCTGTTTGTCAACTTCCAACACAATAAGGGGCCACATGTGCCACTGCAGCCAATGACTGGCTGCAGTGGTGAGGTTTCCCACAAATGGCATCGGACCCTGTGATGCGCTGCTTGGAGGAAGCACCACTGATGAGGCCAGTCACTGGCTTTAGAGATGTAAATGACCGCCATTCAAGCCAGAAGTTGACAAGCAGGGACCACTGAATGGCAAACACAATGATGTACTGAAGGAGTTGGAACCGGGCAGTGAGGAGCAGATGAGTAGGTTTACCTTCACAGGTCCTGGTGGGAAAGGTGAGTCAACATTTATTAAAAAAGGTGGAGAACCACTTTAAGGGTGTTGACCAGCAGGAAAATTTTTGTTAAAAAGGCTCAGAATACGTTAAAAAAAAAGAACCATCAATCCCCAGCCATTCACATTCTGATGCATACTTTGTCCTTCACTGGTCTCTCTCTCCTTTTCTCAACACACAGGAAATGGCCTTTCAGCCAATCATTGATGGTGGTGGTGACCACTCTCAGCAAGTGAGTGACTGATCATTTCTTGTGTGTTGAGAGGGATTAGAGATCCCACAGAGGCAGCAGCAGAATCGGAGAGGTGGGAGGGGGAAAATCAGTGAGACAAGAGCAGTTTGTAAAAAAAATTAAAAATTATGGGCCAAACAACCTTTTTTTAATCCATTTTCGGTGCATTTTTTGTGGTGTTATTTCTGCCATTTTTTGCAATCAGAGTACCTTTGCCACAAGTTTTCCTCATGGCATTTTCCCCTACAGAGAAGATATCAAAATGCCAAGACCTCTGCCATCAGTAGCAAAAAAAAAAAACAAAAAAAAAACATGCGTATCCTGCATTCAAAAATTCCCCTAGACTTTAGGCTAACATCTGGAGATGGTGTTGGACTACAGCACGGATCAGCAACCTTCGGCACTCCGGGTGTGGTGAAACAACGACTCCCACCATGCACACCTACTTGGCTGTTCTCCGAACTCCCACAGAAGAGAGTGGAGCATGCTGGGAGTTGTAGTTTCACAACAGCTGGAGTGCCGGAGGTTGCTGACCCCTGGACTAGGGCAAAGATTGATGAAGTTCCTGACTGCTTCTATCCCAGCAAGCATCCATCGAGGTTCATTAGAGATCAAATAATAAAATGCAGACGTCAGCTGGTGAATTTGCAGAGTACATCCTGATAAACACATTTCTGTACCTGGCAACGTTCTTTCCTCACTCCATTCACTCCAGAGGAAGTTGCTCTGTTCGTATGAATCAGATAAACCGATGGCACGTTTAGCTAGCTTCAACCGAACCTTAACTGTGAACGTAACATCAGGCAGCACATTGGGAATTTCCTTACTTTGACCTTCAGCCTAAAAATATACAGTAGTAAAAACATGATATACAGATATAAGAAATGAAATGTATTGCATACTATATATCAATTAAAAAGTGTCATTTATCAAAAACATTTCCTTGGCCAGTTTTCCTAAGGTTAGTTTCACCCCTGAGGTGTGAATTGGCCGGACACAAGATCTCCGCTGGATTCCATTGTAATTAATGGGGCCGGTGGGCACTCTGTCTGTTTCAGGCAGAGAAGAGCCCGACGGAATTCACACCGCAGGTGACGTAATTTTCCAACAGAGGTCACATTTTTTTAACTTTTTATTTTAGGGTAGGACTCTGCAGTGGCACGCACTTACGCAAGTGAGGTCAAAAGCCATTGTAGACCTGGAGCCTTGACAAATGTTACAGCCAGTATCAATAATGAGTCATGAGGAATTTTGAAAACTTTCATTCAGACGTCGCTGAAACCAGGGGCGAACTGGGAACTTAAAGTAGCCTTGGAAAAAAAAATAAAATAAAAGTGGCCCCATTTTTTAGGCAGGTTCAAATTGACAGAAGGTAAGGCAAAGCAAGTGGGCAGGGCCAGCAAAATACTGTCTCAACGGAACCAAATACCACAGTGCAGCACAAAACATTGCCATCCCTGCTGCAGTATTCAACTGTATCACCATCCTGAGGACGGCAATGCTGTTGAATTTAGGGCAGGGCAAGGCGGGGGGGGGTATGCTGGCCACATGCGTAATTACTTGATGCTTCTAGCCAGTAGCGTAGAAAGAGGATTAAGGGCCCCATAGCAAGGATCAAACCAGGACCCCCACACAGGACAGAAGGGTTTCCGCCTGAACCCCTTTCAATGACCCTTGGGTTATTTCTCCACTGCCTCATTTACTAAAAGTTGTTCCTTTATAGGGTAGAGTCCTGACCAAGTTTTCATCTCCAGTAGAAGAGGAGATGATCCCAAGTAAGACTGGGCCCATGGTTTGCCGCTATGGTAGTTATCCCCCTGCTCCTAGCATTACTTAATACTGAGAAAATTTTAAATCATTATGTACCCAGCTGCCAGCCATGAGGAGGGCTCGTATGACCCCCTGGTTTTTAGCCCACTGGGAAATTTCCTTGTAGGGTCTATGGCCAGCACTGCCCCTGATTAAAACCATTTCCAAAACCACACTGATGACACCTGTGGCCGAGTGTGAAGATTTACAGTTTTTTTTTTTTTTTAATGAAATGAAATGGAAAGAAGGAATGCGGCAGAGACACATATATTCTCTGCAGCAAGCACAAAATTTTACTGCACAGTACAGTGCCTTGCAAAAGTATTTGGCCCCCTGGAACTTTTCAACCTTTTGCCACATTTCAAGCTTCAAACAAAAAGATATAACATTTTAAATTTTTGGCGAAGAATCAACAACAAGTGGGTCATAATTGTGAAGTGGAACGAAATTTATTAGATCATTTAAACTTTTTTTGTAATAATAAAACTGAAAAGTGGGGCGTGCAAAATTATTCGGCCCCCTTGCATTAATACTTTGTTGCGCCACCTTTTGCTGCGATTACAGCTGTAAGTCGCTTGGGGTATGTCTCTATCAGTTTTGCACATGTAGAGACTGAAATTCTTGCCCATTCTTCCTTGCAAAACAGCTCGAGCTCTTTGAGGTTGGATGGAGAGCGTTTGTGAACAGCAGTTTTCAGCCCTTTCCACATATTCTCAATTGGATTCAGGTCTGGACTTTGACTTGGCCATTCTAAGACCTGGATACGTTTATTTTTGAACCATTCCATTGTAGATTTTGCTTTATGTTTGGGATCATTGTCTTGTTGGAAGATAAATCTCCGTCCTAGTCTCACGTCTTTTGCAGACTCCAACAGGTTTTCATCCAGAATGGTCCTCTATTTGGCTCCATCCATCTTCCCATCAATTTTAACCATCTTCCCTGTCCCTGCTGATGAAAAGCATGCCCAAACCATGATGCTGCCACCATCATGTTTGACAGTGGGGATGGTGTGTTCAGGGTGATGAGCTGTGTTGCTTTTACGCCAAACATATCGTTTTGCATTGTTTCCAAAAAGTTCAATTTTGGTTTCATCTGATAAGAGCACCTTCTTCCACATGTTTGGTGTGTCTCCCAGGTGGCTTGTGGCAAACTGTAAACGAGACTTTTTATGGATATCTTTGAGAAATGGGTTTCTTCTTGCCACTCTCCCATAAAGGCCAGATTTGTGAAGTGTTTGACTGATTGTTGACTCTCCCACCTCAGCTGTAGATCTATGCAGTTCATCCAGAGTGATCATGGGCCTCTTGGCTGCATCTCTGATCAGTCTTGTCCTTGTTTGAGATGAAAGTTTAGAGGGACGTCCGGGTCTCGGTAGATTTGCAGTGGTCTGATACTCCTTCCATTTCAATATGATCGCTTGCACAGTGCTCCTTGGGATGTTTAAAGCTTGGGAAATCTTTTGGTATCCAAATCTGGCTTTAAACTTCTCCACAACAGTATCACGGACCTGCCTGGTGTGTTCCTTGGTCTCCATGATGCTCTCTGTGCTTTAAACAGAACCCTGAGACTATCACAGAGCAGGTGCATTTATACGGAGACTTGATTACACACAGGTGGATTCTATTTATCTTCATCAGTCATTTAGGACAACATTGGATCATTCAGAGATCCTCAATGAACTTCTGGAGTGAGTTTTCTGAACTGAAAGTAAATGGGCCAAATAATTTTGCACGCCCCACTTTTCAGTTTTATTATTACAAAAAAGTTTAAATGATCCAATAAATTTCGTTCCACTTCACAATTGTGACCCCACTTGTTGTTGATTCTTCACCAAATGTTATATCTTTTTGTTTGAAGCCTGAAATGTGGCAAAAGGTTGAAAAGTTCCAGGGGGCCGAATACTTTCACAAGGCACTGTATATTACAAATGGTTACTCCACAGTAGGGGATGTATAACACCTACTGACAGGAACACAGTCTAAGGGTCCATTCACATGCCTGCAAGTGTTTTGCGGTCCGCATATGTCCTTAACTATGATATAAATGCCTATTCTTGTCCGTGGATGCAGACAAGAATAGGACATGCTCTTTCTTTTTTGCGGGGCCACGGAACGGAAATGCGGATGCGGACAGCACATGGTATGCTTTCCACATCTTTTGTGCCCCCATTGAAATTAATGGGTCCGCACCTATTCCGCAAAACTGAGAAACGGATGCAGACGAGTGAACGGACCCTAAGGGCTTATTCAGACAACTGTGCCATATTTTCCTGTCTGCATCTTTTGCGGCCCCATTAAAATGATTGGGTCTGCAAGATTACGGAAAGGATGCAGACCCAAAAATATGGTTCTGTCAAGGGTTACAGATTACTCAGTATTAGGGCATACAACTCATGATTAGTCTCTTAAAGGGCACTTACACTTAGCGGTTTCAAGTCTGTACTCCAGATAAAATTCTCTTTAACTATTTAAAGTCCACGTATTGCAGCCTATATTTACACTAGCGTCAGTCCAAAGGAGGACCTTCCTGATCTAAGAACACGTTAAACCCTTTTTGCCTTAAAGGGGTATTGCCATCTTAAACACTGATGGCATATTGCTAGGATATGCCATCAATGTCAGATAGGAGCAGGTACCATAGGTGGGATCAGCACCTCTCTCTAGATCCCTCCCCCCACCGAAGTGAAGAAGAGCACACCGGCCACCCTACATTCACCGTAATGCAAGTTCTGAAAATAGCAGTGTGCTGGATGAGCTATTTCCAGAAGTCCCATAGCGGTGAATGGAGAGGCGGCCATGCATGCACGGTCCACTCTCCACTCTGTGCTATGGATTTTCTGAAAATAGCCAAGAATGTTTGCTTCCCATAGCGGCAAATGTAGAGCACGCGGCACCTTTGCGTTGTGATCTCCTTCACTTCGGGGGCTCCATTCTGGAAACAGCAGCAGGTCCCACAGGTGAGACCTGCACCTATCTGACATTGCTGGCATATCCTAGAAATATACCACCAATGTCTAAGATGAGACATCTCCTTTAGGTACCTTAGCTTGGAGTCTCCTCTCTATCTTAGAGACGTCACACTTTCATCACTCCTCCCACTCTTCCAGTGTTCCCAGGAGAGGATGCATGGAGCAAGGCATTTGCTGCTTTTCAGGGAAGGCAGCACTGGCCCTAATGCCTCTTTTTTCAGGGGACTCAGCTTCTTACCCGGCACTTTGGTTGTTTGTAGACTTCATAACCTTAGCCAAATCTGGCAGGAAGGGAGACAGTCTCATCCCATGGTGGAGCAGCTACTCAACAACGTGGCCCTCATGTCCACACATGGCCATCTTCAGATCACTGCGACCAAGGTGGCTGCTGTTCTTTTCCCTTACCAGGGACTATGTTACAGGGCTAGTCTGCGGACTATTTTGTCTGGGGCCCCTTCATCTTGCGTGTACCCTGAGTAATGGGATATGCACAGCTCCTATTTTTGCCCTCTGAGTGGGTGACGAAGTAGTTGCATTGCTGCAAGTCATTGGCAGGGAGTCAGCACTTTTCTCTGCAATGTTCTTGGCACAGAGCAAAACACATGGGCATAATCTCTTTGTCTGCAGCTGCCACTTGGGAGAACACCCCACCTAATGGTTAATACAGCCTTCATTGAACTCAGTGATAAATCCATATGCAGTGGAGACAGAAAGGTTTATCACTTAACTGAATGGCTCTTAGGGGGTTGGTTCCTTTTATTAGGAAAGTGCCCCCTTCCTTCTAAGCTTGCCCCTGGAAGCGTAGCTGTAAAGGGGTTTTCCAAGAGTTTTTTAGTGATGACATATCCTCTGGATAGTCATATGGATGCAGACCGGCACTCGCTCAGATGATTTCTTATGCTTTTATTGTCACATATATTCAGGTATTAGTGACGCGTTTCGGCTACAATAGCCTTCATCAGACATCTATAGTATCACATGTTAACGGAGTTTAAATAGCCCGCCAAGCCTGGCATGACGTCACCTTGCTATGGTAACATGTAAACAAACATGGTTACACGGTAACAGTTGTTAGTAATCTTGGACAAATACAAGAAACACTGTTGATTAGTCGCAGAACAGTAGATATATAGTTATAAACTCACTAGTATATTACTGCTGGTATATTCTATTCGGTAGAAATCTTCCAATGTTATGTGGAGACTGTCTTTTATTTCTGTAAAGAAATATAATAAATGATGAAATGATGATCAGATTACAGGAAGCTGTTGATTTCATATTCCCTATTGAGACCCCAGGGTTCCAATGTTCTCAGTTTGTGTATCCAGTATGCCTCTCTTTTTAATAACAATTGGTTCCTATTGCCTCCCCTCCATGGTTGTTGTACTTGCTCTATGATTTGGAAACGTAATTGTGATGCATTATGTTTCTGTTGATGGAAATGAAATGGTAGGGGTAAAAGTAGATTTTTTGTACGTATTGTTGATCTATGCTTGCTGAAGCGGTCTTTCATGCGCATGGAGGTTTCTCCTATATACAAAATCCACAGACAGGAATAGTTTATTGACCTACACTAGCAACCATCCTAACACTACAAAAACATCTCTTCCTTACTCACAATTTCAGAGAGTAAGGAAAATAGTGTCAGATCCAGAAACACTAGAAGTAAGGTTAGAAGAAATGTCTAATAAATTCCACCAAAGAGGTTATCCAAAAGAGGTACTGAAAGAACAAAGAACACGTATTCCTACAACTACAACACAAAACAAAAAGACAAGAAGACTACCATTTGTCACTAAGTACCATCCATTCATTAATAAAGTGAGGAATATACTCAATAAACATTGGGGCATATTATCTAAATCATACCCAGAAACACAGGAGCTCACTAATTATCCCATGATATGCTACAGAAGAAACACCAACATAAGAGACAAAATAGAGAGGGCAGACATAGGAAGTAATATAAGACCATTAAGACAAACAACATTGACTACAGAAAGACGCGGTACTTTTCCATGCCTGAACTGCATACAGTGCTCAAGTGTTATCAGAGGACAATATTTCTCACACCCCCACACAGGAGAACAATACCCTGTACAAGGGTATTTCACCTGTGACAGTACATATGTCATTTACCTTTTAAAATGTCCGTGTGGTCTTTTGTATATAGGAGAATCCTCCATGCGCATGAAAGACCGCTTCAGCAAGCATAGATCAACAATACGTACAAAAAATCTACTTTTACCCCTACCATTTCATTTCCATCAACAGAAACATAATACATCACAATTACGTTTCCAAATCATAGAGCAAGTACAACAACCACGGAGGGGAGGCAATAGGAACCAATTCTTATTAAAAAGAGAAGCATACTGGATACACAAACTGAGAACATTGGAACCCTGGGGTCTCAATAGGGAATATGAAATCAACAGCTTCCTGTAATCTGATCATCATTTCATCATTTATTATATTTCTTTACAGAAATAAAAGACCGCCTCCACATAACATTGGAAGATTTCTACCGAATAGAATATACCAGCAGTAATATACTAGTGAGTTTATAACTATATATCTACTGTTCTGCGACTAATGAACAGTGCTTCTTGTATTTGTCCAAGATTGCTAACAACTGTTACCTTGTAACCATGTTTGTTTACATGTTACCATAGCAAGGTGATGTCACGCCAGGCTTGGCGGGCTATTTAAACTCCGTTAACATGTGATACTATAGATGTCTGATGAAGGCTATTGTAGCCGAAACGCGTCACTAATACCTGAATATATGTGACAATAAAAGCATAAGAAATCATCTGAGCGAGTGCCGGTCTGCATCCATATGACTACAAAGGAGCGTCCCTCCTTGACGCGAGCACCGCCGACTCAACCACCGCAGTGCCGACCTACCATCCACTACAAATATCCTCTGGATAGGTCACCAGTATCTGATCCGTTGTTTGAGTGCCATACATAGTATAGCGGCTGTGCTTGGTATCCCCAGCTCAGCCCCATTCACTTCAATAGGGCTGAGCTGCGCCTAGGCCATATGACCGATCAACGTGATGTCACATGGCCTAAGAAAACCTGGAGAAGGCTGTGGTGCTACTACTAGCACCGCTACTTTCTCAAACAGGTGATAAGCAGGGGTCCCAAGTGCTGGACCCCCATGATCATCAGTAAAAAAAAAAAAAAAAAAAAAAATTCTCAGAAAAGCCCTTTAAGACTAGATTCTGTATTGTCACTTGAAAAAAAAGAAAATTAACAACATGCAAGAAAGCTCTGTCCGTAACTCTGGGTCATATTTAAGATGTCATCTTACAAGTGTACTTTGCTAAGGAGAATGACAATGTAAATGTTGCTTGTCAGTCACCAAATCAGAGAATTAGGAAAAAACTTTAAAAATTTGAATTAAAAAGTTTAAAATTCCAAGATAAATGTCACATCTCTTTCAAGTAAATTTACATTTTAAATTCTTATGTTAGAAATTCTGATTTTCATTTTAATTCTTAGATCTAGTTCTTTTTTGTCTCCAACGCACTTCAGCAGATAACTACAACAGGAGGATCCCACTCGTTTCCCACATGAACTTTCTAGTGTTTTCAGAAGATAATTATTCATTTAAAGTGTTTTCCCACAAATGATTTTACAGCATATAAACATTCATTTGGCACATGTTCTGCTGTTTCTGGATTTTACGAACACTTTAAAGATGATCCGTTATCTCTTCTGTTTTGGCAAATACTTTTCTTCTCCATGTACAGTATTCCACTCTGCATTTTGACACGTCTCTGATATTCCTCCTGGAAATGCCTGGCTAAATTGATAACCGTGCGTCACCATTCCCTTATCAATAGTGTGTGTCTCTTAGTTATCCGACTACTAGGACAGACTGGACGGTGCCAGGTTGTTTAAGGACATGACCCATCGACAACAGGAATGGCTGCGTCCAGATGTAAATGTATTCATACCGTGAGGTATAATTCAGAAATAGCACAGAGTTCTAATAAAGGATGCATCAGAACCGCACACTGACTATATACGTCTGGGTGGTCAGCACATCTTTGCATGTAGTTTTCTAAACAACCCTGCATATATTGCAACTGCACCTTCATCGTGCAGCTGCAGGAGTGGAAAGTCGGTTATCAGTGACATCGGGGCTTCTCATTGAGAAGGCAGGAAGCTTCTACTTAACCTTTCCCATAGCTCTATACACAGCACTTAGAGCGCTCGTACAGAGATCAGGAAGAGACAGCGCCGATACCTGCTCCGGTCCCAGGGTCATGTGATCACTGGGGCTGGGCATCTGCGCGAGCTGACCCAAATCAGCTCTGCAGTGAGGTTGTACAACCTCTCTGAGGTCTGTATTCCCTCTGTAATTGGGGCTACTACATTAGTCCTAACTGCAGGAGAATTAAAAAAAATGCAATGTTAAATCACCCCTCCAAGGGCCTTAAATGACCTTATAAAAAGGTAATAAAAAAGTGTAAAATTAAAAAAATAAATAAATAAATAAAAAGCTACAAAAAAAAAAGAAAAACAAAAACAAAACCACACACACTGCAGATTCTAGCCCTGCCCCAGCCACCATAACCCATACATGCCCTCAAAACAACCATTATGGAAAGGGGACACACTTGAAAATATTTTAATTGCACATTGTGCTATTAAGAAAAGACATAAAAAAATTTGAAAGAATGCCATTATTTCCTTTTTTTACATTTTCATGGTTATAAAAAAAAAAAAAAACCCACTCAAATAAAAGTAATATTTTGAGATATTATATTATAGAAAAAAGCTTAAAAATTATTTCCATGATGGTAAAAAAAAAGTTATGGCTTTCAAAGACGCATGTTGTGAAAAAAGACACAAAACTAAAATGTGCCTAGAAAGGAATGGGGGGTAAATGGTCCAGTCAGGAAATGGTTAATAAAAGTATTTACTCCGCTGCACCTGTCAGGAAAGGAGAGTGGTTTTTCTACAGGTATCAGACTACTGTAGTATACACAGGATAGGTCTTAGAAGTGCTTTGCATAAAAAACTGTAATAAAACAAACACAGCTTTGTACCTGATAAGGTTTTTCTCTATTTGAGGTTTTAAGCTCTGCTTCTACATAGATATCAGCATCAGATACGTTCCAGCTGACAACGACACTGTTATTCAGAGTCCTCTTCACCTCAGTTATGACCGGAGCTTTAGGCTTTGCTGAAAGATTTAAAAAAAAAAAAAATGCAAAAATACAAATTATAAACATTTATCACAAATGTTAGAAACAGGAAGCAGGCAGTGGCTAATAACTGACAATACGAGAGGTCATCAATATCAGATCGGTGAGGGTCCTGCACCCTGCAAACCCACAGATCAACTGTGTAGAGGATAGAGCTGGCTACTGCAGCATTTCTCCTATTCACTTCAGTGAGGATAGAGTTGCAAGAACCATCTCTGTCCAATACACAACTCTGGTCCCTATTTCCAGTGCTGAAACTACTCCCAAATCACTTATCTTCAATAGTAGGGGGTGTCCAACTGTTGCCTATCTGATATGGATGACCTATCCTAAGGTCAGTTCTGGAGAACCCCTATAAGGCAACTGTAGATGATACTAAATAAAAATTCCCTTCTAAAATACACTAGGCAAATTAAAGGGGTATTCCAGTTATATCAAGTTATCACCAATCCACATGTGCCACACCACTGGGTTACATGAAGCATAGAGGGAGCATCACCGCTGCAGCCGGTCATTGGCTGCAGCAGCTACATGACCTATGGTAAATCGTAGGTTGATGTGGGGAGACCGGAGAGCTGAAGCGGTGCTGGGAGAAAAAAGGAGCTGGAATCTAGTGGCAGGGATCAAGTCAGTATGACTCCTTGGGCAGGTCCTGTCATGCCGGGAAAGTCTGTCCAAAGGATATTGGGGGTGAACAATCCATTTAAAGGGGTTATCCAATGAAAATTGGATAATCCAGTCCCTGGATCTGAATTCTTTTGTAATTGCATGTAATTAAAACATTAGCATAGCCACTGAGTTATTCAATAAAATGTATCTGTATAGCACCACCTGCTGTTCATTTTTTTTTTTCTTGACCTGCTCACTGAGAAGGTCGCACATGCTCAGTTTCATCCTTCATCTGCCTCCTGAGCTGTGATAGGGAGAGCTGAGACACTAGGTGCAGCAGAAAAGACACTCTCCTTGAGTTGTCAGCTTGATGTAAATCTAGCAGAACAATGAATGCGGAGATCTCTGGATCCATGTCATGTACTATATGATGTTTAACTTTCATTTTTTATATTAGTCATGGGATAACCCCTTTAAGGACTAACCTGGAGTCTGTGTTTGTTAGAAGATATGTATTCAACCACACCCAGAGACATAACCCTGATTGTTATGAAGTATAGAGTTATAGACGGTGCCTTAGAATGTTGTTCCTTATGCAATTTTAAAGGGAACCTGTAACCTCCTGTAGGGAAAAAAAACTGTTAGCAGTACCTTAATCTGGTGGCCAGGGTGACACTAAAGAAGGTCTTGATAAGGAGAAGAGATTCCTGTAAATAGAAGAAATTGATGTTTTAATCCTGTTCAGAACGCTGACTTGACTCGGCTTGAAGTCAAGGGGGCAGCGGCTAGCCAAGAAAACCACTCCCCCTGGTCAACTTGAATGACAGTTGCCGTTGGGCCGGGGATCGCGCAATTCTCGCGGATGCGCGGTGCGCAATTTCTCCCTGCGCGATCCCGGCCCCGGTTCTTCACTTCTGCGGCGCTTTTGTCCCTACAGCGCATGCGCCGCAGAAGCAAGCGAGCGTGCGGGGACGGCGGGCGGGCGGGCGCGCTCTGGCAAGCGCGCTCGCTTGCTTCTGCAGCGCATGCGCTGTAGGGACAAAAGCGCCGCAGAAGCGAAGAGCCGGGGCCGGGATCGCGCAGGGAGAAATTGCGCACTGCGCATGCGCGAGAATTGCGCGATCCCCGGCCCAACGGCAACTGTCATTCAAGTTGACCAGGGGGAGTGGTTTTCTTGGCTAGCCGCTGCCCCCTTGACTTCAAGCCGAGTCAAGTCAGCGTTCTGAACAGGATTAAAACATCAATTTCTTCTATTTACAGGAATCTCTTCTCCTTATCAAGACCTTCTTTAGCGTCACCCTGGCCACCAGATTAAGGTACTGCTAACAGTTTTTTTTCCCTACAGGAGGTGACAGGTTCCCTTTAAGATGGTCCCTACATCCTGGATTGAATCTTAGGGATTCGTGTGTAAAGATCTACACTTCCTGTGCAAAGACCTACACTGCGTGTGCAAAGTTCTACACTACGACAGAAAGCAGCCAATGGGACATCTCCACATGTGTGAAGAGGAACAAAGGACCTTATGTTGATTGGACTGCTACCATACGACCACCCCTACTTGCCTTTGTTTTAAGTATTCTGTGTAAATAAACGAAGTCCTAGTCTCAGGTGGCAAAGCATTCTGTCTGTTTCCAATCCTACCGCGTGCACACATGCTGTATTGAATCTGAAACAGGCAGTTGGACCCTGAGAGGACCCCTTGAGTCCCCCTTAACACGCCAACAGATGACGTCAAGGCAGAAAAGGATCAGGAATTTTGAATTTCAACGCCCAATCCTATTGCTGTCTGAGAAGATGAGTCACTGTCAGAGTTGTCTCCTGTCTTCCCACTGAAAACACAAGAACACTTGCCCAAACTGATCACGTATATGTATAGGGGAGTCAGGAGAGAAAGCCCTCAGCTAAATGAGCATTCGGCCAACAGCTATTGAGTGTACTTGGACATCATAATAACATGCCAACACTTCCTATTCTCTGGTGATCACTTTTCGGTAGTTATCTCATTAACAACACAGTTACAATAAAAGATAAAACCTCAAACACAGATACCACAGGATCTGTCATTCACAACAGGTGATGGTCACAGCTTATGCACTTCCCCTCCCTGCACAATTAACCTAGCACAGGTCACGTATAGAAAACTCTCCCACATATTTTAATGAATGTCATGTTTACTGTAGCCATGCTCTATTTGGCTGCTGTAAAGCAGCTCAGGCTGCCACATAATTATACACAGAAAATAGATTTTAACAAAATCTAGGGAAAAATTGTTATGTATCAATCATCTGGTTTTAATTAGCAAAAATATAGGTGATAAACTCCCCTTAAAGTTCAAAAATTCTATTAAAATATGCAAAAGGAAGAGAAAATACAGAGTTGAGTACTGACACTAGTGGACTGTCCAAGTGGTTTGCCACAGCCAGAAGCCACGGACAAACTGGTCACATGATTATAATATCAATTGGCCATTAGAAGCTTCACATTATCTGGACTGGCTTTAGGGAGGGCCACACTAGGACATTTATATTATTAATGTGGCTACTTGCACTACTTTATACGAGCAGCAAATCTTACCTATGCTATTGATACAGCTCAGGAAGTAAATATAGGGTTTAACGTTGTGAGATCGGTCTGTGACCACTGCTACAAAACTGATGAAATCACGAAAATCCTCCTCTAGTTTGAATAGGCATCCAACTGGAACTCCACCGTCATAGGTATAATTCTGGCATGGTTCTCCTTCATCTAATAAGTCCAGAAACCTGAAATTCACATGAAAAACTATTAAACCAGATTATAATTCATACAAGTATCTTTTTTTAAGAAAATAACATACTAGTTATGCATCTCAAGACTAGCCACACACATTACATAGCCATCGGTCAAACCCCATCTCTCTTGACCCTCTCATACTGCTAGAGGGGAGAAGGCCACTGTCAGGCACTTCGGGTTGAAACTTATTTCCCCCAAGAACAAAAGACTAGAGCAGCTGAAATCCAAATACTTGATCCTGTCATGGTAAAATTTTTGGATGATCCCTCTCTTTATTAGCAAAGCCCTGGGTGTCACCCTTACAACCTAAAAATACAAATGAGCCAATAGGAATGTGACATGTGTTTGAACAGAGAGACATGTACTGTATTTTTCGCTTTATAAGACGCACTCCCCCGCCCCCCCCAAAGTGCGGGAAAATTGCTGTGCGTCTTATAAAGCGAATACTAGTAAGCGCTTCCATTATGGAAGCGTTCAGTAGTATACATTAGGTGCTGGGAGCAGGGAATGAAGCGCTGCAAGTACTTCTGGTACTCACCCTCTCTGGTCTTCTTTGCTGGGGTCGGCACTGCACTATCCTGACCCCGTACAGCGTCAGGACATAGTGCGCGCACTATGAACTGATGCTGCACACAGTCAGGTGATAGTGCAGTGTGGGCAGGAGAAGACAGAGGAGCACAACTGCTACCGGAGATGAAGGGGAGCCGCGGTGCAGGAGAGGTAAGAGGAGATTTTTATTTTATTCTGATCTGGGGTCAGAAATAAATGGCTGATCTGAGGGCTGATGGGGTTCTGACATGGAGGGCCGATATGGGGGTCTGATATGATGTCCTGATATTTATGGAGGTCTGATCTGAGGATCTGATATGAGGTCTGATGAAAAATATTTTGCAGTTGTATAATGAGATGAATGCTGGATACAACAGTACAGTACTACATTTTCAATACTGTTCTCCACCTGTGCCAGGATGAACTGCTGTTCTGAAACTGAGCAGAGGACATCTCGATTTGATTTTTCGGATATATTGTGTATTCTTTACAGGACCCTGAAAATGCTCCTGTCCTCAACATAGAAAGTCATTTACAGATTTTTTTTTTTACATTAAATATGTCAGGTCTCTGCTTTATCTGCATTAGTTATCAGCTTATTTTATTTCAACCCCTCCTCCTGCATAGCAGGAAGTCTCTATCACAAGCCACCATACATTTACTGCACTTGTAGGACGTGGGCTAAGCAGAGACCCCTCTGCCCGCAGCGGAATCCATCTGCAGTATACTGAACTACGGTAGCAAAGGAATATAGTTACTCAATATTAAATATAATTTAGCTTTATCAATATGTAAAATAATTGTTGAGAATTCTAGATTTTTTTTCTTACTTACGGCATTGGCTGCTTGTTTTCTACTGAAGGACATGAAACCTCCTTCGTGATCCTGCATGGAAATAACAAAAGTTACACCAGATATTACAAAAAAAAGGATATATGTAGGACGTATTCCTTGTTGTTGTCTACACAGTTATAACTTGGGTAGACAAGGTTCACATCAATGTGGTGACAGATTCCAGGGGAAAGAAGTCATTTTGCATTTTTTTTTTTAATTTGGAAAATGCGAAGGGGCAAAAGAGATACAGTAGTTGGCCAAGAAAGACATACCATCCTCATATGATAAATAACTAGAGATGAGCGAGTAGTGAAATATTCGAAAGTTCGAAATTCGATTCGAATAGACCGCGAAATTCGACTATTCGACCGAATATCGAATTACATTAAAGTCTATGGGAAAAAAATGCTCGCCACTTGGAAATCTCAATTCGACCACTTGGAGGTCACCAAGTCCACCCTGAAACCACAGAAAAGGATGCCAACACTGCTGGAATGCAACTGGGACAGCAGGGAAAGCATGTCTGGGTGGATATAACGCGCCCAAGTCGCACTATTATGCCACTATCACAGCCTCTCAACAATACACTCCAAAGACAATATAACCTCTCTGTAAAGTGAGACCATACAAGGAAACCTTCTTTCCTCTACATTGCCATGGACCCCAAGCCAAACTAGACAAAAAAGAAGATAAAATTCTGCACCCCTTAAAATCACGTTGCCTATGACAACCACAGATGGCATAGGCAAAGGGGAAAGCAAATAGACCCCACCCCTAATTGTCATTGTGTGTGTGTGTGTGTGTGAGATGTGGTCAGACATGTCTTCTTTAAAATGTAAAAACAACTCAAACACATGCAGAAGCCTTAAAATGCCCAAATTGTTGGCGCTTGAGATGTCAGTGACCCGACCTGGCCCAGTGTCATGTCTAGCAGGTAAAGCAGTGGGGATGTTGAGGGATGCGTAGGACCGCAAAAGGCAGGAAGAGGCCGTGGGCTGGCCAGAGGCTCATGGAGAAGGCAGGCTAGAGCCCGCAGGGCCGCATCTCTTCCCTATAACAGGCCCCCACACAAAGCTCTCCCATCGAGGGCTCTTAGGTCCTTGTTGTGAAAATATTTTAATGAGTGCGCAAAGTTAGCTTGAGGTGAGCCCTCGAAAAAATTAAGTGGAGGCCCAAGAGGTGAGCCCTCGAAAAAATTAAGTGGAGGCCCAAGAGGTGAGCCCTCGAAAAAATTAAGTGGAGGCCCAAGAGGTGAGCCCTCGAAAAAATTAAGTGGAGGCCAAAGAGGTGAGACCTCTTAAAAATTATGTGGAGGCCCAAGAGGTGAGACCTCTTAAAAATTATGTGGAGGCCCAAGAGGTGAGACCTCTTAAAAATTATGTGGAGGCCCAAGAGGTGAGACCTCTTAAAAATTGTTTGTAGGCCCAAGAGGTGAGACCTCTTAAAAATTGTTTGTAGGCCCAAGAGGTGAGCCATGAGAAAAATTGTTTGTAGGCCCAAGAGGTGAGACCTCTTAAAAATTGTTTGTAGGCCCAAGAGGTGAGACCTCTTAAAATTGTTTGTAGGCCCAAGAGGTGAGCCATGAGAAAAATTGTTTGTAGGCCCAAGAGGTGAGACCTCTTAAAAATTGTTTGTAGGCCCAAGAGGTGAGACCTCTTAAAATTGTTTGTAGGCCCAAGAGGTGAGCCATGAGAAAAATTGTTTGTAGGCCCAAGAGGTGAGACCTCTTAAAAATTGTTTGTAGGCCCAAGAGGTGAGACCTCTTAAAAATTGTTTGTAGGCCCAAGAGGTGAGCCATGAGAAAAATTGTTTGTAGGCCCAAGAGGTGAGACCTCTTAAAAATTATGTGGAGGCTAAAGAGGTGAGACCTCTTAAAAATTATGTGGAGGCTAAAGAGGTGAGACCTCTTAAAAATTGTTTGTAGGCCCAAGAGGTGAGACCTCTTAAAAATTGTTTGTAGGCCCAAGAGGTGAGCCATAAATATATATTTTTTTTTTATTTTACGGAGCAATTCTAAGGCGGTTAAGGAGGAGGAGGAGGAGGAGGTGGAGGAGGAAATGGCACTTCATACAGATGGCACTTCACTTTTGGCTGCTTTCCACTGTTGGAGAAGCAAAGTCCGAGGTGAGAGGTGAGACCTCTTAAAAATTATGTGGAGGCCCAAGAGGTGAGACCTCTTAAAAATTATGTGGAGGCCCAAGAGGTGAGACCTCTTAAAAATTATGTGGAGGCCCAAGAGGTGAGACCTCTTAAAAATTATGTGGAGGCCCAAGAGGTGAGACCTCTTAAAAATTGTTTGTAGGCCCAAGAGGTGAGACCTCTTAAAAATTGTTTGTAGGCCCAAGAGGTGAGCCATAAATATATATATTTTTTTATTTTACGGAGCAATTCTAAGGCGGTTAAGGAGGAGGAGGTGGAGGAGGAAATGGCACTTCATACAGATGGCACTTCACTTTTGGCTGCTTTCCACTGTTGGAGAAGCAAAGTCCGGGTCAATCCACTTGCTGTTCATTTTGATTAGCGTCAGCCTGTCGGCACTGTCGGTTGACAGGCGGCTGCGCTTATCGGTTATAATGCCCCCGGCTGCGCTGAACACCCTTTCTGATAGCACGCTGGCGGCAGGGCAGGCAAGCACCTCCAAGGCGTACAGGGACAGTTCCAGCCACGTGTCCAACTTGGAGACCCAGTAAGTGTAGGACGCCGAGGGATCGGGGAGGACAGGGGTACGGTCTGTCAGGTACTCCCGCAACATCCGCCGATACTTGTCCCTCCTGCTGATAGCGGGCCCCGCAGTGATGGACGTTGCACGAGGGGGTGCCATGAACGTGTCCCACACCTTGGAGAGTGTTCCCCTGGTGGCTGTGGGCCTGATCGATGTTGTGGGACTCTGGGAGACCCTCTCCTCTCTGCCGCCAGCGATGGTGGGTGGGAAAATCTCCATCATGTTCTGCACGAGTTCCCTCTGGTATTCCAGCAATCGATTCGTCCTCTCCTCTACCGGAATAAAAGAGGAGACGTTATCTTTATACCGGGGGTCCAGGAGTGCGAAGACCCAGTACAGTTTGTTCTCCACTATCCGGACAACACGTGTGTCCCGGGAAAAGCAGCCCAGCATGAAGTCAGCCATGTGTGCCAGACTCTGAATAGGCATGACGTCACTGCCCCCACCAGAAGGATCACTTGCCATTTCCTCCTCTTCCGCCTCCTCTCCGCCCCATCCGCGCTGAACCAATGGGACGCACACAGCCTGACTGCTACCCTCGCCGCCAGCATCCGCCTCCTCTTCCACAGCCACCTCCACGTCGTCCTCCTCCTCCTCATCTTCCTCCTCCTCCTGCAACTGCCACCGAGAAGCAGACAAAAGTGTGGTCTGACTGTGTAGCTCCGTTGCGTCTCCTCCTACCCCCGTCTCCTCTGCGTGCAATGCGTTCTCCCTTATTGCGATGAGCGATTCTTTAAGGACGCATAGGAGCGGGATGGTTACGCTCACTATAGCGTCCTCGCTGCTGACCTTCTTGGTGGACTCCTCAAAGATACGCAGTACATCGCATATGTCTGCCATCCATGGCCACTCGTGGTTGGCAAACTGAGGGAGCTGAGTTGGAGGCACGCGTGGATTCATAATCTGGTACTCCATCAATGCTCTCTGCTGCTCACACACCCTGGCCAACATGGAATAGGTGGAATTCCAGCGAGTCGGCAGGTCGCACAACAGCCGATGTTCAGGCAAATGGAGGCGTTGCTGGAGTTTTTTTAAGCTAGCAGCAGCTACAGTTGACTTCCGAAAGTGAGCGCACAAGCGCCGCACTTTCACCAGTAGCTCTGCCAGGTTGGGGTAAGTCTTTAGAAATTTTTGGACTACCAGATTAAAAACGTGGGCCAGGCATGGTACGTGATTGAGTTCGGCAAGCTCCAGAGCCGCCACCAGGTTACGGCCGTTATCGCACACGACCATGCCTGGTCCTAGCTGCAGCGGCGACAGCCACATCTCCGTCTGCTGCAATATGGCGTCCCTCACCTCTGGGGCGCTGTGCTTCCGGTCGCCCAAGCTGATGAGCTTAAGCACCGCCTGCTGACGTCTCCCCGCGCCAGTGCTGCAACGCTTCCAGCTAGCGGCTGAGGGCGATGTTAAGGCAGAGGAGGAGGAGGAGGAGGAGGAAGAGGAGGGGGGTTTATCAGAACCCGTGCTGGCAATCTTGGGCGGGGGTGGTAGGTAGGCCGTCTCTCCTTGCGACCCCGTCCCCGCTTCCACAACATTCACCCAGTGTGCCGTAAAAGAGATGTATCGTCCCTGGCCGCAAGCGCTTGTCCACGAGTCGGTGGTCAAGTGGACCTTTGCGCTGACTGCGTACCTCAGGGCCCGCCTGATGTTACGCGACACGTGCTGGTGCAGGGTGGAGACGGCACTCCGGGAAAAGTAGTGGCGGCTGGGGACGGAATAGCGAGGTGCGGCAGCCGCCATCAGGTCGCGGAAGGCCTGCGTCTCCACAAGCCTAAATGGCAACATCTCCAGGGCCAGCAGTTTGGAGATGTGGCAGTTTAAGGCTTGGGCTTGGGGGTGACTCGAGGCGTACTTCCGCCTGCAGTCGAACGCCTGCGAGATGGACAGTTGATGGGACGAGGAGTATGAAGGTGCAGGCGAAGATGCGGGGGAAGGGGAGGCTGAAGGAGAAGGCCCCAAAGTAGCCAAGGCAGAGGCAGATGTGGAGGTGTCCTGGCTGGAGGTCTGGACCGCAGTGGCAACACACAACAAAGGGGAAGAGGCAGTGGCAGCAAGACCGGGCGCAGGTTGTATTGCGTTTGCTCTCTCCCACTCAGCCCAGTGCTTGACTTCCAAGTGACGCCGCATGCCTGAGGTGGTCATATTGCTCTTCTCAGAGCCCCTACTCAGTTTTGAGTGGCAGAGTGTGCAAACCGCGCTCAGTTTGTCATCCGCACAAACATTAAAAAATCTCCACACCACAGAAGTACGAGGCCTTGATGGGGGAGCTTTGCGCGACTGCCTGCTGCCGGGAACAGCTTCGGCCCTGCTGGCTGTGGCCTCACTTCTCTGTCTGGACTGTCCTCTGCCTCTGGACATCCCTCTGCCTCTTGCTGCCTTTTTCGGTGCTGCGCAGACCACCACCTCTCCACTGCTTTCCCCGCTGGACATCACCCCTGGCCAAGTGGGGTCGGTCATTTCGTCATCCACCACCTCCTCTTCCACTTCCTCACTCTGCTCCTCCTCCTGCCCACTGGACATTCCAACAGCCTCCCTTGATGGCAACTGCGTCTCATCATCATTGCTCATGATAACAGATGCTGGTTCAGGGTCCACATCAGCAGGAGATGGCGAATACTCAAGTGGTTGGGCATCACTACAAACAAATTCCTCTGCTAGCTCCTGGGATTCTTCCGGCACATCTGAAAAAGGACCCGAAAAGAGCTCCTGGGAGGGGTCAATGGTGGGATGACTCTGTTGGCCAGGTGTGGAGGAAGGAGGGTCAGAGTGAGACTGTGTGGATGACTGGCTGGTGGACAACTGTGTGGAAGCGCTATCGGCTATCCATTGCAACACCTGTTCAACCTGCTCAGGCCTCAACAGCGGTGTAACCCGCCCCCTGCTTAACTGTCCCATAAAGGCAGGGATTCTGGATGAGTGGGATCCTGGCTGCCCCTCACCAGCACGCATTGTATCCCCACTGGCTTCAACAAGGCCCCCCAACAGCATTTCCGCGCCCCCGTCCTCGTCCGATTCCGCTAGCCCCCCTCCGCATTTTATTTTTTTTTGGTTACAATATTTTGCCTTCACAGCCGTGTACTAACAGTTCAGACGGTGTGTATTAACACCACGTATATAAAATTATTTTGCAAGAGAACGCACAGTACAGGTGCCAATGAAAAGGCCTATTTTTTTATATTTCTAGGTACACAGCCGTGTACTAACAGATCAGACGGTGTGTATGAACACTACGTATAGAAAATTATTTTGCAAGAGAACGCACAGTACAGGTGCCAATGAAAAGGCTTTTTTTTTTATATATTTCTAGGTACACAGCCGTGTACTAACAGATCAGACGGTGTGTATGAACACTACGTATATAAAATTATTTTGCAAGAGAACGCACAGTACAGGTGCCAATGAAAAGGCTTTTTTTTTTATATATTTCTAGGTACACAGCCGTGTACTAACAGATCAGACGGTGTGTATGAACACTACGTATATAAAATTATTTTGCAAGAGAACGCACAGTACAGGTGCCAATGAAAAGGCTTTTTTTTTTTTTTATATTTCTAGGTACACAGCCGTGTACTAACAGATCAGACGGTGTGTATGAACACTACGTATAGAAAATTATTTTGCAAGAGAACGCACAGTACAGGTGCCAATGAAAAGGCTTTTTTTTTAATATATTTCTAGGTACACAGCCGTGTACTAACAGATCAGACGGTGTGTATGAACACTACGTATATAAAATTATTTTGCAAGAGAACGCAAAGTACAGGTGCCAATGAAAAGGCTTTTTTTTTTTATATTTCTAGGTACACAGCCGTGTACTAACAGATCAGACGGTGTGTATGAACACTACGTATATAAAATTATTTTGCAAGAGAACGCACAGTACAGGTGCCAATGAAAAGGCTTTTTTTTTTTATATTTCTAGGTACACAGCCGTGTACTAACAGGTCAGACGGTGGGTATTTACACCTGGTATACAAAAAGGGTATTGCAGGCACACAGAACCCAGAACACTAGAGCCAAATAAACTGTATTTAAAAAAAAAAAAAAAAAAAATTCACAGCCGTATACTGCCAGATCAGATGATGCATATACACACTAGGTATATAACAGGGTTTTGCAGCCAAAAAGAACGCAGAACAGTAGTGCCAAATATAGTTTTGTATGTAGCAGAGCACCTAATACACCACTAATGCCTCTCTCTGTCCCTACTCCAGCAGCTATCCCTGAATACAGCAGCCGTTCTCTGCAGACTGTATATTGTAGTAAAGCTATCACTGTACTGCACTATAGTAGCCCTGATAAGGGCTTTTAATCACGCTCCTGCCTGTCCAACAGCTAAAACCTATCTGTCCCTTCTCCAGCCTCTGTCCCTGACTAAGTTCACGCAGCATATGCGAACGAGCAGGAAGAGCTGAGTTTTTAATATTCGAGGTCACATGGTTTTTCCAGCCAATCCATGTAGACGCCGTTTTCGCGCTGCCAGCGTGCTCCGCGGGCCTGTCATACCCCCCCTGCATGTTGATTGGTGGAAAAAGAGCGCCAGGGAAGGTGGGAGGGGAAACGAATTCTAAGTGCGCCATCGCCGTTATACTCGATCGAAATCGAGTATGCCGAATAGCGTAGTATTCGATCGAATACCGGCTCGATCGAACACTACTCACTCATCTCTATAAATAACCCATCCCTTGTAAAATACAAAAGATATTTGAAATCCGAGTGAGTAATGCAGGCTGAGGCCAAGGTGGCCCAGCAGGTTTATTATTATTTTATGCCAGGATTTGTTACAATGGCACATACCCAGCTGAAAGCATCATCGAGAGCATGGACCTGCTAGACTTGCCATGCTTCTAACCTGCTATATTCCACTAGAACATATGTCTATTGACAGGGTATAAGCACAAGTACATTGTCCTCTTAATAATTCTGGCACATCTGAGGCAAATGGAGCAGGGACCAGAGAACTAAACGCTGATATTGATAAATGTCCTCAGTGACCTCTAACATGTTCAGAGAAACTGGACAACAACTAATAAGAAATACTGTAGTGGTGAAAACCATGGGGATTCAGCATACTACTCTCCCTAAAGGTTATGCACCCATTTGTAATGGGTATCTGCACATGTTAATGGATAGCTTGAGTTTTAAAACAATTGCACTAAAGCCCCCCATGCATATTAGATGAGAACAGCAGGTCCGGTTGACAGTCTGATGATGTCAGAGGAGAGAAGGAGAAGGCAAAGTGCATATTTTCACCTGACCCTTTTATTCTACAAGGAAAACCTGCCAGGAGTGTCTGGTAGCAGTTTTCTCCTCTCTTCCCACTGAATACACATAAATGCACAGCCAAACCAAATATGCTTTTGTATAAGGGAGTCGGGAGAGATACTTGCCAGCCAAATTACTGTTTGGCTGACAGCTATTGAACGTGCATGGCCAGCTTTTAGTCTTTAGTTTTAGTCTGCAGTCTTCAGTCTTTTGTTCAGATATGGAGTTTGTAAACTGTTCCTAGTTTCAGACTTATGTCGTGGAATATATCCCGTCCAGTAATACATGATGGATAGGAGGTCTGTGTGTGTCCAGGATGCCATTGCCTTCATTAGTTTTCACGTATCAGCACAGCTTCATTCCTTCACTGATTTATCCTTCTACAGCCATTCAGGTGAGTAAAGGCTCGTGTAACCCACAAGCAAACAAAAGGGGACTTCAAACTGAAAGGTATATGGGCTGACCAGGACAGAGTTCACTGCAGATGCAGACATGTTGACTTAAAGGATAGATACCTTACATCTGCTGGCACCAGAGGCTCAGTTTTCTTTTCTCTTTGGAAATCGGATACTCCTTGATAAATTATCTATTTATTCTTGACTGAGGGGAGAGAAGTGCTCGCTTAGCATGGTCTCTCCTCACTACACAAGACAGGAGCGAGATGGGTCCATAGACATTCTATAGAGTCCATCTCTCTTTCTGTTCTGCAATGAGGTGAAAGAACCCAGTAAGTGAGCTCTTCTCTCCCTTCGTTCTAGAGACTGGTGGGGGCTTCAGCACTCAGACCCCTACCGATCTAAACTTTTGATATATCCCTATAAGTACAGTGCCATTGTAAGAAGAGTAATGTTGTAATATAGAGCTTGCTTCCTTGTGTACATATCTACTGAAAGCAGCCAGCAACGTTTCGATGGGTGCTTTTACATGCTTACATCCATTCTGTCCACCCACACAGGATAAGTTACCCAGTCTAGATCCTTATCCGCTACACATGAGCAAATCAGAACTTTCAGTCTTGTTTTCACATCTAGTATGTAATAATTATTCACCATAAATTGCTTACCAATATCGCAAGCTGTAATTAACACCGGGTGGGGCCTCTTCTCCGGGTTGCCATGTGCAATTCACATATTCCTTATAGTACCAAACACAAGTCATGTTTCTGACCATATTTCCTGGACTGCCTGTAAATCAAGGCAAACTATGTTTATGTTATTTATACAGTAATACATTTATGGATGTGAAAGGGTTGGTAAAGATCTACATATTAGTAACAACTGAATATCATATGGATAGATTGCAATATAGACATAAATATGGGAATATAATTAGCTATGCTTTTTATAATTAAAAAAAAACAAAAACAGATAAGACATAAGCCTGGACAATTCTATGGATGTGTTTGGTCTACAAGCTATAGCCTACAAGGATTTGTTTATGTAGATGCCAACAGAAACTGCATATGCGGTCTTAAAGAGGTTGTCCCATGAAAAATAGTCTACACTTTTCAAACCAGCACCTGGATCTGAATACTTGTGTGTAAAATTTTTGTATAGTCACCGAGTTATTCAATAAAATGTATCCATAGACCAGCATCTGCTGTTTGGTATTTTCCTTATTTCTCTGTCCACTTCAGTAACATGTTTTTTATCATTTTTTTATCCTTTGTTTCTGGGAGTTTTGTTTAGTTTATAACATGTACCTGAGGGAGTGGCACCTTCAGGTGTGAATGCGCTCTTAGCTTATCTTGAGTAGCATTCTTGTGCACTTTTGCTCTTCCTATCAAATTGAGCGCCTTGATTGTGTGGTACATATAGGTGTGTTTGCTCCTCCTCTCATTGGTTGCTGTATGCACATAGAGGTCACTAGGAGCAACACACCTATATGTGCAGGGTCCACGCTCCTAGATATAGATGCCCAACGGCATAGTTAGGTTTAGCGTAGGACCTGCCTGACCTGAGACCACCGTGACGCTGGGTAGGTGGGCACAGATGTGTTTTGATCAAAATATATTGGCTAAGAGTCTCAGATTTTATCATATCAGAATGAGGTCTTAGTTTATACAGTATATATTGTTTGCATCTATTTTTGTGCACTAATAATATTATTTTTCTGTGACTTACTTTGATATATATAGCCACTGACATCCGCAATCATTATCACATCATGCAGGATGTTTTTTATCATTTTTTTATCCTTTGTTTCTGGGAGTTTTGTTCACTTCAGTAACATCCCTAAGATGGACACACTTGCTCAGTACCATCCTTCAAAAGTTAGATCTACTGTTACAATATGTGACAGTTACACCCCCTGACCTGTAAATAGGGGGAGCGCTGTAGCAAAAAGGCCACAACCCGAACTGCCAGCCTGAAATAAATCTAGCAGAGCAATGAATGGGGGAAGCTCTGGATCCATGTGAGGTACAGGACTAGTTCTAGATTTGTTAGAAAGAGTTTATCATGTACTATATGATGTCTGATTTAGTCAAGGGATAACAGTTTAGGGTTCATTTACATTAGCAGATTAGTCTGCTGGTAATGGATGCCACTCCACAGTCATATAGCTCCATTTACATAGATACTATCCACCATTACTGTATGTGATGGAACGATCAATATGACTTTTAAAAGACGCGATCGACACAAATGAGTGAATGTTTACAAAGAGCATTCACGTAGATGGACACTTACCAACTACCTAAACATTGGAATTGGCAACTACCTTTCATGGCAGCGGTATAACCTAATGTAAGTGGTCTCCTTCAGCAGGGTAATGTGCCCCACCAAGCACAAAAAATGTTCAGGAATGGGTTAAGGAACATGACAAAAAGCTTAATATGCTGACTTGTCCTTTAAATTCCCAAGATCTCAATCTGAGTGCGCATCGGTGAAATGTGGTGGGGAAAAAAAAAAAAAAAAAAGGAGGCCCCAACTTTGCACCTAACAGGGAATATCTCTTTAAAGGGGTTATCCCACGAGTAATGTAAAAAAAATTAAAATATATCATATAGTACATGACGGTCTCTTCACAACAAACTTACAACCTGTACCTCACATGGATCCCCCATTTATTATCCAATTTCTCTGCTAGATTTATTTCAGGCCAGCAGCCTAAGGGGGCGTGCACTCTCAGGGGATGTGTCTTTTCTGCTGCAGCTGGAGGCAGTTGAAGGATGGCACTGAGCATGTGCTTCCATCTCAGTGAGCAGGACAGAGAAATAAGGAAAAGAGCAAACAGCAGGTGGTACTATACAGATAAATGTCATCGAATTACTCAGTGGCTATACTGAATCTTTAAATGCATCCAATTTTGTGCATGTATTCAGAACCAGGTGCTTGTTTGAAATAGGTAGAATATCTTTTACTGGACAACCCCACAGGACACCTTCGGAGGTCTTGTGGAGTCCACCCCTCCATGTATCAAAGTGGTGTTGGTGGCTTGAGGGGAACGTACACAATATTATTTTAGCGTTATGGCTGATCCGTGTATACTGTATATGACTTCTTACCTGCTGCCAGTGGAGATGTAAAAGTAACAACCTCACTTGCTCTACGACCACATTCTGTGTGAACCTTTAAGGTGAGGTTTTTGTTCAAGTCAACTCTAGTATCGAAAAACTTTGAATAATGCGGATGTTTATGAATCCCTTCAGGCACCTGAAAAATATTACAAGAAAAGTGATTAACTTGAAAAAATAAAATTACAGTTACCGTTAGCTGGATCGATAAAATGTACAGGAAGGGTAGCATACAGTGAAAACATTTCTTTTATACAATAGAAATCTTCAGATGCTCACGGGACACTTAGGCCACTTTCACCTTGACATTAAGCTTCTCCGGCAGGCTGGATCAGTACTACTGTTTACACACATCTGCCGCTCCATTCAAGTCCAGGGGACTGCCAGAGACAGCCGAGGACAAGTGAAGTGCACTGAAATCCCACTGACACAATGCAACTGAACATGCAGTATTTTTTGTCTGTAAGACTACTTTCACACTTGTGGTAGCCTTTTCCGGGAGGCTGTTCCAGCAGGAGAACAGCATGCCAGATCCGTACTACTGTTTGCACACATGTGCTGCTGGAAGTCTGCCTGGCTCTATTCACTATAATGGGGCACGGCATCGTGCAGCAGTATATGTCCAGTCGTCTCCTGGCATGGAGATCCGTCCGGTCCCCATTATAGGGAATGGGGCCAGGCGGACTTCGGGCAGCACATGTGTGCAAATGGTAGTACGGATCCGCCAGGCTGTTCCCCTGCTGGAAAAGCTTAAAGGGAACCTGTCATCTCCGAAACACCCCCTGAACTAGAGTAAGTGTTGTATAGTGTAAGTGATGCTGAATTCGAATATGTACGTTTTATCTTCATACTCACTTCCATTCTGACGCTGTGCTCCCACAAACCAGCAGTAAAATGCATTGACAGGACTCTTCTTTGAGTCCTCTCCATTATGTGAGTGAGCATCGGAGTCCACTGAGTGCATTTTACTGCAGGTTTGTGGGAGCACAGCGTTGGAATGGAAGTGAGTATGAAGATAAAACTTACATAATCGGATTCAGTATCACTTACACTATACATCTCTCACTGTAGTTCAGGGGGTGTTTCGGAGATGACAGGTTCCCTTTAACACCAGTGTGAAACTGTAATACTGCATTTTCAATTGCATTGTGTCAACGGGATTTCAATACACTTTACTTGCACTGGGTTATCTCTAGCAGTCCCATGGACTTGAATGGAGTGGCAGACACACAAGCGTTTCTGCTGTTCCATTCAAATGCAGAGTATGGGACCCCAGCAGTCGGACCCAAGCCAATTAGACACTTAGCCCTTATTCTGTGGATAGGGGATAAGTAGTTGTAATAGGACAGCCCCTTTAAGCCTTCATGCAGAAAAAACAATGTTACTCACCTTAATGTTATGGCACCCCCTGACACTACTGCCATCCAGTAGTGAAACGAGCATTGGGGTATAGTGTTAAAGGGGTCGTCTGCTTTTTACTATTGATAACCTATCATCAGGGAGCAGGTGTAATTACAAGTATAGCATCCCCATTCACTTCTATGGGACAAGGATAGGTCATCAATAGAGAAAAAGCGGACAACCCCTTTAAAAAGAACCAGTCATCAACTTTATGCTGCCCATACTAACAGCAGAATAAAGTAGAGATAAGTAAGTTTATTTCAGCGGTCTGTCATTTATAAGTTAAAAGTAAGTGGTTGCCATGAACCAACATCACAATCATTGCAGACTGGGCCTGGAAAAGAGTCCCGGCCACCTGAGAAGCGTCATGGTTATTCATGAATTCCTGCTCTCCATGCCCACCTGCTGATGATTGACCGTCTTCTACCTAGTTTTCTCCCTTTCTCTCTAGGAGAGAACTGCCAATCATCAGCAGATGGGTGGGGAGAGCAGGAGCCTATGAATAACCATGACTCTTCTCAGGTAGATTTGACTCTTTTCCAGGCAATGATTATGATGCTGGTTATCGGTAACCACTTACTTTTAGCTCATGAGTGACACACTACTGAAATCAGCATTTCTGTCACTACTTTATGATGCCCTCAGTGAGGATAGCATAAAGTTGATGACAGGTTCCCTTTAACCGCGGCCTGTCTGCCTCCTTTTTACGCATACTTTTCCTTTCTATTGTTATGTACCTCATGGTTAGCATTTTATCTGCCTGTTTAGAAGCTATGTGTACCATGTCACTTCATTCACATATATATGATGTACTAAAGCTACCCTATTAACACTACTTGTCAGTATGGTTACATAACTGGCTTTTATTACATTTCATGTGCTTATTACAGGTATGACTATTCGTACCCTGTATCATGTATATAATCTTGGCTAGGTGCCATGCATGAGCTATTTGAAACGATAAATCTATTGTGATAATAGATTCTTGATTTTTATGTTTTTACTCATGTTTTTTTTTTTTTACTTTGTGGTTTCCTAACTTTTGATAATAAATCTCAAAGATGGTGCAAGTGGTGCTTTTACAATATTTTCTGGAAATTACCTTCTATGGCAAACTAGAAAGTGCTGTGGGATCTGTTGGCTCTATAGATATGAATTTCATTGAATGCGTTTCCCATTAAATCAAAACAGGTGAATAAAGAACAAAAGAAAGCAAAGTATTAAAACAAATGAATTACCGAATTGACAATGGATGGTAAAATCTCAGTTTTGTACTCTAACGTACAGTTTGCAGTGCTATTTGCTGGTGTCCATTTCCAAAAGAGACAAAAGTTTCCGTTCATTCCAAATGCTATGTTGGTTGGCGGATGAAGTTGTCCTGTCATAAAAAAAAAATAATAATAATAATAATAATAAGTTAATAAAGCTTCATATTTGGTGCAGACAAAAAAAAAAAAATAGATTTCAATTTTCAAAGTAAGTACAATTGCTACAGCTCAGAGATGTAGATGAATGATTTTGGTTTTCTCCTTTTTTGTTGATTGGGTCTGCTAAGATCCAGAAGCTTGTGCAGGTCATATTATTAGGACTGGAGCAAACATGCTGTTTATGCAATGAAGAGAAAGGTGGGAACAGCAAAAACAGCATCCCTGCCTTCTGTATGGGGAGCCGTGCTGTCCCTAACAGCGGCCTCCCAACTCCCACAGCTGCAGGCTAATAGTTCTCTGGTTAATCACAGATTTATTACAAATTTGCATATATAAGAATAGATGCTCCAGAACAGTCATATCATGTGGAATACAATTATGTACTAAGGGCTCATGCACACAACCATAGTCCGTTTTGCGGACCGCTAAATGCATATCTGCAAAACACGGATACCGGCCGTGTGTATTCCGCATTTTGAGAAATGGAACATCCGGCCCATAATAGAACAGTCCTATCCTTGCGCGAATGTGGAGAAGAATAAGAAATGTTCTGCAGTAGACATGCCAAGCACCCTAAACTGAAGGACATATGGTCCCTCCTCAGTAACCAACCTACTAAAAATGACTTGGAAGCTATTATACAAAGAGTTGAATCTAAACAAGAACAGGCCATCGCTGTCGTCAAGATGGACCTGGTTAATATCTCGACTCAGCTAGCCACCCAGGTGCAGGTCTCCTCTACTCTGGACTCTCGCCTCTTTAAGGTGGAAGAAACTTTGTCCTTACAACACTCTTTGAATCGGCACGTTATTACAAATAGATGACCAAGAAAATAGAGTCTGTCGCAATAATATTAAGCTGCGTGGGATCCCAGAGGAGGTACCTGCATCTGACTTGCGTAAGGTTGTGTCTACCATTTTCACCACCCTTCTCTCCGGGTCAACGGAGACAGCGATTGAGCTGGATAGAGTACATAGGGTTCTAGGACAACCCAGCAACCCAGAGATGTTTTATGCAGGGTCCATTTTTTCAGGGAAAAGGAAGAGATTTTGCAGAGAGCCTGGAGACAGGGCCCAGTCATGTTTGAGGGCACTCAAGTACAACTTCTGCCAGATGTCTCAAGGCGCACCTTAACTAAGAGACGCATCCTCAAACCTCTCCTTCAAACCATCATCAAAGCTGGAGCTACTTACCGTTGGGGGTCACCCGTTTCATCTCATTATTCGCAAAAATAGACTCTACTTTGCTATATACTCCCCTGATCAAACTTGGTTACTCCTATTGTGTCTCTACTGGACTGGTTGGATGTTCCCTTCTCTACTTCTCCATTGGCCCTGTTCCCTCAGCGTGCTTGTGGCAGGCCGCCCTTGGGTCCCTCTCCTGGGACTCCTTTTTCTGATCGGTGGACTCATATGGAGACTGCTTTGACGACAGGGGATTGCGGATGATTTCTCTGGCCCTATGCTATGGGGTCTACTTGCTGATCTTGCTCGCCTAACTAAGGCAGCCTCCACTCGCTAACCGGCTGCCAGTTTGTCTGCCCTTAAGGTTAGATGTTAGGGTTCGTCTCTAGGAACTGTCCTCTACTAGAGGTGTTTGCATATTATGTTTCATCTGGCCCAGGGGAAGGGATACAATTGTTTTTGCTTTGGCTTTCCCCACATAGGCACACAAATTTTGGTTTGCCCAGCTGTGAGCACCTCAAGGTTCGGCAAGTGTTTTTTTTCCACAGTTTTTGTTCTGAATTTTGTTGTTTTGGTTCCTTTTTCCTCTCATATCCTACCCGCTCTAGTCTACCTGGTTTGGGTAATTGGTGCATACAGCTACCTCCTGGTGTACACCTTCATATAGATCCACTTTTGAGTGTTGTCCCCCCTGATCTTCTGTTCTTGCCTCCACCTCTCCCCCTCCCCCCCCCTTTTTTTTCTGTCTCCTTCTCTCTTGACTCTCTTTTAGGCCTGGAATATGTCTGCCGTAAACTTTGCTTCCATCAACGGGCTGAACACGCCTGAGAAAAGATCCTCCATTCTCCAACTCCTATGTAGCAAGAAGGTACAAATTGCCTTTATACAAGAGACCCACTTCCATAAGGATGCCCTACCCCTTTTTAGGTCCCATAGGTTACCAGATACCTACCATAGCTGCTACTCAGTATCAAAGTCCACGGGAGTGAGAATTCTTATCTCTAGAACCACCCCTTGGGAGCTACTAGATTTCTGTTTGTGAAGAGGCGCCTTGCTGGTCATCTTTATACCCTCGCCAATGTATACCTACCCAATATGAATCAACTTAAGGCCTTGACGGGAATTCTCTGAAGACTTTTCAAGAGGGGCCTCTCACCTGGGCTACTCCTACCTCCGCCGCATTAAACGTCTCCTTCACTCACACCAGTTAGTTGATATATGGAGGGCGGTTAACCTAGATTCCAGACATTACACTTATAATTCCTCAGCTAGGGATATGTACTCTAGGATAGATTATTTTCTCATTCGACATTCTGCAGTACCCCTCCTTGTGTCTTCCTTTATAGACTATCACTTTCTCAGACTATGCTATGCTCCATGTCTCTTTGAGGTTCCCCCTACCTAGTCCTAGTTCTTGGCAGTGGTGACTGAATGAGTCTCTGACATACGTAGGATCTAGAAATTGCTCAGGATGTTCATACAGTCTTCTCACATTATTTTGAAGAGGATCAGGTAGAGGATACTTCTCCTCTTACAGTGTAGGCTGCCCATAAATGTGTGGTTAGGGGGGTGTTCATTCAGCATGGAGCCAGACGCAAGAAAGAGCGATCAGCAGAAATCGCCCAGCTTCTAGCTGAGGTTGCCCGTCTGAAACATACACATAAACAATCTCATGCCCTCGCCTCCCGTTCGGCCTTGCTAATGGCTCGGAAAAAAAAAACTTACGGAGAAATCAGATATTCGTACCAAAACCCTATTAACCAGTGGTAGACCCCATTTTTTTTTAAATTTGGTAATAAGTGTGGTAGGATGTTGACTCGGTCCTTACGAGAGCAGAAAGCGAGAAACTATGTGCCACTGATTGCCTCCCCTCAGGGTCCCACCTTAAATGACCCCAATAAAATCACAGGGGCCTTTGCTCAGTACTATCAGTCTTTATACAACCTACCCCCTGACCAAATCCCAATAGCCTGTCCCTTACGTTGGCCATGCGCAATTACCTTACTGAATCTGGTCTTCCCAAAATCTCACAGGAAGCTATCCCAAACTTAGACAGTCCTATATCAGAGGAGGAACTATCTGAAGCTCTGAAAACTATGCAATCCAATAAAGCCCCTGGTTCAGATGGTCTCCCAACCTCCTATTATAAGAAATACCTACCTGTTCTAAAGACCCCACTCATTAAAGCACTGAACAAGATTGCAACGGGGAGCCCACTTCCTACAGATATGTCACATGCACACATTACAGTTATTCATAAAGAGGGAAAGGATCCAGCTGTCTGTGCAAGTTATCGCCCTATCTGACTGTTAAATGTAGACCTCAAGTTGTTTGCTAAAATTTTAGCCACGCGACTAGTTCCTTTTTTAATCAGATCTTATCCATACTGATCAAGTGGTTTTTATTCCATCTACAGAGGCTCGTGATAATACTATTAAAGTACTAACCTTGATTCACCATGCTAAAATACAGCACTCTTCTTTCTGTCTCTTGTCTACTGATGCCGAAAAGGCATTTGACAGAGTGAGTTGACCTTGGCTTTTTGCAGTTTTGAAACATGTGGGCATAGGCGATTCCATGTTGGCCTGGATCCGTACCTCCCCTACTGCTTCAACTAAAGTCAATGGGGTACTATCTTCGGCCTTTGACATATGTAATGGGACTTGCCAGGGTTGTCCTCTCTCCCCCCTGATCTTTGTTCTTACCTTAGACCTTACTCCGTACGATATGAAGGAATCCTAATATTACCGGTCTATCCGTGGGTACCCAGGAATTTAAGATTGCTGCTTACACAGATGACTTACTGTTAGTCACTAGGCCCCTAACATAATTTCCAAATCTGATCGCATAGTTCAATAAGTTGAACCTTTACCAATCTGAAAATTAACTTCCAAAAATCAGAGGCTCTAAATATTTCGTTAGCAAGTTCTCTAGAATCCACCTTGGCTGCCTCGTTACCTTTTAGATGGACAGTTGGCGTTGCCAAGTACCTGGGAACATGGAGATCTGTTTAGGTTTATCTGGGCGGGTAAAGGACCCACGACTAGCCCGATCCTTGCTTCAAACCCCAAAAGATGGGGGGGGGGGGGGGGGGGAATACCTGATCTCCGTAAATATTATGCAGCCACCATGCTCCAACTAATTTTGGACTCAGAGTCACCATGCCCCTTTTAAGAAGTGGGTGACCATTGAACATCTGAGCTCCCAGCCCCCCCCCCCCCAGCCCTCTTGCCATGGGCAATGTCTCAGATCCCCACTGCGCTCTCTTCTCACTCTACCATAGGCCCTACTATCTCTCAATTTCAAAAACATGCTGATGTGGATATGATCTCACCATCACCTTCTCCACTGTTTCCTATACTGGGACACCGGATTTCCCTGCTAGCTGTTCCCCTGGCCGTTTTATGACATGGTGCTTGGGGGGTAAATGTAGAGCCCCTTATTTCAGGACAGCAGAACAATGGTTCACTTATGCCGAACTATTCAGGTTTCCGTCCTCCCTATCCGGAGAATGGAGGAACTGAAAAATGAATCTCTAAAACACATCCACGAGGCCTTCGTATCAGCACGGATTATCAGGCATTGCTGACCTAATGGAGATCTTCTTCCTCTTCGCTTCCCAAGCCCCCCCCCTTTTTTTTTATTTTTAACACTGTAGTCGTCCCTCCTTCCCTATTGTTCCCTTTCACCCTCTATTCCAATGTCTTGTTTTCTTGCTTTCAATTTATTTGCCTTCAGGTACGTTTGTTGTTCTGTGTAACGTATACATGTCTTATTGGATATGACATTCTGACTAGTTATCGCTTAATGATATATTATTCATATTGTTATTTGTAGACTGGTCCTACCTTTCTGTACAACATATCATGTATTGCAGATGTCTTTAACTTGGCCTCTCTAACTTTCTGTTTACCGTATACCTTTCTTACTGAAAGGTCTGATCATTGTATTTACTTTGTATACTTTTCTTAAATAAAGTAAATTAAAAAAAAAGAAAAAAATAAAAGAAAAAAAGAAATGTTCTATATTTTTGTGGTTGCACATAAGTGAACGGGTCCACACCCGACTCACAAAAAATTGGAATTGGATGCGGACGAAAAATAAGTTCGTGTGCATGAGCCCTAAAACATACATGTCAGAAGAGGTGACAGAATCTCTTTCATTTCTTTCTTAATTTTCTTTCATTCACATGCCCGTGCATTTTTTGGCCTCCGTATTCCATGAAAATCAATTTCCAGAGCATCTCCAATACGCAACTCAAATACTCAGTATCATTGTAAAATGGAAAGTTATGGAACATTCTAATGAACATTTTCTGCTTCATTGCTGTTTTCAAGAACTTTGATTGCTATCAAACCCACTTTGACCTAGTACTGATCACACAGAGTTTGTCAAAATGTATTAAGCTGGCCATACACATGATATAAGTATAGACTAGACTCTTTTCACTGACAAAGGTCTCTCCCAATTCCACTGTACACATGCATGCTTGGCTGTGTTTTTAATGGGAGAGAGGAGAAAGCCACTATCGGACACATCTAGAAGGTGGATTACCCAAGGAAAGAAAGAATTAGACATGGCCGACCCCTCTCTCTTCCGACCACTGCTATTGGTTCTGATTTGGGAGGGCTGCATACATATTAGATGGTCAGCCAGTACTGCCGAAATTAGATGGCTCAGGCAACATACATCTAATGTGTATAGATTATCTGCGTGCTTTCTGCATCCGTATGTCCATTCAACAAAAACATAGAACAGGGGTCAGCAACCTCCGACACTCCAGCTGTTCTGAAACTACAACTCCCAGAATCCTCCTTTCACTTCTACAAGAACAGCCAAGAAAGTGTGAATGCTGGGAGTTGTAGTTTCACAGAAGCTGGAGTGCCGAAGGTTGCTGATTAGAGATGAGCGAGCATGCTCGGGTGGAATTTGCGTGCGCTTTTTCAAATCTGCACACTAATTCATACACATATTTTAGTATGTGCGCTAATGCGTACGCATTTTATAAATTAGTACGTACTAATTTATAAAATGCGTACGCATTAGTGTACATACTAAAATATGTGTATGAATTAGCGTGCAGATTTGAAAAAGCACACGCAAATTCCACCCGAGCATGCTCGCTCATCTCTATTGCTGAACCCTGACAGAGAACATGTCCTATACT
Source organism: Rhinella marina (assembly GCA_900303285.1). Classification (NCBI taxonomy): domain Eukaryota; kingdom Metazoa; phylum Chordata; class Amphibia; order Anura; family Bufonidae; genus Rhinella; species Rhinella marina. The sequence goes on along the minus strand of ONZH01016956.1, from coordinate 110,701 downwards.
TGGCCGCAAAATGTGGACCACAGTTCTATTACAGTCAATGGGTCTGCAAAAAATGCGGATGCAACAAAGACGGTATCTGTATTTTTTCGGATCCGCAATTTGCGCACAGCAAAATACATATGGTCTTGTGCATGAGGCCTAAGGCCCCTTTCACATGGGCGAGATTTCCGCGCGGGTGCAATGCGTGATTTCAATGGGGCTTTTCACATGGGCGAATTTTTTCACACATCAGTTCGCCGTTGCGTGAAAATCGCAGCATGTTCTATATTCTGCGTTTTTCACGCAGCCCTGGCCCCATTGAAGTGAATGGGGCTGCGTGAATAACACATTGAGTGCGTGATTCACTGATGGTTGCTAAGAGATGTTGTTTGTAAACAGTTTTTTATCACGCGCGTGAAAAACGCATTAAAACGCTTCGAACCCACGCAGAAAAAACTGAACGAACGTACACAATCGCAGTCAAAGCTGACTGCGATTGCGTGCGGATTGGTGCGGATTTTCCGGAACGCATCCGGACTGAATCCGTGACGCCCGTGTGAAAGAGGCCTAAAGGTGCTCATACACCCTCAACTGCTGTCGGTGGAATTGTCATTGAGCCGACAGCTATTCCTCCGGTCATCTCCATGCACACTCTCTGCTTAGCTAAACGTTCATGTGATGCCAGTGGGAGAGCTGCTGCCAGGGTCCTCAGGCGATAGCTTATCTCCCTTCAAAAGGACTGGATATGTTAAAATGCAACAGCCTCAACCTTCGTTACCCATTCACATAATCTCGTGCCCAAACTGGCATTGTAACAAACCCTCAGCTGAAAACTAAACTAGAAAATGAAATAACATCCATCTTATCAGAGAGCCTTCAAAATGGCAGATTTTGCTGCATACAGCAAACACATGGATTTCTGCAAGCATCATTCTGCATCCAAATCTGCTGCATGTGAAGGCACTGCTATAGTGCTGCAGGGTCATAATGACAATTTTCAATTCAATGTAGCTGGAGTGACGAAAGTTGCTAACCTCAGCGATACTAATGACTAAAGACATTACAAGGTGTGAACCACAAATAGATCTCACACAAACCTTCCTGCGATTAACTGTTTCACTTCAGGACCCCAAATAATTGATATGCCAGATTTGAGAATATTCAGGATGACCTCAGAAGGACGCGGTCAGTCTTATGAGATGGTGTCTCACAGTGTAGTCCCACCGCCACAACATTTCATACTATCATTTCCTGTGGTGTGAGCTACAAAGACTAAGCACAATCTTCATTTTTGGATGTCAGTTTTATAGCTGGTGCTTGCTGCTTTCACATTTTTTTTTACTCTGTTCCGTGATTGTACAACCGATGACACATTGGCCCAGATTTACTAATCCCACAGGTGGTGTAAGCTTAGACTGGGCGTCTAGACCTGCCCCAGATTTATCACTCAGGCTCGATGATATATCTGGTGCAGGGATAGACACTTTTTTCTGACTCTACATCAACTATTGGTTGGCTTAAGGGGTATTCACACGACCATATCCGTTTTGCGGTCTTCAAATTGCACAGATACCGGTTGTGTGCCTTCTGCATTTTGTGGATCAGCACATCTCTCCCTTTGTTAGAAATGCCTATTCTTTCACAAAACGGATAAGAATAGGACATGTTCAGTGTGCTGTCGGCATTTTTTGCGGCCCCATTGCTGATTGACAAAATACCTGGATCGGATGCAGACTGAAAATACAGTTGTGTGAGACGGGATATTCAGTCAGAATTGCCACACAATTTTGCCGCAAAATGTTGCATCTTAGGACAAGCCCCTCCCTCTTTCTGGTAGCTCCACCCCTTCTTTGAGCAGGTCAGAAAAAAGTGTAGAAACCCCAGTTGCACCAGATTGCTCCAAAATTGTGCCAATTTACACCAGTTTTTAGACAGATTTTAGGAGCAGATGCATTAGTAAATCTTGGCCACTGACTGGAAATCAGTCCTATAAAAAAAAAAAAAGAAAAGAAAAAAAAAGTACAGTATTTTTCACCCCATAAGACGCAAATTTTTGAGTCTTATGGGGCGAATACTAATAAGGAGGACCGGGAAGCAGTGAAGACGCTGTACTCATCGCTTCCTGGGCCCCATGAAATATGGCTGGGGGCTGATATGAAGTCTAAATTTGGGGTCTTTATATTGGGCTCTTATCTGATGTCTGATTGGGGGGTCATTCACATTGCAGTCTGAGCTGAGGTCCGATTGTGGGTCTGATCTGAGGCATTATTGGGGTCTTATTGGGGCTGTCAGCTGAGGTCTGATTAACATTGAGGGTCTGATTGCTGGTCTGACCTGAGGTCTAATGAAAAATATTTTTTTCTTACTGTCCTCTAAAACCTAAGTGCGTCTTTGGGCCGCTGCGTCCTATAGGGCGAAAAAACAGGATTTTTGTATAACTTACCGTAAAATCCCTTTCTTGTGGCTTCATTGGGGGACACAGCACCAGTGGGATATAGGCAGCTGCCACTAGGAGGCGACACTAGACATCAAAGAAGTAGCCCCGCCTGGTAGCCTATATCCCTCCTACGGACACCAGGCTAGCTCAGTTTAGTTAAAAAGCAGTAGGAGCCAAACAGAATGATACAAACCAGTCTGAACCCGGGAACGAGAACTCAAGGAACAGCAAACAAGCCCAGGAAAAAGAACAACCCAGAAAAAAAATCAGGGTGGGAGCTGTGTCCCCCAATGAAGCCACAAGAAAGGGATTTTACGGTAAGTTATACAAAAATCCTGTTTTCTTGTGCCTATCATTGGGGGACACAGCACCAGTGGGACGTACAAAAGCAGTCCCAAAGGGTGGGGAAAAAGAAACCTCCCCAGTCGGCCAGCCTAACGTACGGCGGCCTGCAGGATCCTGCGGCCCAGACTGGCATCAGCTGAAGCCAGAGTGTGGACCTGGTAAAACCTGGTAAAGGTATGCACCGAGGCCCAGGTAGCGGCCTTGCAGACCTGGGACACCGATGCATGATGGCGAACCGCCCAGGAAGCTCCCACGGCCCTGGTAGAATGGGCCGTGACCCGGAAGGGGGGGGACCTGTCCCGAGAGCGATAGGCCTCAGAGACGGCGGCCGTGATCCAACGCGCAATGGTCACCTTAGAGGCGGCAAGACCCCTGCGGGGACCCTCAGGAATGACAAACAAGGAATCCGATTGACGGAAGGGAGCCGTGAGGGACAAGTAGACCCGGATGGCTCGGACAAGGTCCAAACAGTGAAGGGAGCGCTCCCTAGGATGAGCAGGAGCGGGACAAAGAGAAGGAAGAACAATATCCTCATTGATGTGGAATGCAGAGACAACCTTCGGAAGGAAGGAAGGGAGAGGGCGCAAAACCACCCTATCCCTGTGCAAAACAAGATAGGGGGAGCGACAGGAAAGAGCGGCTAATTCAGATACACGGCGGATGGACGTAATCGCCACCAGAAAGGCGACCTTCCAAGAGAGAAGACGCAGGGAAATCTCTCTCAAAGGCTCAAAGGGAGGACCCTGGAGCACATCGAGCACCAAGTTAAGATCCCAGGGCTCGACGGGGGAGCGGAAGGGGGGCTTCAGACGAAGAACCCCCTGTAAAAAGGTCTTCACCTGGGAGCGCAGAGCCAAAGTCTTCTGAAAAAGCACGGACAAGGCGGAGACTTGAGACCGAAGGGTAGAATGGCTGAGACCCTGGTCAAGGCCGGACTGCAAAAAAGAAAGGATCCTAGGCGTGGAGCAAACGAGAGGATGAACACGGCGTTGCTCGCACCAAGAAAAAAAGGACTTCCAAACCCGATGGTAAATGCGAGCCGACTGCGGCTTACGGGCTCTAAGCATAGTCTGGATGACAGACTCAGACAGGCCCCGAAACCTCAGCACCGCGGCTTCAACAGCCAAGCCGTCAAATTGAGCTGAGGTAAAGTGGGGTGGAGGATCGGCCCTTGAGAAAGGAGGTCGGGCCGCAGGGGAAGACGCCAAGGGGCGTCGGCCAGGAGGTGGATCACGTCGGCGTACCAGGACCGGCGGGGCCAGTCCGGAGCGATGAGGATGGCGGGAACGCCGAGGAACCTCAGGCGTCTGAGGACCCGCGGAAGGAGAGGGAGCGGGGAAATAGGTAAATCAGGGAGAACTGATCCCAAGGGGTCACCAGGGCGTCCACCGCGAACGCGCGGGGATCCCGAGCCCGAGCCACGTAAGTGGGAAGCTTGTGGTTGAGCCTGGACGCGAAAAGATCCGCATCGGGGAAGCCCCACCGACGGCAAATCTGTAGAAACACCTGGGGATGGAGAGACCACTCTCCCTGGTCCAGGGACCCGCGACTGAGATAATCCGCCGCCCAGTTGTCTACACCCGGGATGTGGATGGCTGAGAGAGCCGGGACAAACCGTTCCGCCCAGCCGAGAATTCGGGCAGCCTCCGCCATCACAGAGCGGCTCCTGGTGCCTCCCTGGCGGTTCACGTAGGCAACGGCGGTGGAGTTGTCCGTCTGAACCCGAACAGGGTGACCCTGGAGAAAGACGGTCCAATGAGTCAAGGCAAGGAATATTGCCCGAAGCTCCAGTATATTGATGGGAAGGCGCGACTCCGGCAAAGTCCACGTGCCCTGGACCGTCAGGACACCGAAAACCGCACCCCACCCTGTCAGGCTGGCATCGGAGGTGACGACCAGCCACTGAAGGGGGAGGAAGGAGCGGCCCTGTAGAAGGGCTGGGGACATCAGCCACCAAAGCAACTCTCTGCGGACTGCCGGGGAGAGGACGATCCTCCTGTCCAGAGAGAGAGGAGACTTGTCCCACTGGGCCAGAATCGCCCCCTGGAGGGGCCGAGAGTGGAATTGAGCAAACGTGACGGCCTCGAACGAGGAGACCATCTTGCCCAGCACCCGCATGCAGAAGCGGAGCGAACAGGGGGAGCCCGAACGGAGCTTGGAGACAGCCGAGCGTAGAGACGAGACCTTGTCGCAAGGCAGAAAAACCCGAGCCCTCTCGGTGTCGAACAACATCCCTAGAAACTCCATGGAGCGAGAGGGGCGCAGAGACGACTTCTGAAAGTTGATCACCCAGCCGAACCTGGAAAGCAGATCGAGCGTGATCTGGAGGCTGGACTGAGCATCCTGCAAGGAGTGGCCCCTTACCAAAAGGTCGTCCAGGTACGGGATGACCGCCACCCCTCTGGCATGAAGGAGAGCCATGAGAGGGGCGAGGGTCTTGGTAAAGACCCGGGGCGCTGTTGACAGACCGAAGGGCAGAGCGACAAACTGGAAATGACGAGAACCGATGGCGAAACGAAGAAAGCGCTGGTGACTTAGCGCGATTGGCACATGGAGATATGCGTCACGTATATCTATGGAAGCGAGAAACTCGCCCTGGTCCAGGGACGCGACCACCGACCGCAGAGACTCCATGCGGAAGTGGCGGAGGCGGACATAATGGTTGAGGTGCCTCAGATCCAGGATGGGTCGAACCGAGCCGTCCTTCTTGGGAATGGTGAACAGGTTCGAGTAGAAACCTTGAAACCGCTCGGAGGGGGGGACTGGGACTACGACCCCCTGAGCAAGGAGGTGATGAACGGCGCGGGAAAGCGCCAAAAGCCCTGCCGAAGAGTGGGGGATCCGAGACAGGAAGAACCGAGGAGGCGGAAAGGACGCAAACTCGATCCTGTATCCGGAAGACACCACCTCCCGTACCCATGCGTCGGTGACGTGGGCGAGCCATACCTCCTTGAAGGAGAGCAGACGACCCCCCACTCGGGAGGAAGACCCGAGTGGGGGAAAGCCATCAGGAAGAAGGCTTGGGGGCAGGGCCCTTGGAAGGGCGGGAGCGCGGCTGCCAGGACGGCCGGGGCTTAAAGGAGGGCTTCCTGGAAGAGGAGGCTGAGGGAGCACCCCTTGAGGACTGCTGACGGACAGGAGCTTGGAAGGAGCGAAAGCGACTAGAACGCCTCGGAGGCTGGGAGCGCCCGGGCCGGTTCTGCGGCAACAAGGAACTCTTGCCACCGGTGGCGTCAGAGATAATCCTGTCCAACCGCTCCCCAAAAAGCCTGTTCCCAGAAAAAGGAAGACCCGTAAGAGCCTTCTTGGAAGCGGCGTCAGCCGACCACGCCTTCAGCCAAAGAGAGCGACGAATGGCCACGGAGTTGGCCACAGCCCGAGCAGACAGACGAGCCGCTTCCTGGGAAGCATCACACAGATACTTGGAGGCCTGAAGGATCTGTGAGGCTAGGGGAAGGAGATCCTCGCGGGGAGCGTCCGAGGAGATGTCATGGACCAGCTGCCTGGCCCAAGCGGAGCAGGCCTTACTGACCCAAGACGCCGCAAAAGAAGGGCGAAGGGCAGAACCCGCAGCAATAAAGACGGATTTGGAGAACGTGTCCATCCTCTTGTCCACAGGATCCGTCAGAGACGCCCCATCCGCTAACGGGAGGGTGGTGGATTTAGACAGCCGGGAGACAGGGGGGTCCACCGTAGGTGGAACTGTCCAGGCGGAGACTAACTCCGCAGCAAACGGAAAGAGGGCCTCTGTCCGTTTAGAGGATGGAATGCGCCGGTCGGGGTGCTTCCATTCCTTGTCCAGGAGATTCTCAAAGTCCTTATGACTCGGGAATATCAGCGGTTGCCGCCTATGGCGACTAAACGAAACCTCGCCTCTGGCCGCAGAGGGAGATTCGTCCCGGATATGGAGTGTGTCCCGTACTGCACGGACCAAGGCTTGCACCGCAGAGGCCAAATGGTCCTCCCTGTCAGACTCTGAGGCAGAGTCGCAGGAGTCCCCCGAGGCGTCAGAGAGGTGCTGCTGGGAACCACCCGCAGCGGACCTTCCCGGGGAAGGGTCAGAGGAACACCGGGAGGGTGACCGAGAAGGGGAACGTCTACGCCTCTTGGAGGGCCGTCCCCTGGAAGGGGAGTCAGGCGACACCAAGGGAGGGGTCGCAGAGGGGGGCGCCTGGGACGGCAACCGGTCAATGGCGTGGATCATGACCTGAGACAGCTTAGAGAGGTCGCCAATCGCCTGGGTCAGGGACCTGGCCCACTCGGGAGAGGCCGCAACCAAGCCAGAGGGAGCAGAAGCCTCAGTGGGAGGGGTACCAACCGTAAGGCAAGGCACACAAAGGGAGCCAGACTGACCGCTGGGGAACTTTTGGCTACAGCGAGCGCACGCAAAGTGCGTCGCCACAGCCACAGGAGCATGCTGCCTAGGAGGGTCGTCCCGGGGACCCGACATGGTGAAGGGCTCAGCGGACCGGCTAGCCTGGGGAGGGAAGAATATCACCCACTGGGTGCCTACCGGACTCAGGAGCAGCAGAATACGGCACTGGAGGGAAACCCACTGGTGCTGTGCAGACCTGAGGAAGCAAACAGGCCACTGGACGCAGGGCAGGCCGGCACAGATAAACCCCTGAAGGCAGGAAGGACCACCCACGAAGGAGGGGCAGAGCGCAGGCCAAGCGAAAGAGAACCACGCCGGCCGGAAAAGGAGGGGGCCAGCAGAACAGCGGGCGGGCGCGCAGCCCAGTGACGTCACTGGGAAGCGCCCGCCCACATGCGGCCTAGCGCGCCGAGAAGCCGCGGCCTGAATTAGAGCGCCGCCCAGCCGGAAGTGCCGGTGCGGCGCGATCTGAAGGAAAACGCCCGTAGGGCCCGGAAGAGGAGCCGGAGGGGTCCCGGAAACAAGGGGGCGCCCGGAGGACGAACGTGCGGGCAGTCAAGCCCCCCATCCCCCCCCTTCCCTGCAGCCAAGGAGCCGGAGGCCGCAGAGGGGGGAGACAGGAGGCACCCGGGCGTCTGCTGGAGCGGCGAGGCAGAGTGTCCCCCGGAGGAAGGAAACCCTCCCAGGAGGGGGCGGCCGATAAGGTGCTGGGGGGGGGTGCTGGGTAGGGGTTCAGAGAACCTACCCAGACTGCAGCAAGGGGCTCCTGGAGGGAAAGGGGGGGGGGGGCGGGGGGGGGGGGGACGGCTGCATACTCACCTCTCCGCAGGCTTCAGGTGCGCGCAGGGTCACCCCTTCAGCGACCTCGCACCGGAGTGGGGTACTGGCATCCAGCTGCAGGGAGCAGCTACCATGGGGGACGGGTGACCGGCGCAGGGAGAATGTGAAAACATTCTCCAGGCACCCTCAGGGGGGTCCACGTCTGATGTGGCTTTCCACGCCGACGGCCCCCCTGATAACCTAAAAAGAAAAGAAAGAAATAAAACTAAAATAAAAAATTAGAGGTGCAAAGCACCAGTGTCTACCTCCTACGGACACTAGACTAAAAACTGAGCTAGCCTGGTGTCCGTAGGAGGGATATAGGCTACCAGGCGGGGCTACTTCTTTGATGTCTAGTGTCGCCTCCTAGTGGCAGCTGCCTATATCCCACTGGTGCTGTGTCCCCCAATGATAGGCACAAGAAATACGGTAAGTTGTCACATAAATCAGTACTTTCCAATTATATTTCCATTGGCGATGCAAGGGTGGATCACAAAGCATTCACCCTACAGATCACAACAGATTCCTTCTATCTGTAATGTCACAGAGCCTTAGCTGCACCCTGCAAACATGTCTGCATAGCTCCATTTCTACAATAAAAGACTACAAAGTACATGTACTCATGACCATAAACGAAAGAGCAGAGTTGGGCTTCATTAAAACTACGAGTGCTGTAATTTCCTTACCACGTCTGACCGATGTTTGCATTTGTAAAGTCATGAATTAACCGCTTCATTACCGGAGTGTTTACCGGGCCATGTTTTTTTTTTTTGTAGCAATGGATCTAGCAAATTTGCGATCCAGCCTACATGTATTTGATGTTATTTTTCACGGGACACCTTAGACCTTTCTTTTGTGCCATTAGATGATGAAAATGATATTAAAAATATAATAAAATAAGGAAAAACTGAAAATTATGAAAAAAAAAATACATATTTTCTTTCCTTAGCAATTTTTTTTCTAGCTATTACAAAGGGATTCAAGACAAGACATTTCTTAAACCATTCCTGTACGCTTGTACCCTGAAAATAAAGGCTATTTATGTAATTTATCTACTGGCCGGGCCCGCAGCAAGACTTCAAAAGACTGGAGCGCATTTTGGTGGCCTATTTTTTTATTGGTTCTATGTCAACATACTGCCAGAAAACTTGTATAGCGCCAAAACTTTACAAGCGCCTACAAAATTACTTTTATTTTATGTTGTTCCTCTAAGGTATTCATGTTGGGCAAATTTGAACATTTTAAGTTTTTTGTTTTATAAATGAAAAAATATGCGTGTTTGTATATCTTATGCTGAAAAAAAACATAGCAGAAATGAATACCTAGATTTTTTTTTAATAAAAAGTGTATGTTTGTATATTTTACACACACAAATTCCACTATACGATTGCTAAAACTAATATATATATAAATTTATATATAAGTATATAGTGTGTACATAGTCTTCAATACTATCGCTAATACTAGTAACTATTGCTATAACTAATTGTTTATTTTCAGTTTTCTTGTATTTTGTTAATTGTTTTTTATTATTTTTTTATTTTTTTAAGTGAATTAACCCATGCCACAGTCAGGGCAGGAAGGGGTTAATTTTACAGCCAGCAGGTGGTGCTCTTACATAAGGAAAAGCGCTTACTAGCGGCTTATACATTTAAAGGGGTTGTCCAGGTTTAGAGCTTAAAGGGGTTCTCTGGGAATTAAGAAAATGAAAATACTTAAATATTACTTTAATATAAATATATTGCCAAATACCTTTCATTAGTTATAATGGCTCGTTTTGTCTGGGTAGCAATCATTACAAAAAAATAAAATGGCTGCCATCCTATTAGCACACACAAAACCTGTCCTAATCACTTCACAACACTGAGATAAAGAGCTGTCTCATCCTCCTCTCTGCTCTGCTTGTCAGGGACTATGATCCTGTATACAGCTGGTAAGTTCAGCTGAATCTCTGTAGGAATGAAGTTCACGAGGAGACATTTTCTGAAGTAACTTGCCCTGCTGTGCGATTAAGACAGGTTTTGTGTGTACTAATAGGATGGCGGCCATTTTGTTTTCCCTGATGATTGGTCCCTAGAAAAAAATGAGCCATTATAACTAATGAAAGGTATTCGGGAATATATTTAGAGTAAAGTAATATTTAAGTATTTTAATTTTCTTAATTCCCGGAGAACCCCTTTAACTCAGACATACCCAGAATTTCACTCAGACAGCCCCATGTTCTCCTATGCTTTCCTATGCCATGCGCTGTATCGCGCAGGGCAAGGGCTTTTTTTTTGTTTATAACAACACACAACTGGGCAGAGGCTTCTGCCGGCAGTGGTCACGGTTCTGATGGGTGGGCTTTAGCGCTGCCCTAGGAAAATGATGAATGAGAAAGACCTGCTATACCACCCAGGCCACTTTGCAAAAGAGGCAAAATAAGGGGAAAAAGTCACAGATTTTGCCACAAAACACCTTTGCAACAAAATCTGCAACATAAATGCGCCAAAAATTGGCGTAAAAATTTTAAACAATGAACCCCATAGATCAATAGCAGCCTGAGAGGAGAGAGCAGAGGATAGGGTTGGTAGTAGCATCGGCAATCCTCACACCAATCTCCCCATAGGGACGCACAGTGACAGAAGGGCACACCCTGATTGTTGGTACACTTCCCTGATGGTGATTGGGGTGTCCTTGCTGTTAGGTGTTTCGACAGGGTGCAAGGCAGGAGTGTGGATGTAAAGTGGGAAGATGTAGTTTCTCACCATTTGGAATCCATTTTGTTTCTGGCCTGGTAAACTTAAGATAGTTTCAGGTTATTTTCAGAAAATGGCCTGAGAAACTTCAGGTTGTTTTGAGAAGATGGCCTGAGAAACATCAGGTTGTTTTGGGATTCTGACTCGCTGCGGACCTGGGAACTGGCCGCTCCAAGGTCTGCGGTGAGAGCAGATGAACAACACGTACACAGTGACAATTATACAGCGCATGTGCTGGCTACGTTCCACTAGGGAATGGAGCTCTTTGTTTAATTGGTATATAGCTGTAACCCTTCAGGAAATAAGTCAGAAGCTCATCCTACGGGGGGACGCCTCGTGTAGGGACCGGTGTTTTCCCAATCGGGACTCTGACTGCTTTCGCTGAAAGGGCTTCCCAGCTGATGTTGCTGTCAGATGATGATAACTCAATCGGTGATGTATGTACCTTCATTCTGGATGTAGTCAGGACTCCAGATGAAGTGTTGATATAATTGTGTATTATGTTCTTTATCCTTTGTGTATAAATAAGTGCAAAAGATGGACATTATATCACTATATGTATACACTACTTATTATATTTAATAAAATCATATTATAAATGAAGTGTAGCTGTAGTTCAGTTAAGAGTCTCTCTTTAAAGAGTATCCGAACCTGAAGTCTTGCTCTTATCAGCAAAACAGGATGCAGATGCAATGGCTGGCAAATGGTGTTGGAGTCAGTGACCACACCAGTCTGTGCAAATAAATAAGTCCCTTGGTACTAAATTGCAAAATAGTAGTAGTACCGAGTAGGGAGAAACCTAAAAAGGTTAGGACAGGGTTGGTAACCCTGACCTATCTATGCAGTAATATTAGGTAAGCAAATACAATAAATCTCAGCATTTCACTTCACAATCCAACATCAGATCAACCTTTTAGCAGTGACCCTGTTCTCGAGTACTGCAATAGCACCATCAGCATGGTCACCCTCCATTGCTATGGCTGCGCTGGCTGTCAGTGGAACTAGGGCTGGGCGATGACAAAAATGAAAATAACTGAACATGTAAGCTCGAATTTCGATTATTGAATGATTATTTGGGGGTGTGGCTTCTTGGAACGTGACTCAAGGCGTGGCTCAGCACAGGTGTTATATGACACCTATGGTTTGATCATATTTTGAGTTCTGCGTATATATATATATATATATATATATATATATATATATATATATATATATATAGTTCCTCTTTTGGGGATAAACATATGTACAACAAGTACACAGGAGTAAGTATGAAATCTATACTGGCTGGCCTAGCCCACATGCATATCCCAGGCAGGGACAGCTGTGTATTGGGCTGGCACACATGTATACCCCAGGCACTTTTGCGTTTTTGTTTTTCACTCCCCGCTTTCCCATAGCTTTTTTTTATTTTTCTCTTCACATAGCTTTATGAGGGCTTATTAATTGCGGGACAAGTTGTACTTTCTAATGATGCCATTTACAGTTGCATCCGATGTAGTGGGAAGCAGGAAAAAATTCCAAATGGGGTGGAATTGGAAAAAAAAACAAACGCAATTCTGCCATAGTTTTTTTTTTTTCACTATGACCTGTTACTTTATAGTTCTACAATACGATTACAACGATACCACACTTGTGTAATTTTTCTTGAGTTTTAATACTGAAAAAAAAATTAAAAACCTTGAAAAAATAATTTTTTCTTCATCACCATATTCTGACCCCTATAGCTTGTTTGCAGTTACAGTGGGGAAAAAATTAGTCAGCCACCAATTGTGCAAGTTCTCCCACTTAAAAAGAGGCCTGTAATTGACATCATAGGTAGACCTCAACTATGAGAGACAAAATGAGAAAACAAATCCAGAAAATCACATTGTCTGATTTTTTTAAGAATTTATTTGCAAATTATGGTGGAAAATAAGTATTTGGTCAATAACAAAAGTTCATCTTAATACTTTGTTATATATCCTTTGTTGGCAATGACAGAGGTCAAACGTTTTCTGGAAGTCTTCACAAGGTTGGCACACACTGTTGCTGGTATGTTGGCCGATTCCTCCATGCAGATCTCCTCTAGAGCAGTGATGTTTTGGGGCTGTCGCTGGGCAACACGGACATTCAACTCCCTCCAAAGGTTTTCTATGGGGTTGATATCTGGAGACTGGCTAGGCCACTCCAGGACCTTGAAATGCTTCTTACGAAGCCACTCCTTCGTTGCCCTGGCGGTGTGCTTGGGATCATTGTCATGCTGAAAGACCCAGCCACGTTTCATCTTCAATGCCCTTGCTGATGGAAGGAGGTTTGCACTCAAAATCTCACGATACATGGCCCCATTCATTCTTTCATGTACACAGATCAGTCATCCTGGTCCCTTTGCAGAGAAACAGCCCCAAAACATGATGCTGCCACCCCCATTCTTCACAGTAGGTATGGTGTTCTTTGGATGCAAGTCAACATTCACTCTCCTCCAAGTTGTGTTTCTACCAAACAGTTCTACTTTGGTTTCATCTGACCATATGACATTCTCCCAATACTCTTCTGGAATACCCAAATGCTCTCTAGCAAACTTCAGACGGGCCCGGATATGTACTGGCTTAAGCAGGGGGACACGTCTGGCACTGCAGGATCTGAGTCCCTGGCGGCGTAGTGTGTTACTGACGGTAGCCTTTGTTACGTTGGTCCCAGCTTTCTGCAGGTCATTCACTAGGTCCCCCCGTGTGGTTCTGGGATTTTTGCTCACAGTTCTTGACCCCACAGTGAGATTTTGCATGGAGCCCCTGATTGAGGGTAATTATCAGTGGTCTTGTATGTCTTCCATTTTCTAATTATTGCTCCCACAGTTGATTTCTTCACACCAAGCTGCTTGCCTATTGCAGATTCAATCTTCCCAGCCTGGTGCAGGTCTACAATTTTGTTTCTGATGTCCTTCGACAGCTCTTTGGTCTTCACCATAGTGGAGTTTGGAGTGTGACTGTTTGAGGTTGTGGACAGGTGTCTTTTATACTGATAACAAGTTCAAACAGGTGCCATTACTACAGGTAATGAATGGAGAACAGAGGAGCCTCTTAAAGAAGAAGTTACAGGTCTGTTAGAGCTAGAAATCTTGCTTGTTTGTAGGTGACCAAATACTTATTTTCCTTTCCACCATAATAGTTGAGGTCTACCTATGATGTCAATTACAGGCCTCTCTCATCATTTCTGTTATGCCATTCACCATATGGGATTTAATATTGCTATATTTTAATAGCATGGGCGTTTTTGCATACAGCAATGGTCATGATGTGTATTGTTTTTATTGGTTAAGTATTTTGGTTTTAGGGAAAAAGGGGGTAATTTGAACTTTTATATTTTTAAAACCCTTTTTTTAAGTCACCCTGGGTGACTAACTGGCAATCATTAGATTGTCCATTGTGTTCACTGATGGCTATATAGCTATCATTGAAGACTTAATTTTCCATACAGTGCTGCCACCTAGTGGCCTGTATTGGTATATTTCACTAATAGCTGCCCATGCATGCTTGAGGCTTTGGAGTGCATGGCTCCTGCTTATGGACTGCTCAGATGCCATGGTCACATTTGCTCACAGCATCTGAGGGGTGTATGTGAATGTATGTGATCAGGCTGAATAGGCTGATTGCATACATGTGCTGCGGGTCTCTGCTGTTTGAAACAGCAGAAACCTGGCGGCTATGGCATGTTTAAAGATGTGACTTCCACCATACATATGGTGGAGGTTGCGAAAGGGTTAAGATGTCACAAAAAACAAACTGAAAAAACATAAGCAAAATGGCGTTGATTAATCGGGCCGATCTTCGGTTTCATTATTTTCTTAATTAATTACCCATGCCTAGGTGGAACCATGAGCAGCTTCACAACATCTGTACACTAAACTGGCCTTTGGCTTCTCCTTCATGGTCCTTACTGCAGGATGTCAGAAGTAAGTACAATAACTCATCATTAGTAATAAAAAAAAAAAAAAAACATTGCTAAATGGTAAATAATATACTGCATAAGAAATCTGTTCTCTACTACTATAGGTTAAGGTAGCTATAGGCATGTGCAAGAGGATGGGCCTGTGGAGGTGTCCCCACTTACTCACAATAGAAGCTGTATTTTAACATGCCCCATCCTTTGCTCCCACAGGAGATGAGCGGGGTCCTACTCCTGACCGGTGGTTTATCCACCTCCCACAACTGAAAATACAGGCACACAACGATGGTAGAGTAGGTATAGCCGTCAGCAGAAGGAGTTGAAGGAGTGAGATGCACAATGATTTGCCTCCGAGGAAGGAGGTCATGGGGATACAATTGTACACCACTTCCTTTCCTGTACAAAACAAAGTGCTCAGATTAGACTGTCACATGTTCTTGGCAAGAACTCGGGAAATAAACAAGAGATTTCGAGGAACATTTAAACAAGTCTGGAACACTAGTTTTGTGGCGTAAAAATGTCCAAAATGATGTTAGCATGTGACATTTTGTGTTTATTTTTGCGACATTTGGTCATATTTTTCAACATTTGGTGAACCTAACTATTTCCAGAAGTGGAGTGAAAAATAGGTCAGGATGACAGATAAGAAGACTTTCTGTCTCATTTATGACTTTTTAAAAAGTTGCAAAAAAGTCACATCTCCATGCCAGGCCACCCCCTGGTTCACTTTTACAGACACAGGTGTACACCTGCACTTGCATGAAACAAATGATTACACACTTAGCTCTGTTTCCTTTAAACTTCACCCTGTGCCTCTGAGACAAATCGCAGTGTAATCTTAAAGCGGAAGTAGCGCTCATATGAGCACCGCCTTCAAGCTGCTGATCGGCAGGGGTGCCGGGAGTTAGACCCTCACCAATCAGAGATCGATGACCTGTCATCAATCCTGTTCTTCACCATACAGAGCGGATGACTTCTGAATGAGGGCAAAGATCAGGAAGGAACTGTTCATTCTCGATCATTACCCTTGGCTTCGTTCCTTGTAAACGAGCCCTAAGGTTTATTTCTCAAAATGTTATTAGAAACAATTTAGACAATGGGGAAAATGAAACAGAATACGCTGGGTGTGGTGTGCATGCCCCCTGCCCTGCAAGTGATAGGTGCACAGCCTGGTCTGAGCTGTAATAACACCAGGTGGGGATGGAAATCAGCCAAACCCGCGTCATTGGCCTAAGATATCAGACTATATTTCCTTATCGCCAGGAGTACAATGGCCTAAACTGTGAGATGTATAATATACAGAACAAATATGCTAATTACAGAACAGGAATACAGCAAGTCTTGGCAAAAAAACATTTCAACACTTGGGTGTTATGCCAAGGTAAATTCATTTTTACAGTAGGTACAGAATATTTGTAATTCAGCATATTTTTTTCCGTGCTGGAACATGTGTTAAATAAAGAAGGTAATTTTTGGGAAGATTGGATGCTGTCCGCTTTATTCCACTAGGCAATGGTTTTCCATCTTGTATTTTTATGCATATGTGTGCAACATAATATGATTCAATTACCAAAGAATGCTACCATACTAAATAAGGGCTCATTCACACCACTGTATGAAGAGGCCACAGAACGGGTGCAGAAGCATTCATTGCAATGGGACCGCAAAAGATGCGGACAGTACATCGTGTGTTGTCCGCATCCGTACTTCCGTTTTGCAAACCCGCAAAAAGTATAGAACAGGTTCTATTCTGCAATCATGGACAAGAATAGGTATTTTATATATAGCGCCGACCCTGGGGAACACACGCGGCTGGTCGCCGTGTTTTGCAGATCCGCAATTTGTGGAGCGCAAAACGCGGCACGGTCATGTGAATGCGCCTGAATACTGGGAGGCTTTAGTTAGGTCCTGATGTACCAGTTCCAGGGAATGTGGATAGGCAACTACTGAACGCACCTGAAAGGGGTTGTCCAGCTGATAAATATTCTGACCTCCCAGCTTCGGATCATTTGTTCTATTGTTGTATGGAGTCTGTACAGCATTAAAATGTTTGTTTCACCCAAAGTCATGTGAGACTTCAGTGAATGAATTCGGTATTCATTTCCGCATTTTTAAAAACATTTAAAATTTGGAATCCGTAGTTGGGTTTGGTACAGGTCTCCATACAGCATTAAAACAAAGTGTTGGAACGAATGGACTTCGGATCTATGATCCAGAACTCGATTTGTTCAAGACTAGACGATATCTCTCTTCATGATAGGCAGAATTACAATGACAGATATCACCTCTATATGTAGATAACACAGGATCCACCATTCACAATAAGTGATATCACAGCTTATCTGCTCCCTCCTGACCTCTGCACAGGTCACGGGGCATGCCTAGAAAACTCTCCCATAGAAAGGAATTAACTCCCCTTCAGTCTATTCTGTCTATGGCCCATGGAGGCTGCCGTAAAGCAAGTTCTTAACAGCTCAGGCAAGATGGCCATCCCCATAATAATATCCAGGAAACAGAAATTTAAAAAATGCAATCAGAAAATAAAAACAGATTAAAAAATAAAAAGGATATGGGTCACTATCTAGTTTTAACTGACAGAAAAATTATAGATAGCTCAATACCTTTAAGTGCCAGGGTCATAGCCATTTGATCACTAGATTACTATTCCTTGGCTCCCGTGTTTGGATCATAAAAAGGCTGGTTTTAAAATAAATGTGGATTAAAACATAAGCTGATAAACTGCGTCACAGAGGTGAACAACATCATTTCAGTCCAAAGGGTATCAAATGTGGAATGTGAATAATATTATATGGAGAAGATAAAACTCAAGTGCTGACCTATAATTCTGGTTCTTATCAGAGAACAGAACAAACACCTGCATCGGGAGAGATTTACTAAGCGAACTGCTCCAGAATTCTTCCGTAATTTGAAAAAAAAGCGGACCTACCATTTTTTGTGTACACAAATATATTTTCATTCCGTGTCAGTTCCGTTTTGGTTTTTTTGGAGACCGTATTCGGAACCATTCATTTCAATGGGTGGGCAAAAAGAATTGCATTACATTTCCGTATGTCTGTTCCACAAAAAGGTAGAACACGTCTATAATGCATACAATAATAGGACAAGGATAGGACTGTTCTAATAGGGGTCAGCTGTTCCGTTCCGCAAAATAGGGAATGTACACAGACACCATCCGTATTTGTTGCGGATCCGTGTTTTGCGGACCGTAAAATATATACGGTCGTGTGCATGAGCCCTTAGACCCTCATATAAAAAGGGTTGTGGCTTACTTATAAAGGGGCTTGGCTTAGTGGGAAGTAACATAGGGTGTCATTTATTAAACAGAAATACACCTATATTAAACAGAATTCGTAAAGTTGTCCCATTTTGTAAAAAGAAAAAAAAAATTCCCGGTAGGTCTCAATAAAAGGCATACCGGAATTACACAACCTCTACCCATGGACTCTTCAAGTACATTAATGCAATAATAGGGGTCCACTGCCCCATAAGCCACAGCAGAGAGAAGTGGCGGAGCTCTGTGCCATGTAATACATCATCACCAATTCCGTAGTTTGTCCTGAAGGGATACAATCTGATTTTGTCACAATATACACGGTTCACCTATGGAGCTACATTACAGCTAGCAGAGCGGCACGGGTCTTTCATTGACTAAGGTCTTGTGCACACAAACGTATTTTCTTTCTGTGTCCGTTCTGTTTCTTTTGCAGACCGTCTGCGGAACCAATCATTTCAATGGGCCCACAAAAAAAAAAAAAGTTACTCCTTGTACATTCAGTTTCCGTATGTCTGTTCCGCAAAGGAATAGAACATGTCCTATTATTGCCTGCATAACGGACAAGGATAGGACTGTTCTATTAGGGGCCAGCTGTTCCGTTCCGCAGAATACGGAATGCACACGGACGTCATCAATATTTTTTGTGGATCAGTGTTTTTCGGACCGCAAAATACATACGGTCTTATGCATCAGCCCTAAGGAGGCTTTTTATACAGAACACTTCCTCGTTGTTTGACTTGTAGCTTTTTCACTGTGCAGAATATTTGGATATAAATTTCTGGGGACAGCTACAAGTTCTCGTACAGGTCTGGCAGGTCTCCGGTGGCACAGTTACCGGAGAGATAAGAACACCATGGAATGCCACCAATGTCAAGAAGACTCAGAGGCGTATAACCCTACAGGAAACACGGAGACTGACAGTAAACACCATAAAGTCTGCACATCATTTCCTGGCTGCATCCACCATACTCGCCAAGGTTTCTCATCAGAGGAGTCCAGGAACGACTTGTGCCCTCTCTGCGGGGGCTATAGACCTCCGCTTGTGGTGACATCCTCAACATTTATGTATAATGGAGCTGCAGTCCCCCTCTACTATGCCAAAAAATGAGTAAATCGCACAATATGGCAAACACCGTTTTACCGTTCAGAAGAGAGAAGGCATCTGCTGCCAAAAAGGGGCATTTTTTAATTGAAGAATAAAATCAGCCGCTGCAGTGTGTTACTAAGCAGGCTGTTTGATAAAACCAGATTTTTTTAATTCTGTTTGAACGTGAGAACATGATTTCGGGGGGCCGCCATCTTGCCTGAGCTGTTCTTAACAGCATTTACAAAATTGCTTTACGGCAGCCCCATGGGCCATAGACACAATGGACAGGAGGGGACCTCATTGACTTCTATGGGAGAGTTTTCTAAGCATGTTCTGTGACCTGAACAGAGGTCATTGTACAAGGAATAGATAAGCTCTGACACTGTGAATGATGGAACCTGTCTTATCTATACACAGAGGTGATATCATTATAGGCAGGATTAGAATGACAGATAAGCAGATAGATGCAAAGTGATCTGTACAGACCAAGAAGTGGCGCCTATTATTAGGCTTAGGCTACTTTCACACTAGCGTTTTAAAATTCCGGTATTGAGTTCCGTCATAGGGGCTCAATACCGGAATAAAACGCTTCAGTTTTGTCCCCATTCATTGTCAATGGGGACAAAACTGAACTGAAGACAATGGAGGCTCCTGAAAGCATTCCGTTCCTTCTTCAGACCGGAGAACAAACCGCAGCATGCTGCGGTTTGCTCTCCGATCCAGGCATCCGCACCAAGACGGATCCGGAATGACCCCCAATGCAAGTCAATGGGGGTGGATCCGTCTGGTGTGACCACAATGGTAACCGGATCCGCCCTCCATTGACTTTCAATGGAGTTCATGACGGATCCGGCTACACATACAGACATAGACATACACATACACAGACATATACACAGACAAATACACATACATACTTACATGCACCCCGGCAGGTCTTCAGAGCGTCGGAGGGACAGGATGGCGCGCACAGGTGACGATTCCACCAGGCGCCCAGCAGAGGGCGCTGTGGGGAATCGTCACCTGTGTGAGCCGTCCTGTCCCTCCGACGCTCTGAAGACCTGCCGGGAGCATGTAAGTATGTATGTGTATTTGTCTGTGTATGTTTATGTGTATGTGTATGTCTATGTCTGTGTGTGTGTGTATGTATGTATGTATGTACTGTGTGACATGTGTGGGGCCGGAGCGCGGTTCCGGCTCCACACATGTCACTGCGGCAGTCCTGATCCGGCAGCACCCTTCACCTGCCAGATCAGGCCTGCCGCTAGTGTGAAAGTAGCCTTAGTGGCCAGTGTGAAAACTGCAGGAATTTATTGTTTTTGTTTAAATATAAATATTGACATAAAAAATTCAAAATAACATCACAAATTCTTTACAAATATGTTAAACATAAAATGTGATTTAAATAATAGGTAATTTTCTGATGACAAATTCCTTTTAAAAACTTTTTTTAAACAAATGCTTTTTAGGGCAACTGTTTTTTGTGGTTGTTTTTTTTGCACACAGTTTGTCTTAGGCGGTTTTAGGTTGAAGATTTTTCCTTTGTGTATATTTCCAATTAATTCCAAATCCACTTCTGCTTTGGCTGAAAAAACTGCCTGAAAATCCTCCTGTAAAAACAGTGTGAATTTGCCCTTACCACTAGAAGTTCCTTTAATGCGTTTTTCCCCTACAGAGAATAGCTCCAGCATGCTGCATTTGTGAAAAGGAACAGAACAAAAAAAAAAAAAAAAAAAGGCCACCGAATAAATAAAACGCCTGTAGCAAAAGAAAACGCCATTTCATATTTCTCGTGAATAGATGATATTTATGAGATTTTGTAGAAGTTGGGTTTTCAGTAGCTCATATTTCCCACAGATCTTCCGCTCACGTCTGGAGTGGGATTTTTTACTGCAAAAAAAGTGTCACTAATCCCTGTATGAACTCAGCCTATGGGCAAAAACACCATGAGATAACTCTATATAGTAAAACACATCATAAAGGCAAACATGCCTCAAAAAAAGCCACAAGAAAGCATAAACAAAAGACGAGTATAGAAAAGAGTATAGAAAACACTATGTTATGCAGGTGCACTTTACTGGTGGGAAACCAGTATACCAGTATGTATGTGTGTATGTAGAACTAGATGCTTGTATGTCTGCCTATACGTGTATGCATGCCTATATGTTCCTATCTGTATATAACTGTATGTGTAAATTGTAAGCTCTTGGGAGCAGGGTCTTCGTTCCACTTGTTCTGTTGCTGTGTAATGTATGATTGTGTTTGTACATGAACTGCCTGATTGTAAAGCGCTGGTGCTATATATATATACATATATATATATATATATATATACATACATACATGAATGTATAAATGTATATGTATATAAATAGGTGTATATATAAGTATGAATGTTTGAAAACAATAAATTTATATATAATGTATATTGTGCTCCTGTATGTAGTCAGTATACATCATCTGCATTTGTAGACATTTGTTCACACTGGAGACACCAGTACGTATCGGACAGCTGACGTGCAGTACTCACCTGGTTCAGTGCCAGCAGAACCGTAGGTCCAGTCCTGGGTCAGACAGAGGAGCAGGAGCAGCAGGCGGCGGTCGTATGAGTCCATAGCTGCAGCGGTAGGTGTGCGGTAGGTCCCGGCTGCTCGGTGTGTACGGGGCTGAGCTCTCCTATTCCCAGAAGTGCAGCAGTCGCCGCTTCATTCCTGCAGGAGCCCCGCCCACATTCTAACCGATCTCCCGCCCCCTCCGCAAGTAGCAGTCAGCCCGCTCAGGTAATGGAGCAGGTGAGTGGGCGGCCGGAGGACGTCACCTGGGGGTCACCGGCCTCGGGTTCTGCTGTTAGGAAAGTATCAACCTCGTATAGTGTCATAACGGGGAATTGTACTGAAAACACGAGTGTGACCTGCCCTCCTGCTGTAATGTCAGCGTAGTGCTTGCTCTGGGGTTGCTATGGCAGCATTAAAGGGGTATGCTCACCAGTGTACAGACTGGTTGGGACTGCTAGAGGGCGCTGCCAGAGAAGATCTGCTCGTCTGTGATGTCCATGTATGAAAACATACCCCTCACAACCACAATGTGATCAGTGTGACTTTTACCTCATTAGGCTACATGTTCTGAGATGGCTGTTTTTGATCAGCAGAGTAGCTGCCAATATCTGGCATGCACAGCCTGGCCAAGCGTGCATGTGTTCTGGAGAGGGGAATAAGCAGCTACTAGACTGACAGGAGGCTCAGACCTATGCTGTGCTGGGAGGTTTCCAAAATCTTATGACCAGGTGTATAGAGGAACCGCACCTTTCAGATGGGCAATTTTTCTGTCCAAGTTTGGAACGTAGAGCAGCTGGACTAAACACGGACCTGCTGAATACAATGGCTAGATTCATGTGGGCGCTTCTCTGCACCACCCATCGCTCCGCGCAGAGACAGTACTGCCATGTTTTATTTTGGTCCGATTTTCCCAGGTGCCTGTTTTTAGTAAAAAAAAATACCGTTTTAGACTCTTTTTTTTTTTTTTTTTGTCTCATATACTATTCAAAATGTGCCTGTTTTGGAGGCTTTAGCGCCTCGTTCACCTATTTTGATTTTTTTCAAACTCCGGTGCCTATGTTGTAAAAACAGTCAAATTTCTACGTACTTCACTTCAGGGCTGGTGTAATTTTCTGCATCTGTTTTGAGTGGTGAGTTGTGCCATATTTAGGCTGAAAAAATCTGCACCTAATTTCAGCTGACTTGCACCACATCTTCATGCGCATACTAATTAGACCAGTCTCCAGACCAGGCCTGTTTCACACTTGCGTTGTTGTTTTCCAGTATTAAGATCCCACAGAGGATCTCAATATCGGAAAAATAAACATTTCCTCATACATTCTGAATGGAAAGAGAATAAGAGATCCATTCAGGACACATCAGGATGTCTTCCGTTCTGGCAGCATTACGTTGTGTGACTGGACACAAAACACTGCAAGCTGCGGTTTTGTGTCTAGTCATAAAAACAGAAAAAATGGATCCGTCACTAAAAACAATGTAAGTCAATGTTGACTTTTTTTAGGAGCCTAAAAAAACGGATTCGTCACCCATTGACTTTCAATGTATTTAGTGCCTGATCCGTTTTTCCGTCTTGATTTCACACAACCGCATCCTAACGGAACGGATAAATCCTGAGGTGCAAAATCCAAATGAATCCATTTAATTCTGGTATTCGTCTGCTGGATCTCAATACTGGAATAAACGACACAAGTGTGAAACGGGCATTAGTGAATATGAACCTGTCATACTGATAAAGAACCACTAGAGGGCAGACTAATGCTAATACACAAATATGCCTAGTCTAATGCATGAAGTGCTTGATAAGTAGTCGGCAAAGGACACACAGGTGAAGCAAATACTGTGCGCCTGTCTAATCGAAAGCCTAAAAACAGATAAATGAGCCCTGATATCTGCATGTGTGAATCTAGCCTGAAAGGGTTTTATAAGATAGCAGCATCCGTGGGCTGTGCTTGATATTGCAGCTCGGCTCCATTCAACTTTTCTAACCTAAGGCTTCTTTCACATGAGATGCCATGTGTGTAGTGAACGCATAGCATCCGGACTGAGTCCTGACCCATTCGTTTCCGTGGGTCTGTGCACATGCGTGTTGTTTTTTCACTGATCATCTCTGCGTTCAGGAAAGACTGCAGCATGTTCACTATTGTGTGTTTTTTCCCCACACTTCTGGTCCCATATAAGTAAGGCCCCTTTCACACGAGCGGGAGACTCGCATGTCTCCCGCAACGCATCTACAGGGCTGGACTCGGCACGGACAGGGATCGCATATAATGCTATGCGATCCCTGTCAGTGCGGAGTCCAGCCCTGTAGATCCGTTGCGGGAGACATGCGAGTCTCCCGCTCGTGTGAAAGGGGCCTAAAGGGGCTTTTGTGAAAAACTGAAGACATCCGGATGCAATGCTGGGAGATGTAGATTGTTATTCTTCAGTTTTTCTTCACACGTGTGAAAAAATGTAAGCAATCTGGATGGAAAAAACGCACACACTGTATGCAATCACAGAAAAAAAACTGAATTTGCCTGCAAAACCATCAGTTTTTCCATGAACAGATCCTGACACAATCTGTGTCTCTTGTGTGAAAGACGCCTTAGGACAGGATTAGGGCTCGTTCACATCACCGTTAGGGCTTCCGTTCAGGCTTTCCGTTATAACATCGTTATAACGGAAAGAAACGGAATCCCTAGGACGGACATCAAAACGGACACCTTTAAGAGGCATTCCGTTTTGATCCGTCATAATAGAAGCCTATGGCCCTGCATAACGGATCCGTCTGGATCAAAACGGAATGCCTCTTAAAGGTGTCCGTTTTGATGTCCGTCCCAGGGATTCCGTTTCTTTCCGTTATAACGGAAAGCCTGAACGGAAGCCCTAACGGTGATGTGAATGCACCCTTACACAGGTTTTTTTGGCGGAGGTTCTGAGGCAGATTTTCTTGCAGGGTTTTTTTTTTTTTTTTAGCCAAAGAGAGGAATCAAAATATAAAGGTGGTTTTGGCTGAAAAACCTGCAGGAAAATCTCAAAACATCCTCCATAAGGCTAGGGCTACACGGCGACACCCGTCGCAGCCAGGATCCCTGAGTAGCGGGGATCCCATAGAGATGAATGGGATTGCCGCGGCAGTCGCAAGAAATCCAACACGGTTGGATTTCTTGCGACTGCCGCGGCGATCCCATTCATCTCTGTGGGATCCCCGCTACTCAGGGATCCTGGCTGAGACGGGTGTCGCCGTGTAGTCCTAGCCTAAAACTCTGTAGCTTCACGTGGAGTATTTTGGAGGAAGATTTGCAGACTTTATACCAAAGCCAGAAGTGGATCCAGGGGGATGGAGAAGTAGAAGTCCTTCCTTTATCTTAAAGTTAATAAAGGCACGTATTGTGATTGTCCATATTGCCTCCTTTGCTGGCTGGATTCATTTTTACATCACATTATACACTGCTTGCATCCAGTGCTTAAGGGGACTGAAAATTACAGTTAAAAAATTAAAGTTTAAAAAAAAACGCTGAAATATTACAAATTTAAATCACCCTCTTTCCCAACATTCTGAAAATGTCCAAAACTATTCTCCTGCCTGGTGATGCTGTAACAAAAAATAAAAGAAAAGAAAAATGTCCAATGTGCCATTTTTTTAGTCACCTTGTTATCAAAAAGTTGTATGCACTCCAAAATGGTACCAATAAATAACTATAGGTTGCCCAACAAAAACAAGCTCTCAGACAGCTCAGCTATAAAAAGTGTCAGAATGTGATGATGCAAGGAAAACATTTTTTTAAAGGTTTTTATTTAACAAAGAAGTTGTAAATCAATTAAATACGGTGTAAATTTGGTATCGCTGTAATTGTACTGACCTGCAGAATAAGGGCTCATGCAAACTAACACATTTTCTTTCCGTATCCGTTCGATTTTTTTTGCGGACCATATGTGGAACCATTCATTTCAGTGGGTCCGCAAAAAAAACGGAAAGGTACTCCGTGTGCATTCCGTTTCCGTATGTCCGTTCCGCAAAAAATTATAACACATCCTATTATTGTCCGCATTACAGATACAGATTGGACTGTTCTATTAGGGGCCAGATGTTCCGTTCCGCAAAATACATAACACACATGGACGTCATCCGTATTTTTTGCGGATCCGTCTTTTGCGGACCTCAAAATACATACAGTCATGTGCATAAGGCCTAAGGGCTCATGCACACGAACGTATTTTCTTTCCGCGTCCGTTCCGTTTTTTTTGCGGACCGTATGCGGAACCATTCATTTTCATGGGTCCGCCAAAAAAACGGAAGGTACTCCGTGTGCATTCCGTTTCCGTATGTCCGTATTTCCGTTCCGCAAAAAAGTAGAACATGTCCTATTCTTGTCCGCATTACGGACAAATATAGTACTGTTCTATTAGGGGCCAGCTGTTCCGTTCCGCAAAATACGGAATGCACACGGATGTCATCCGGTTTTTTTGCGGATCCGTTTTTTGCGGACTGCAAAATACATACGGTCGTGTGCATGAGGCTGTCATGTCATTCTTACCAAATAGTTAACGCTCATAGTTGCACTTGTCCGGAATGATCCCTGTAGTTCACCTCCTGCGGCCTTTACAGATACTGGTTATTTGCTGTATCTGCTGGTATATAGCGGCTTCATGTTACTGTATGATGTAGGTTTTATTTTATGTAGGAATTGTTTGTCTCATAAGGGAGCGTCTGTCTGTCTTTATTTTATATATGAAATGAAACGTTTTGTTTTTATGGATACAGACAATATTTTTTTCCCATCCCCTGGAGAGCCGTGATCCCTTCTATTTTGGACTATTTGATCAAGATCTGGATTGCTTCCACCATACTTTAAATACTTTGCCTAGTGCTGCTGTCTCCGTCTTTTGTTTATTCTTTCTTGTGGCTTTTTTGAGACATTTTTACGTTTATGGTGTGTTTAAGGCTTCATTCACAGTCCGCAAATCACGAACACCGGCCATGTGTGTTCTGCATTTTGCGGACCGCACATGGCCGGCTCTATAATAGAAATGCCTGTTCTTGCTGCGGACAAGAATAGGACATGTTCTATTTTTTTGCGGGGCCACGGACCAGAAGTGCATCTTTTGCCGACCCATTGGAAATGAATGAGTCCGCACCCATTCCGCAAAATTGCGGAACGGATGCGGACGTGTGAATGGACCCTTAATATGTAGATTTATCCCATGGTGTTTTTGCCCATAGGCCGAGTTCACACAGGTTTTTAGTGACACTTTTTTCAGTAAAAAATCGCCCTCCAGACGTGAGCTGAAGGTCTGTGGGAAATATGAGCTATTGAAAACCTAACTTCTACAAAATCTCATAAATATCATCCTATATTCACAAGAAATATGAAATGCAGGGTTTATGTATTCCTTGTCTCTTTTCACAAATGCAGCGTGCTGGAGCTGTTTTTTGCAGGTATTTTCATATCATCTTCTCTGTAAGGGCAAATTCACACTTTTCTGGAGGAGGATTTTCAGAAAGATCTTCCTGCAGTTTTTTCAGCCAAAGTGGAAGTGGATTTGGAAGGAATTGGAAATATAAACGAAGGAAAAACCTGCATCAAAACTCTGTTTAAAAACACCAGAAAAACCACTACAAAAACTGCAGTTGCCCTAAAGTGTTGGTGTTAAAAAATAAGTCTCGAGGAATAACGGGGGCGTTGCCGTTACACCAAAAGGCTCCACCCTCTGCAACTGCCCCGCCCTCTGCACTTTGATTGACAGGGCCAGACATGATCACGTTTACACTGCCTGACCCTGTCAATCAAAGTCAGGGGCAGATAGAGTCATAGACCTTACAGGGAAATTTCCAGGTGGGCCAATGCCAAGGGGGCCACCTGAGCCCACCTCATGGCCAGTCAGTAGTAAGTAATTAATGCAGCAGGTACTTGGCTGGCAGCTACCAGTGCCCTACTGAATTCAGCTGTATCGCTATCCTCAGGACTGTAATACAGTTGAAGCGGTATTTTGTGATGCACTATGATTTTGCTGGTCCTACCTACTTGTGTCCTTTCCTATTTGTGTTTTTCTGCCTTCTGTCAATTTGTACCTGCTTACAGTAAGGAGTCTTTTAGGTTTTTTCCAGAGCCACTTTAAGCTCCCAGTCCATCCCTGTCAATTGGAGGCAATTGCAGAGAAAGTCTCTAGGTGTAATGGTAACGCCCGCGTTGCTCCTAGAGGCTCATTTGCATATATTAAAACATCATTTTTGTCAGGAATGTGGACACATATGAACATGGGACTAACACAGATGTCTTCAGCTGCCAAGTGCACATGTAACAGGTCAGCCAGTGTCTTAGGTACAAATCTACTGAATTTATCCTGGAATGTTCTCTATGCTCACACAGGAATACAATGATCTTTATAGGGGTCAAAGTTCAGCATAAAACAATGGCATTCATTTCCTGCTAGATTTTGTAAATTCATGAAGAGTAGGTCATGTCTTTTTTTGCTCTTGGCAGAATCTTCCTCGTGCTGCACTCTCTGACCTACCTTGCCTTTCCTTACTAGGAATGTAGCAGAGGATCCTGTAATACAGGACTGCAGGTCCCAGGTTGTGTAATTTATATAGAGGAGCTGAAAGTGCTTAATGTGACTTGTCAAATATAAAAAAATTCTACAAATCAATATCAGCTCTGAAATTCCATTTAATACCTGATTGCCTTAGTGTGGTAGATGTACGGAAATTGGAACTGAGAAAACTGGAGCTGCCGGCCATAGTGGCCTGTGTCTTTTGAAAGCGGAAGCAGTGATGATATTTGTTACCAGGGGCGGACTGACCTTAGACCTTACAGGGAAATTTCCCAGGGGGGTGCCTGAGCCCTCCTCAAGGCCGGCCAGTGGAAGTTTTTGGGGATGTACTTTGTGCTGCTGGCAGTATTTTGTGATGGACTGTGGTATTTGGCTCTATTGGGGCGGTATAATGTACCACAATATGGAATTGCTGGCCCTGCCTACTTGTGTTGGCCCCGATGGGGCCACTTTTAATATTTTTTCCAGGGCCACTGTAAGTTCCAAGTCCGCCTCTGTTTGTAACTATAGGCTCAGTGTATCTTGATTACATGCATATATACAGTATGTTACAGGCAATGTATAAAATGACTAAAGTATTTAGTCAAAGTATGAAATGTCTGTTATTTCAGTGTTTTATATACCGTACTTTGCCTAGGCAATATATAGAATGACCAGTACTCTTTAGGAAAAGTATCTAATGTTAACAAGTACTAAATGTTAAGAAGCCTTTATTGATATGAAAACGTAAAAGAAAATGCTAAATAAACTGTAAAATAAACTACACTTGTTATAAAATAGCGGAAGAACAGAACTTTCTTATTGCAAAACAAGAGAAAAAGACCAGTATTGTCCTCACCTGTTGCAACAAAGAAGGCTACAATGGTGACTGATGACCTCTAGAAGGGAGTATTTTATACTTTGATGGTTTTCCTTTAGGCATTATATACAGTGTCTAGGAAATAAGTGTTTCATACTTTGCCTGAATACTTTAGGCATTCTACAGAATGCTTGTAACATATACATTTTTATGAGTGGTGTACATTTAGATGAGTGGGCGTATCATAGCACAGACAAGTTCCCATTGTGGTGCTGGGTTTTACCTCTCTTTGGCTTAGTCCATATTCCTATGTCTGTGATGGCATTGGTGACAGGAGGGTCAGTGGTTCATCCGTGAAAATGTTCGTGAAATATCCGTGTTTGGTCCATGTGTCCATTTTTTTCTTTAATAAAAAAATAGGACTTAAAGGGATTCTGTCAGCAGGATATTGGGTATAGAGATAATTACATCTCTATACCGGCCTTACTGCTGTGATTGTAAATATGTAAGTGTAATTGTTATTAGGGCAGTAGTTTACATAAAAAAGCGTTTTTATTAACATGTGAAATACCTGGATAAGGAGCCCAAGGGGAGGTCCTGCGAGCCGTTGGAGCCCGGGCACGCCGCAGATTTCGGAGCCCAGCACCGCCCTCCAGCTAATTATGCACGCCCCTTCAGCGCTGTCTTCTCCTCTGGCTGTGGCACAGACTCTTGTATACACGGCGCATGCGCACGATGCGCCGCAGCCGGGGGAGAAGACAGCGCTGAAGGGGCGTGCATAATTAGCTGGAGGGCGGTGCTGGGCTCCGAAATCTGCGGCGTGCCCGGGCTCCAACGGCTTGCAGGACCTCCCCTTGGGCTCCTTATCCAGGTATTTCACATGTTAATAAAAACGCTTTTTTATGTAAACTACTGCCCTAATAACAATTACACTTACATATTTACAATCACAGCAGTAAGGCCGGTATAGAGATGTAATTATCTCTATACCCAATATCCTGCTGACAGAATCCCTTTAATATATTCTCTGCAGATGGAGTGGTTAGGTAAGATTTATATTGCAGTAAACTGCATCCCATTCGGTGGCAAAAAAACAAGCAGAGCCTAGTGTTGGTCTATTTACTAACATGTACCGCAGTGATTTGGCGATATCGCTGTATTTTTATGACATCACACCTACTTCTGCCATGAGTCAGGGGGGTGGCAGTTTGAAGCCTATGTGGCAATAGAACAGCGCAGGTGGTCGCAATGACATAATCGCAACCTATTTTGAGGGATCACAAACGCCGTAATGATGTAGGCGTGTCACCACGTAATTGAGCTGCCTGTGACCCAGCGCAGGAGGTTGCGGTGATGTCATTGGGACCGCCTGCGCCAGGAAGCGGAAACTCAAGCTCTGCTGGTGAGTATAATGTTTTTTTTATTTAAATAGATCAATGTGTGGCACTACTGGGGGAAATACAGGGTCGTGGGAGGGAGAGTATTATATATTGGGGACATTATACTACAGGGGGATATCATTATATAAGGGGGCATTTTACTACATGGGGGGTAGCATTAAATATGGGGGCATTATACTAGAGGGGGAGATCATTATATAAATGGAAGAACTATAAGGGGCCTTAATTCCCTATGGTGGCATTAACATTAGGAGTACTGTGGGGGCATGATTATTGGGCACAATATCCAGGGAAGTGGACACTACTACTAATGGGGTTGCTATTGGGGGTACTGTAGGGGGCACTATTACTACTGAGGGCAATCTGTGAGTTATTGGGAGGGGGATTATCTTTTTAGAACTATTATTTCTGCACTATAGTGTTTATGGGCATTGGGAAGCATAGCAGGCGCAGTGTTGGGGATAGCAGCAGGATGACAGTGTTGGGGCACAAGAGGGGGGGAGATCATGGAAAAGTGAGGAATCTAGGATGTCTGTGTTTAACTCTGCAGAGACGAGACATGCTGGAAGAATTTATCAAGGAGGTCTGAGCTCCGAATGGAGAAGATGAGGGAAGAGAACGTGTATCTCAGAGGAGACATCACTGGATGTAAGAGGTATGTGGTGTGCTGTATTACCCTGTATGTTTAGCAGCGCTGTATGTAATGTCCACCCATATATGTCTTTAAGGCTTCATGCACACGACCATATTTTTAGCCCACATCTGTATGGGGGCTTCAACTTGTAGCGCCCATACAGTGTAATGTTTCCTTGTAGCCCCCATATGGTATAATGTCTCATTGTTGCCCCATACAACTTACTGTCTCCTTGTTGACCCCCATACAGTTTGTCTCCTTGTGGTCCGCCGCCCTCATAAACTATAATGTCTCCTTGTGGCCCCAAGTGTTTTTTTTTCTTCTAAATGGGTATTTATCCCAATATATATCATTATCATGATACATTTCTCAATATCATTATCGTGGGAACCCTAGCAGAGCCAAACTGATTGGTGCAGATGCCAAGAGTCTGACCCCCACTGATCTGATATTAAAGAGGTTGTCTCACTTCAGAAAATTGCATTTATCATGTAGACAAAGTTGATACATGGTACTTTCTAATGTATAGCTCTGCTGGCTTGATTCATTTTTCTATCACATTATATACACTGCTCTTTTCCAGAGGTTACGACCACCCTGCAGTCCAGCAACGGTGGTCGCGCTTGCACACTATAGGAAGAAGTGCCAACCCATGTGCATTCCTGTGGCCTCGGCCACCAGAGACGTCTGCACTTTTTCCTATATTGTGCAAGCACGGCCACCGCTACTGGATTGCAGGGTGGTCGTGACCCCTGGATATTAGCAGTGTATGATGTGATGGGTGAAATTTATGGAAAACGTAAAAAGTTCATGCTACAGTGATATTATATCATGAAAGTAGGGCATTCAAGTATAAGCATGAAATGGTGATTTCCTCATCTCAAACAATTTATTGAAACAAAAGCCAACACCAGTGCTGGGTATACAACCACAATAATGTCAATGTCTCAGTAACTTGTCATGTGGCCTTGAGCATCAATTACTGCTTGACAACGACGTCTCATGCTCTTCTGCTGTTCACAAGCCGACTTATGGTCTGCTGAGGCATGGCGTCCCACTCTTCGTGAAGGGCAACCTTCAGGTCATTGAGGTTCTGGAGTAGAGAGTTACAAGCCTCTAAACGGCGACTCAGCTGATCCCATAGGTTTTCGATGGGATTCAGGTCTGGCCACTCCACTTGAGGTCTCCCAGTCTCCAGCAGCCGTTCCCTAATGATGTGACGTCGATGATCTGGCGCATTGTCGTCCATGAAGTTGAAATT
Source organism: Rhinella marina (assembly GCA_900303285.1). Lineage (NCBI taxonomy): Eukaryota > Metazoa > Chordata > Amphibia > Anura > Bufonidae > Rhinella > Rhinella marina. Next base: position 78,522 of record ONZH01016956.1, on the reverse strand, counting down.
AGACCTGTGTTGTTTTTGCAGAGGCACAATGACTGGATTAATGATGTTATTCAAGTAGTATTGGCTTGTCACTGTACCATTCACAAGGTGTAGGGCAGTTGTATTGACTAGACACACCTGTCCACACTGTAACACCACCACCACAGGCTCGTCTGGTGACAACAGTGGCTAACACATAGCGCTCTCCTTGACGTCTCCAACATCTCCAGCATCTCACTCCAGTGCACAGGAGATCAAGACTAATGCAGAAAATGTCAGTCTTGATAAATCTCCACCTAAGAATGTGTATTACCTGTGACAGTGTTCTGCATCCACACACGTATACAGAAATCGTGGGGAGAACTTTTATACTCCTCTAAGTTTGTTCTGCAATGAGCATCTGGATATTGATTTTATTTGCAGTTTGGACAGCCAACATTTTTACGGACAAATCTGAACACCACAGGTTTTACAGGGCATTTTTATTAAGGCCGGCATTTTAGACACCAGTCTAAATAAAGCCCTTCACTGGCGGTGGATCTGGCGGAGTTATGTAGAGGCCAGCGCCTCCACTGCTGCTTCTAAATGTCTTACATTTAGACTATTTTCTACGCCTAAGGGCCCATTCACACGACTGACAATTTTGCAGAATAGATGCGGCCCCGTTCATTTCAATTGCTGGCATTTGATCTCGCCAAGCCGCGGCTCCGTGAAAAAATATAGAACATGTCCTATTCTTGTCCGCAATAGGGGAGAAGAATAGGCATTTTGTATGGGGTGCTGGCCATGTGTGTTCTGCAAATTGTGAAACACACACTGGTCGGCATCAGTGGTTTTGCGGATCAGCATTTTTGTGGATCCGCAACACCACGGCCATCTGAACGGCAAAATGGACAAGAATAGGACATGCTCTATATTTTTTGCGGGGCCACGGAACAGACATACGGATGTGGACAGCATGCGGTGTGCTGTCTGCATTTTTGGCGGACCCATTGAAATGAATTGGTCCTTATCCAATCCGAAAAAAAAAACGACCGGACACGGAAACAAAATACGTTCGTGTGCATGTAGCCTAAAACAGGCATAGAAAATGGTAAATAGGACGGGCCTGCCAGGCCATCCCCGCCACCTCCACTTTTTTAGACCTGGCGTGAGCGGAGAAAAGTTGCAGTTTGCAGCACAATATGCGCCAGAAGTATGCCTAATATATAATTTACCCCCTACATGTTTATAACTCAAAGTAAAATGGTAATTACAATTACTATTACCCACTGAAGTACCACCGGCCTCAAACAAAACATGGACATGTCTATTTTTTTTACGGACGCTGGAAAGTCTTTATGTACTGTCCAGCAACCCTGCTGTCCTCACTGATCATATTCATAAACAGCAGCCACTGCTTTAACCGCCACTAGAAAGGGGTAATTTTTTAAGTCAATATTTGTACAAAATTTTTTTTGTAGAATTTTTGACATTTAATTTTGTTTTATTTCCTCAGTACTAGGCCACTGAAAATGAAACCAAATACTGTCCTTCTGTAGCAGGAATCTCAGAGATACAAGTCCTTAATGGAAGAAAAAAGTCATCTCAGTTTATTCCTATGAGCGCTTGTTAGCGATTATCTTTGGAATTCTTGGCCCATGTATAGGGCCCTTAAAGGGGTTCTGCAGTTGTTTAAAACTGATGATCTATCCTCTGGATAGATCATCAGCATCTGATTGGCGGGGATCTGACACCCGGGACCCCTGCCGATCAGCTGTTTGAGAAGGCAGCGGCGCTGCAGGAGCACCGCGGCCTTCTCTGTGTTTTCCTCAGGCCCAGTGACGTCACGACTAGTATCACTTGCCTGGGCGCGGCTAAGCTCCATTCATGTGAACAGAGCTTAGCCCGGCCCAGGCCCGGGCCTGAGGAAAACACAGAGAAGTCCTTCTCAAACAGCTGATCGGCAGGGGTCCCGGGTGTCGGACCCCCGCCGATCAGATGCTGATGATCTATCCAGAGGATAGATCATTAGTTTGAAACAACTGCAGAACCCCTTTAACAGAACGACCTCTTTATTGTTCTCCGAAAACAGATAAAGTGGATTTAGACAAACCAATAATCCTCCAGATTATTGGGAATGAAAGTTCCTAAAGATTATATACATAATATAGGAAACTGGAAAACCCCTTTAAAAAGCCAAGTAGTATACACGGAATGACGTGAAGAAATGACATCCAGAAAATTATCCACCTATTTTTTTTATTTAAAAAAATACATAGATTATTCATATATTGGTTGTTAATATACCATACAAAAAAATGTCTACAGACGTGCTGCTTTTCAAGGACATGTTCAGATGACAACTCTTTGTTAAACTATTACTCTGTGACTTGGTGCATGACACTTTGCTGTTGTGAGTCCATGTTCTTGGACGGTACCGGTACAACTCGCAGAGATCCAACTGGTGTAGGAAATATCACAGACAATGTTCCTTGGGAAGAAAAATGCAATTAGCTTTCTTCCAGTTGGAAGAACACTGTCTCTCTAGTGTAGGGAGCTCACCTGAAAATCAATGTCTGACCCAAGAAAGACCAACATGACAAAACCAGAGAGACCCACCCTATAAGTAACGCTAGAGAGGCAGTTTTCTTCCTCCTGGAAGAGAGCTACTTTGCATGTGAATCTCTGTGTCATGCACTGCCCTCTCGGGTCCAGCAATAGACGTAAAAATGGGGGGGGGGGTTTTCCTAAATTTGGACAGCTTAAAACTACATGAGACAGGCAGAAGCAGTGCCAAATTTATCACAGTGGCTCATGCGGTGTGATAGATTTGACACATCACGGTAGACATACTGCATAAATTTCCTTTTTTCTTCAGTAGACCAAAATTTTGGCACAATTTTCTTGCATTTTAAGACTCCTCTAAGCCACGCCCCCTTTTAAAGACACTTTTCAAAACTCTACTGAGGGGCAAAAAGTATATAAAACGCAATAGACATGTACACCAGTTTTTTTGCTCAAACTGAGCGAGGATGCTAGTGCTTTTAGCTTAGTAAATCTTCCCCTAGTGTGTCAGTTTTGCCTGCATTGTGCCTTTAAAGGTCAATCTGTCTAATGATGGATGCACTATAAACAGAGCAGGATGGATAAATACTGTGCAGTGTGTATCAGCTAATAAATTACTTTATACCAGGAGTATATACTTATTTCCAGGCAGCATAAGTCAGGATGTCTGTGCATAGTGACATATCTCATCATATGACGTAATCTCAAATATCCTAATTTATTTATGGCCACCTCATCTAAGCAATTTGTTCTTCGAGCCGGGAGGTCCTCACACACTTGGAAAATAAATTAGGTTATGAAAACAATCTTGAAGTCTCAAAAATGAAATGACCATATTCATCAGGCTGTTTACACAAAAAATCATTCAGGCACTTGCATGTTGCCCATACAGTATTTACACCAGAGATAAGCACTTCATTAAAGGGGTTCTCCAGGAATTAAGTAAATGAAAATACTTAAATATCACTTTATTATGAGTATATTCCCAAATACCTTTCATTAGTTATAAAGGCTCGTTGTCTCTAGGGAGGAATCATTAGGAGAAATAAAATGGCCGCTGTCCTATTAGTACTCACAGAACCTGTCCTAATCACACAGAAGGACAAATTACTTCACAACACCGAGGTAAAGAGCTGCCTCATCCTCCTCTCTGCTCTGCTTGTCAGGGATTAGGATCCTGAATACAGATGATAAGATCTTCAGTTGAATCTCTGTAGGAATGGAGTTCATGAGGAGACATGAAGTACAGAGAGGAGGTGGGGATGAGGATAATGAGCAGCAGCTCTTGTATGCAGTCTCCATTACCACAGCTTGTCCTGTCCATCCTCTCTGTACTTCATGTCTCCTCATGAACTTCATTCCTACAGAGATTCAGCTGAAGATCATATTAAACTGTATTCAGGACCATAATCCCTGACCAGTAGAGCAGAGAGGAGGATGAGGCAGCTCTTTACCTCAGTGTTGTGAACAAACTTGTCATCATGTGTGATTAGGACAGGTTTTGTGTGTACTAATAGGACGGCGGCCATTTTATTTCTCGCAATCATTGCGATCCATTATAACTAATGAAAGATATTTGGGAATATATTTATAATAAAGTAATATTTAAGTATTTTCATTTTCTTAATTCCTGGAGAACCGCTTTAAAGGTGCACGGGCGCCTGCCGACACTAAATTCCTCAACACCGACACCAGTTGTAAGTAAGTGGACTCACTGTGCCCCAGTGTAATCAAAGCAGGAAGAAATGATAGGATCATTTCTTAGGAATATTCGACCAACTCACAAAATTGTTTAAATGCGCCCTTTAATTAAATAGCTATACAAATTAGGGAATACTCCTGATTATTTCTTTGTACAGATGTAGCAGAGCTAGATTGCATATTTGTATGCACTCGCAAAACGATTTTCCGAGACTTTTCTACTGATGACCTATCCTATTTCTACTGAAGGCTACAATCTTCTTGCAGCTTTCTCTAGGCAATGAGAAGTAACATGCACTGGTCACATGGCCTAGGCACAGCTCAGCCCCATAGAAGTGAATAGGGCTGAGCTGCGATACCGAGTACAGCCACTATGACTATACTGTACAATATACAGTTTGATGAGCTGAGAGAAGACCACAGCACACCTGTGCCTTCTCAAACAGGTAATCATCGGAGTCCCTGGTGGATAGGTCATCAGTATAAAAGTCTCAGAAAACCCCTTTAAGGCTGAGGGTCGAGGTGAATTCTTTAGAAAGGATTTAAAGTGGAACACAGAAGGCATACTCGCTCTCCCTGATCCCCGCCGCGTCCATTCCAATGCTTACACGTCCCTGCTGGTCTCTAATTCCTGGTTCCATCTTGATATACAAGAAATGTCTTCTCAGACAATCACCGGCTGAGGTAGATCACTGCTGTGGCCGGCGTTTGTCTGAGAAGGCATCTTCAAGCATTTTCTGTGTGTTGAGACAGGACCAGGACGTGAGGTTCAACAGCGGTCTAGTAAGCGTCAGAATGGGATCGGTGTGGGAGTGGTGAGGGGGGTATCATAACACTTTGAGCCGTTTCTAAAGAATTTTCCCTCACTGGTCACACCCTTTAAAATGTCCCACTACTTACAGTCTTGGAAAACTACAGGCCAAGCACAACATGGTGCCGCTATCAGCTGTGCCGATATAACCAGCTCAGCTACATTTGTATGTACAACTTTAAAGAAGCCTACACAGTACTGTGCAATCAAAATGAATACAACCTAACACCACTGACATTGTGGAATCTCAGCAGTTACGTTCTATAATGGCGCCAGGACAAGGTCTCCTTAAAACCCACATTATCCTAGAAGTCCATGCCGGATTATTCCTGAGATAGATGAATGTAAGGCTCGGTCTTCTTCTCCGGTTCCTGGGAGTAGCTCATTCAGCTGCGGTCCCACTGATGGCACAGAAGACATGCAAGGAATTCTGCATCCATGAAGACTGCATAGTATCTTCCTGATAAATCTACAAGAAAGAAGCAAAACCCACAGTTCAGATGGTCCCAGATGTCACCAGGGGTGCACCACCAATGAGGCCAGGTGAGGCGATCGCCTCAGGCAGCACCAGGTAGGGGCAAGAGGGGGGCAGCAGAAGGGCTATGGGCAATGAGTGCTTTCATTGTGGCAAAGGGGTTAGGTTAAGAAATTGGCATGGGGGGGCGTTTCAGTTTTCGCCTCAGGCAGCAGAAAGGCTAGGTGCACCCCTGAATGTCACAGCCATCCCACAGGTAACGATTGTTTCTCTCCCACTGAATTTACCTTCAAATCTTTCCAGGCGCAGCGTTTAAAGAGAAAAACATATGCGTTACTTTTCCTGTTATTACACATAGACTATGATGCGCAGAAAATGTCTCTCCAAAGACAGGGTGAAGGCAGTCATGAAACAACAAGAAGGTCTCATCACTAGGACCTACATCACAATTTTTTTTCTTTAAAAAGTGCTGAAATTTAACCCAAACACATCAAAAATTAAGCAACTGTTATGTCAGCGGCATGTGCCTACCACAATCCTGCTCCTCCAGGCAGGAAAGAGCGCCGCTCTACTGACTGTTGCTTGTCCCGGCAGTCTACACCAGCTGCCTTTCTGAGTCCCGTGCAGGCTTTAGCCTTCCTCCTGGTAATGTAGGCCTCTCCATCCTATCTTTAGAGCACACATGCGCACTTAAAGGGCCAGTGTGCGCACCTTAACTCCTCCCCAGCCTATGGCTGGTTATCTCTGAGTATTTAAGGCACCTTCCCCTATGGGAGGCAGCCTGAACAATAAGTGTTTCTAGCTTGCTAGTCCCTGCTAAGGTGTTATGTTCCATTTTTCTGCCCAATTCCTGACTCTGATTCTCTGCTGCCTGACCTGATCTCTGATAACCGTCTTGACCCTTTGCTGCCTGCCCTGACCTTCAGACTGTTTTATGGATTTGCATGTACTTTGCCTGCCCTGACCTCAGCCTGTTAGTTTCTACGGGTTTTGCCTGATCTGCACTGGTGTCTCTGACCCCCATGGGTCAGCTGTCAATCACACAGGGACTACTCCAGGAGGTAGTGGCCTGGTGACCCCCCTGCAGCGAAGTCCAGATCCCTGTATAGGGGTTTAAGGATGAATACCAGGGGACTGCAAGGATAATGCCCTTACGATTAGCCCAAAGTCAAACTTGTTGGTTGACACAGTGGTTCCACACCCACTGGCATAAAAGCAACTTTCCAAATAGTCTTGATCTCACAACTTTGTTTCACCGGCTACTATACAGATCAATGCATTTCTATGATAATAGGCTACAACTAAACCCTAGCAACCTGATCTTGCAGCCATACTTACCAATCATTTGTCCTCTACCTCTTAACCTTAACCAAATAAATAAGGAAAAACATTGAGGACAGATGGAACAGAGTTTGACTGCAGATCAGATTACACCGGGTTTGTTTCATACCATGGAGACAAAATTTAAGGGGACCATAAATGCAAAGCACAAGTTTACGTCTCTTTAAAAGTAGTTACCACATCTGTTGACAGAACGTGTCATATTGAAGCTCTGCCCCATTCACTTCAATGGAGCTGAGCTGCAATACTGGACGCAAACCAAGTGGTGGACAGATGAGTTGAAGCATGACTACAGAATCGGACTAGTCTGTTTGTAATCTGTTACCATGGAGACACATAATGTAACAGGAGCAGAAGACACAAAACAATAGGAGATTTTTAATTAAGAATTTCATTAAGACTTAAAGGGGTTGTCTCACTTCAGTAAATGCCATTTATCATGTACAGAAAGTTACTACAAGGCACTTACTAATGTATTGAGATTGTCCATATTGTCTCCTTTGCTGGTTTTATTAATTTTTTATCATATTATACACTGATCATATCCATGGTTATGACCACCCTGCAATCCAGCAGCGGTGGCCTTGATTGCACACTATAGGAAAAAGCGCCAGCCGCTCTGGTGGCCGGGACTAAGGGAGTGTGTATAGGCCAAAGATTTTTTTCTATAATGTGCAAGCACGACCACCGCTGCTGGGTTACAGGGTGGTCGTAGCCCCTGGAGACAATCAGTGTATAATGTGATGAAAAAATGAATCACGCCAGCAAAGGAGGCAATATGGACACTTGCCAGAGTTGGACTGGCCATAGACTTTACAGGGAAATTTCCATGTGGATGGATGCCCAGGCGCATCCTCAAGCCACCAACCAGGTAAATATTAATTTAATGCTCTCAACATTATTTAATGCTAGGAGTATCAGGTACTTATGCCGCAAGTGCCATCTTGCTTTCAACTGTATCGCCATCCTAAGGACGGTCACACAGTTGAGTACTGCGGCAGGAGTTGCAGTATTTTGTTCTGCACTGTGTATTTGATGCTGCTGGGGCAGTATTTTGTGCTGCACTATGCTATTGCTGGCCCTGCCTACTTCTGTTAGCCCTGTCTTCCGTCGATTTTAACCTGTGTACAACATGGGGCCACTTTTACTTTTTTTTCCAGGGCCACTTTAAGTTCCCAGTCCACCCCTGACATTCACAATACATTTGTGTCTTGTATTAAAGGGGTTGTGTCACTTCAGCAAATGGCATTTATCATGTAGGCAACATTAATACAAGCCACTCACTAATATATTGTGATTGTCCATTTTTCCATCACATTATACACTGCTCGTTTCTATGGTTACGACCACCCTGCAATCCAGCAGCAATGGCCGTGCTTTCGCACTATATTAAAAAGCACCACCCTAGGTGAGCTCACACGGTCCTGGCCACCAGAGGCTGGCACTTATTCCTATAGTGTGCAAGCATGGCCACCGCTGCTGGATTGCAGGGTGGTCGTAACCCCTGGAAACGAGCTGTGTATAATGTGATGGAAAAATGAATCCTGCCAGCGAAAGAAGCAATAGGCATTAGTAAATGCCTTGTAATAACTTTATCTACATGATAAATGACAACCCCTATAATTAAGAATTGCAAAGTTGCTATACCTTTCATTTTAAAAGCTAGATTGGAATAATTAAAAAAGTTTGTGAAGGTGGATTTTCCCTTTAAACGTTATTTGCTTTTGATAAACGAGGAGAACGGAGGGCATCACAGACAGGGAGTGTAGCAGGGCGCCTCAGCAAGCTACACCTACCTAGATAGGGTATTAAGATACATTTCTAGGGCAGCATAATGAATCATTATACATGATAATAATGGAGATACAGAACGTTGCGGGATAGGTACCTGCTCGTGGATGATGTCAGACAGCTCTTTCACCATTTCCCTGAAGTTTGTTTTCAGCCCCTCATGGTATTCAACCTGATCCTCTTTGATGAGCCGTTCATTCAGGTCCAGGGCTGTGGCACACGCTTGTATAAACTGTCTATATAGGTAAGGACAGAAAGGACAACTTACAGGCTTTGTATGCACACAGTAGATGTGATACAGCATGTGATCACGATCAGACAATCTGTCACATTTAGTTTCATACTGACTGTGCTGATGAAGACCAGAATGGTGAAGCTGGAACAAAATAACATTCTGCTGAGCGCCGGCTACGTGCAAGGCAGTTGGTAGCCATGTAAAGCCTCATTCACATGTCAGTGATTTCCATCAGTGATTGTTAACCAAAGCCAGGAGTGGAGCCTCCACAGACATAAGGTATAATGGAAAGATCTGCACTAGAGTTCAGCGAACGTGCTCGTAACGAGCACTGTACTGCTCGGATCCCCTGCGCTCGCATGGGCGCAGGCAGCCGCTTCCGTCCTCCTCACCCAACGGATCCGGATGCCTGCGCCCATGCGAGCGCAGGGGATCCGAGCAGTACAGTGGTCGTTACGAGCACGTTCGCTCAACTCTAATCTGCACCTGTTGTGTGTTTAGAGCCGCACCTGCTTTTGGCTCAAAATCACTGAAGGAAATCACTGACCAAACACTGATGTGTGAATGAGGCATAAATATGAAACTCCAGGGCAGCTTAAAGGGGTTCTCCAACAATAACCAACTTTTGTCCACTAGTCGGCTGACACGTTACTGCTGGACTCCTTCATTGGCTGCAGCGGAGCAAGTGACCATGCCCACCGGGATGTAAACAAGCCACGGACCGGACACACAGAAGCAAGCATGCAGGGCTGGAGCGGCAGAGAGCAGGTAAGTGGGAATCCTGCATAGGCACGCTGTGGGCACCAGAACCCCTTTATATGTATAGGTCTGTATGGGATAAGTTAAAAAATGTGCAAATAAAAGGACCTATATTTACTTTGCAGAGACTCCTATTTATTATGTAGTATATAGTAGATATATTCATCATGCTGGAATTTCTAGCTAGATCTGATCATAAAGAGTAGTCAACCCTTGAAGATGTGGGATAGGGCTTTAGTAAATCATTACTGAAAACGTGGGTGCAGAGTATACAGTTACTATGTTGTTTTAGCTCCAGATACTTGAAGATACATAAATAGTAAATGAGGATGGATTATAATTCTCCACAGTTTGATTGAAGAATGTAAGATAATGTGAATCATTAAGGATTGTTTTCATGAGTCACTCAGTGTTACTAGTAGGACACTCCTTGTGCATGCTACTAATTCACTTTTCTTAAAGGAAATGCGTCACCAAAAGTGTTATCTGCCAGTTAAACCCAGATGACACATCTCCTTTTTTTCCTGTTTTTATTTTCTGCTTGTAGATTTTTTTAAATTCTATTTCCTGAACATGATTATGGGGGCGGCCATCTTGCCTGAGCTGTTCTTAACAGCATTTAGAAAATTGCTTTACGGCAGCCCCATGGTCCATAGACACAATGGACAGGAGGGGACCTCATTGACTTCTATGGGAGAGATTTCTGGGCATGCTCTGTGACCTGTGCAGAGGTCATTGTACAAGGAAATAATAGATAAGCTCTGACAATCACATATTGTGAATGGTGGATCCTGTCTTATCTAGACACAGAGGTGATATCATTATAGGCAGGATTAAAATGACAGACAAGCAGATAACTACAGTAAAATGATCTGTACAGACCAAGAAGTGGCGCCTATTATTAGAGATGGTGCCCTGTGCGAAAACTGCAGGGTTTTATGTTTTTTGTCTAACTATAGATATTGACATTGAAGATTAAAAATAAGGCTACTTTCACACTATCGTTTAAGTTTTCTGGTATTGAGATCCGTCATAGGGGCTCAATATCGGAAAAAAACGCTTCAGCTTTGTCCCCATTTATTGTCAATGGGGACAAAAACTGAACTGAATGGAGTGCTCCAAAATGTGTTCAGTTTAGTTGTGTTGCACAGACCTGAGAGCAAATCGCAACATGTTGTAGTTTTCTTTCCGTCCTGGGATGTGGAACAAGACGGGTCTGTCATGACCCACAATGCAAGTCAATGGGGACGGATCCGTTTTCTCTGACACAATCTGACACAATAGAATTGGGTATATTAAAGATAATACAACCGGATCTGTTCATAACGGATGCAGACAGTTGTATTATCAGTAACGGAGGCGTTTTTCCTGAACCCTCCGGATCCAGCAAAAACGCCAGTGTGAAAGTAGCCCAACATCATAAATATAAATAAATAAAAAACTGTATTTTTCTATTTTTCGCCCCATAAGACGCACTTATCCCCCCCAAAAGTGGGGGGAAAATGCCCCTGCGTCTTAAGGGGCGAATGCTAATGAGCGCTTCCATTATGGAAGCGCTCATTAGCACCGGAGGACAAGGAAGCGGTGAAGACTTTGTACTTACCGCTTCCCGGTCCTCCGTTCGGCTGTGATGTGCTGCGCACAGCGTGAGGTCGCTCTGTGACCTCACGCTGTGCGCGCCGGGTCACAGCCAGTGGCAGGAAGAAGAAGAGGCAGAGAGGAGAGGCGGCGTCCAGGACAGGTAAGTGGCATTTTTACTTTATTTAATATGAGGCTGCTGGGGGATGGCAATTTGCAATGGGGGCTGCTAAGAGGCACCGGGGGGCTGCTAAGAGGCACCAGTGGGGCTGATAAGAGGCACTGGGGGGGCTTATATAAGACTTCTGGGGCTAATAAGAGGCATATAGGGGATCTGATAAAAGGCATGGGGCTCTTATCTGAGGTCTGATTGGGGTCTTTCACATTGAGGTCTGATCTGAGGTCCAATTGGAGGTCTGATCTGAGGTCTTATTGGGGTCTTATTAACATTGGGGGTCTTATTGGGGCTGTCAGCTGGGGACTGATTAAAATTGGTCGTCTGATTGGTGGTCTGACCAGAGGTCTATTGAAAAATATTTTTTTTCTTATTGTCCTCCTCTAAAACCTAGGTGCGTCTTATGGGCCGTTGTGTCTTATAGGGCGAAAATACGGTATTCAAAAATGTATTAAACATTAAAACGTGATTTTAACAACAGGTCATTTTCTGATGACACAATCTCTTTAACCTTTTGTAAATCATTCAGACCGGGAAGATATTTTCTGGGGAAACCCAAAACGAATTCTTTAGCCCCATACTCTATCATTGCTGATCCTAGATCAATTTAGGAACCTTCTTCTGTCAGGCACAGATTTCACATCTGATTTGAAAGGGGTTGTCTGCAGTTTGATGAACCCCCTCTTACTATGACAATAATCCCCACATAATCATATGTATTAAGGGCTTTTCTACTAGGAACCACCCAAATTATTTATTGAAGGAGATGGAAAGCAATGCTAACTGTGTCTTTCCTTAAATGGGTTTCTAGGAGTTTTATATTGCCTGCCTATCATCAGGGTAGGCCATCAATATCAGAACAGTGGCACCCCCAGCAGTTATCTGACTTAAGAAGCTGTCTCTAGTGTACTACGAACAGTGCCATGCATTTGATAAACTTAAAGGAACGTCTCAGACAAAGCTAATACACTGTGTTATACCCAGTGCATGGTCTGAAGAGGTGGTGCAAGACACAGAGATTAAAAGAAAAAGAGAATCTATGTGTCATGTGCCGTCCCAAAGGTCCAGCACTAGGTATAATACAGAGGTGGCGGTGTACAGAAGCACTGTATTCACACCAGTTGTATGGCAAGAAAGTATGGCTAAATCTCCCTTAGCGTATCAGATCTGCTCAGATTGTCCCCTTAACTCCCAATAATGCATGTCTATAAAATAAAAAAAAACAGGGTCTCTAAAGATATGAATTTAATACTCATTAAGGACAGACCTATGTCACACTACGTTGGGTCGTAGCATAGACCAAGGCTGAGCAATAAAACAACGCATTATCAACATACTTAAAAAGATCTTTTAGCTCCTTTGTCTTTTTGCTACTATACTTGCTGGACCGAGTGTCGTCTAGGAAAGCTCTGGCGTAGGCTAAAGGACCCGCGTTTACCTATAAAAAAATATATATATTAATATGAAAGGTAGACATATCTGCACAGAAAAATACATCCCCACCACCCACTGGACTCCTAAGCCCAGAATGAAGAGAGTTTAATTAATGAAATAAATTACAAGTTTTAGTTAATCTTTTCCCATAAAACTATATATTAATCTGCTCAGCTCCTCCTGCTCTATAACATGGTGTCTGCAGTTCAGATATCATGTTCAATGTGACAGGTTCCTCTTAAGCATATCACCCACACTTCGCTGGCTTGATTAATAATAAATCTTTATTTCCACATCACATAGGACGCGTTTGGCTCCACATGAGCCTTTGTCAACCGTGATATAAGTGTATTATTCACAGGCTTTATATAGGAAAAAGGAAATTACAACATTACAAGAATTTGTTGTAATTTCCTTTGTTGTAATCTCCTTTTTCCTATAAAGCATGTGAATAATACACTTATATCACGGTTGACAAAGGCTCATGTGGAGCCGAAACGCGTCCTATATGATGTGGAAATAAAGATTTATTATTAATCAAGCCAGCGAAGTGCCCCTTCTTCACTCCCCTTGAGCTGTCAGCTTGATATAAATCTAGCAGATAAATGAATGTGGAGATCTCTGGATCCATGTGAGGTACAGGGCTGGTTGTAGCTTTATTAGAAAGAAGTTGTCATGTACTGAGGGGGCGGAGCTACCGCACTGCTGACAAGACGCTTGTCTTAAGAGCTCCTGCAGGCCTGACCTTTAACACGATTTTTCCGGGCCAATTTCGGTGATCCAGCCCTACAATCGACACCGGAGAGTTTAGGACAACGCCCGGAACCGGACCATCATCTTTTTTAAAGGTTTTGAGCAAATTTTAAATTGCGGCCTAGTCCGCATGCAGAAGCCACGGCCTAAAGTTACAGACGCCGCACCGGAAGAACGCCCGACGCTTCATAAAAGCAAGTAATTGTACTTCCACTGCATTCCGGTAGCATAAAATATCAACTGCAGTAGAATTAAAGCAGAAACAACCGCCCGTAATACCGAGGCCTAGCTGACCTCCTAGAGCCGCGGACTAAATTAACCGGGAACGCACCGCAGGCTCCTTTTCTGGAAGCTTTCATTAAGCTCATCAATCTCTGTCACATACAACACAGGGGACATCTGAAACTCCTTAAAAAAGGGATTGAATATGTGAACTTTTCCTATATCGCAATACTCCTGCATACTGGGTACCACACGGTATAAAGAATACTAGAGACTCCCTATATGTAGTGACGATTACCTAGCAATATACCCAGCGTCAAGACAAAGTAACATGGGCAAAAACAAACCCACATCTGAGGCATCTGCTAGGGGCCCAAAAACCCCGAAAAAAATTGCAGAAACACCAAAACGCGTTCCCTTTAAATCATCAGGAGCTACATCTAGTGGCACAGACAGTGAGGACGAGATGGCTCCAAATAGCCCCACAAATGTAAAGAATACATTAAGGCCTTACCCACCACAGAATGTATAAAAGGCCTTTTCAAGGAATTTTCCCTCACTATGAAAGAGGAACTATCCGCCATTAAAACTGATGTTCGCAGTATAGCCTCAAAACTTGATCAATTAGAGGACACCACTAACTCCCTGATCAATCATGCTACACATGTGGAAAACAGCATTCTTAATCAGAAAAAAGAAATCTTTAGATTGAAAATGCACATGGATGACCTGGAGAACAGGTCACGGAGGAATAACATCAGAATCAAGGGTCTACCTGAATCTGTACAGGATAAAGACATACACGCCACTTTGACCCAACTCTTCAACGAGGTCCTACAGCAAGACGAGTCCACAGATCTGTTTATAGAAAGGGCACACCGTGTGTACAGGCCCAAACATATTCAAACGGATCTACCGAGAGACGTGCTTTGCTGCTTACAAAGCTTCAAAACTAAAGAGGAGATCTTGAGGAAATCGAGAATTGCTAAAAGGATTGAATGGGAGGGGAGCGACGTTGCCTTATACCAAGACATTTCAAGGCTGACACTATACGCCAGAAGTCAACTACAACCTATCACTAGTGAATTAAGAAAGAACATTAAATACCGTTGGTTATTCCCCTTCGCCTCCTATTCTCTTATCAAAACAAGACCATCACAATAAAGTCCCCAGAGGACGTCCCTCCTATTCTAGCCAAACTGGGCCTCGAGGACGTTCACATCCCAGACTGGACACTCCCGCGAGAAGAGGAACCACCCTTTCCGGACCTGCCCGGTAGAGATACTTGGGAAACGGTAACTCCTACCAACCGCAGAAGATTCAGGAACCTGGACAAGGGCCCTCCGAAGACGCCATTCAAGAATCAGAGATTTCAAGCTGGTGACTGATTATAATACTCTGTCTCATAACAGGCATTATCCCTTTACCTGAGACGATATTCTCAGACGTATCCTTGAATATCAAGTTTAACATAAGCTTTTATTTCACAAATGCATTTTCATGTATATGGCATCTTGTTCTTTATACTAATCCATTCAATTTGCAGTTCTTTTAATACTGTGTCTTATAGAGTTACACAGACTCCTCCTTATAATAGGTTTGCCTATGTTATATAACTGTTTTAGTATATATTGTCGCCAATAGTCTTGGCGCTGGGTAGACTGTGATTACACAACTTTATACCCATTTTCTACTTTTGTTATCATTATTATGTTATCATTTCACTTATCACTCAATTAGGTGATAACTAATTTTGTACAACCGTGCTTTACCTGACCCACTGAGGGGGTCTCTTCCCACCCCCCAGAAGAACCCCTCCCCTTGCAGCCGTTATTCAACCTGACACCCTTTCGGGCCTGGGCTAGCCCGAAAGCTGCCAGCGGCTGTTCTCTTTATCCTCTTATGCTGTACCCTACGCTCTGTATTGAGATGTACAGCTTTGTTACATCTGGTATTATGATGCTCTGTTATTTTGTTTACCATAGGTTTCTACACTTCGTCATGTATTGCTTTCCGACCTCAAGATCTGTCTTACTATGCAGGACCTAATAGTCGCTTCTTTTAATGTCAATGGATTCAATGTCCCCAAGAAAAGAACCCAAATACTGAAATACTTAAAGCGCCAAAAGGTAGGCATCGCCCTAATCCAGGAGACGCACTTCAAAAAAACATTCACTCCAATAACAAAAACTAACCCCTGCACCCTATGGATCAATGCAAATACTCCATTGAGAAGGCGAAAAGGTGTCTCTATCATTTTTCATAGATCTCTCGACTTTAAGGAAAAGGATAGACACACTGACCCTGAAGGCAGATTTGCTCTGGTCAAGGGGTGGATAGGAGAACGGTTAATAACAGTAGCTAATATATATGCCCCAAATACACACCAACTAGGATTCCTACAACATGTTTTCAACATTATAGACGCTTTCCAAGAGGGTACTCTAATAGTTGGAGGAGACTTTAATTTATGCTTTGAGCCCAATATTGACACCTCCAAGGGGAAATCCTCATTCTCACAGACTATACTTAAAAGAATAAGGAAAATTTTCCAAAACAGACAGTTGGTTGACACATGGAGACTCCTTTATCCTGGAGTAAGGGACTACTCTCATTACTCCCCCATATTTAAACATTATACGAGAATAGACCATATTTACATCCAACAGAAGGAGCTTCACTCCATACATTCTGCAAAGTACGACTACTTTCTATATTCTGATCATGCTCCTTTACTAGTCCATCTTAATGTAAACAATCCGGAATCCAGGACCTATAACTGGAGATTGAATGATTCTTTATTGAGTCAGGAAGTAGATTCAACATACATTGAGAAACAGATTTCTTACTTCTTTAAAGAAAACCGCCCTGAAGAGACAAGCTGGGCCACATTGTGGGAGGCTCATAAAGCGGTTATTAGGGGCCACCTTATGAAGATAGGTTCTCAAAAAAAGAAGGAATACAAACACAAAACTGATAAACTGATCACAAACATTAGACGCTTAGAATCTGTACATAAGCTATCGAGTGCTGTCAAAGTGGAGAAAGAGCTCATGCTCTTGAGAACTGAACTTAGGTCTGTCTTGGAAAGGGAGTCAGAAAGATTTCTCTATATGCATAAATTCAGAAGCTTTATAGGTGCAAATAAGTGCGGCAAGGACCTGGCCAAACTTGTAAATAAACAAAGAAGCAAGGCTATTATTCATAAAATTAAAACTGACAAAGACAAATATGAACAAAGATCTGACAAAATAGCACAAACATTCAGCTCTTTCTACAAAGATTTATATAACTTAAAGCCAGATCCCACTGACAATATACCTAATACCAATGACATTTACTCTTACTTAAAAGAGATTGACCTCCCTAGTCTGAGCAAATCCCAAAAGGACCTACTTATAACCCCCATCACAACAGAGGAAATTGACACCGCTATCAAGGAGCTCCCATGTGGCAAAGCGCCTGGCCCAGATGGCTACAGTATCTTATACTACAAAAAATTTTCCCATATACTCACACCACACCTGGTTAAATATTTCAACTCTGTAGGGTTAAGTACACAATTCAGAGCAGAAACACTAAAAGCTAGCATAGCAGTGATCCCGAAAGAAGATAAGGACCCGACATTATGTGCCAATTATCGCCCAATTTCATTATTGAATAATGATATTAAAATTTATGCCAAAATAAAAGCAAACAGGATTAAGACCATATTACCCCAATTAATCTCAGCTGAACAAGTGGGATTTATTCCTGGGAGGGAAGCAAAGGATAACATACTCAAGACCCTCAATGCAATAGAATATTGCAAAATTAGTAAAATACCTACAGTACTGATTTCTACTGACGCAGAGAAAGCCTTTGACAGGCTCAATTGGGAGTTCCTTATGGCTGCTCTAGACAAATTTGGCTTCCCCCCTGAATTTATCTGGAAAATCAAGGCATTATATACTGTACCCTCGGCGTCAGTCATGGTGAATGGTGTGAGCTCCCAACCCTTTAATATTTTAAATGGTACCAGGCAAGGCTGCCCACTCTCACCGTTACTGTTTGTGATCTCGCTGGAACCCTTGCTTGCTAAAATTCGACAAAACACCTCAATATCCGGATTAGTAACTAAAAATAGGACACATAAGACTGCTGCATACGCAGATGATATTCTGTTCTACATCACTGACCCAATAAGATCTACCCCTGCCCTACTTGATGAACTAAGTAGATATGGATGTTTGGCCAACTTTAAGATCAATTTTACCAAATCAGTCATATACAATGTAAACCTTGATATTGATACCTGGCTTGAAGTTAAAAAACTAAGTAGTTTGAAGCCTGTTGTGACCACCTTTAAATACCTGGGGATAATGATAGCAAACACGCAATCAGAATTATATAAACATAACTTTCTGAAAACACTCGACAAGATCAAACTAGAATTGGAAGAATGGAATGATTACTTCATTTCCTGGTTTGGAAGAGTGAACCTCATTAAAATGATTACTCTTCCAAAAATCCTCTACATTCTCCAGAGTGTTCCTATAGACATCCCTAAAACGTTCTTCCCTGCTTTAAGGAAGATCGCTTTGTCTTTTGTATGGAAAAGGGGACAGTACAGACTTCCGTATAACACCTTAACCAGGCATAGAAGAGCAGGAGGCCTAGGTTTGCCAGACTTTGAAAAATACCAGATTGCCGCACACACAATCAGAATAATTGAATGGAACACTATCCCTAGACGCAAGTTATGGGTTGATATTGAGGAGAATTGTAACCCGTTCCCATTGTGTTTCACTATTTGGCAGACGAAAGTCAGCCAACACTTGGTTAAAGGGATCACCAACTCCTATACAAAATACACATTGAAGGTTTGGCGCACCCTGACTAAAAAGAGAGACATAGCAACGCCAGATAATAAACAATTACCCTTGCTCACAATCCTCCCTAGGAGACTTAGGTCTCTGAGAAAAGAGATCCTTTCAGATCAGTCTTTGATAGGGATTAAACTAACAGACATCATGACAGATAATAATATACTCACATATGACTCTTTTAAAAACAAATATGTCTCCAGCAAAATTCCAGAGAGGAATTATAAACAACTTCAGACACATGTAGATACACTGGGGTTACAGCAGACCTCCACAATCACTAAATGCGCCATTACAAAATTTGTTCTAAATGGGAAACCATTAGACCATGGAATATCTAAGATATACTCGGAACTTAACGAGAATGATTTACCCTTACCCTGTTTGAACAAATGGGCAGCCGAGCTAAATAAAACCTTTAATGAAAGGGAAAATATGTGTATTATGTCTAATTCCATACAAAAAGTGACTGCAGTCAGACTGCAAGAATCACATTACAAACTACTTAATAGGTGGTATAGAACTCCGACTCTCCTCCACAGGATAAACCCAAGCATCTCAAAGAAGTGTTGGAGATGCGGAATTGATGACGGTACACTGTCACATATATGGGTGGATTGCCCTTTAGTCTCCACACTATGGTCTAATTTTAACCGAATTATGAATAAGTTATATAATTCCACTGTGAAGATCGATAAAGATTTAATTATATTTGGACTTTTCAAAAAAAGTAATACTATTCTACGCGACAAACTATTCCCATTCCTCATATGTGCATTAAAGGCTACTATTCCTAGGCATTTGCTTCAAAAGGAACCCCCCACTATCAGAGAATGGTTCACAGATGTTTGTCAAATTAACAGGTTCGAAAAACTAAAGTGGTCTATACTAGGGGACAGCAACAAATACAACAAAATTTGGCACAAATGGAATACCTTCATAGAGGCAGACGATATAAACGCCTTTCTATGATTATCTACTATATGACTTTCTTTGCTACCACAATAGAAATATAAAACATGACGTTGTTTTGTTCTTTTTGTTTCATTTTCTTTGTTATATTTGTCTCTTATTTCCTTTTTTTTTCTTTTCTAACTTCTCATCCACCATTCTGGTAGGGAATGACCAGACAATATGCAATTCTTGAGTTGTTTATATCCACTCATCTATTTGTCTCATTAAATATGATGGGAACTCTGCTTATTGCGGAATATATCTACATAGGTTTATACAACCGCACAGATTATCAATCGTATTTCATGTTAATACTACCGGAATGACTAGTAGTTTTGTTTAATAATTACTTATTTTAATAAACTTTAAATTTTCAAGAAGTTGTCATGTACTATATGATCTCTGATTTTCATTTTTTACATTAGTTATGGGAAATTGCAGTTAGGGGTATTCCAGTTAGAACAAATTGGAGAGGGTATAACTGTTGGGGGTCTAATAGCTGAAAACAGGGGACTTGTGCTCCCGTATGGATTGAGTGGTAGGTTGAACATGTGCACTGCTACTCCATATATCTCTAGGGTCCTGCCAGGGATCGCCCAGTACAGTGCTTGGCTACTAGACCCACAGACTTTGAATGAAACTGGGACCCCCCCAATCTAACAGTTATTATCCATCCAGAGGATAGAAAATGCATTTGTTCTAACCAGGTCAATGAATGACAGGAAAAACACATCTCAGAGAGGTCATTTATGAAAATATTCTACCTGCACAGACACACAGCCTTGTAGTTTTAGCTGTAACTGGATCATGTCGACATCTGGAGATGAGCAGATCTTCTGCAAATCTGCAGTCTTGTCTTTAATCTCATCAATGGCAACATCAATGGGCTTGAGGTCCATCTGGTGCTCATAGATTACAGGTATTCTTTTCTTGACATAAGGAAAGGAGTTAGATGCTGAAAAATGAAATATGTATGAAATTTGTGCATAGCAAATATTTTATTTAATTCGTCTTAAAAAAAAAATAAACTAAAGCCAGGTCACAGATATATATATTAACTCTCATTTAAACTTACAACTAATAGTTTATTAGATGGTGAATCATATTAATCGTATTCAGGGGTGCTGTCTGAGGCGAAAACTGAAATGGCGCCACAACCCCCTCCAGCCCTACTGTTAAATACCTGGAAAACACTACATACAGAGCTACAAAACATACAGGGTAATACAGCACCACATACTGTGCCCACTGTGCTTCCCAATACTATACTGCAGAAACAGAAAATCCCCCTTCCGCTGCCCCCCTCTTGTCTCTACCTGGTGCTGCCTGAGGCAATCGCCTCACCAGTGGTGCATCCCTGGTCGTATTCACAACACAGAGGGGGCCCCAAAGCAAAGATTAAACACTGTGGTGTCTGATTTTGATACCCAGAACAGAGGAGTTTGTTTTTTTGTTCCCCTCCTTGCTCTTTCCATTACCTCTGGGCCTCTCCCAGTTCCAATGCCAACTGTATACTTTTTATGTTTTACTACTTTTTGTATCGCCATATTATGAGAGCCATCTTCCCACCGATGAAGCTGTGTGAGTGCTGTCATTTTGGGATACATATGACTTTTCGATCCCTTTTTGTTCACCTGCGAGGTTATATAGTGTAATAACTTTATAGCTAGGATCATTACAGACACAGCAGGTTTTTTTTTGTAATACAAGATGTTTAATGAGAAAAACATTTTTTGTGTTTTTTTCTTTTTTCATATTATTTATATATTTCATTTTTATTAAATATTGTGGCAATATAGTCTGATAGATGCAGGTTCTACTTCTAGAAACAGAACTTTCTGCGACCAGCCTGTGAGAGGTGGCCAGGATTACATAAACAGCAAAGCTCACTCTACTAATTCTGGAAAACTGAATAAAGTTGATGGGAGTTAGAGTAACAGCACAGAGCTTGGCTGTGTCTACAAACCTGGCCACCTCTTGCAGCTTGAATGCAGCCACCAGTGAGATGAGGTTAGGGAGCCCCCTTTCTAGGGACAGGTGCAGATAGTCATTATCTGAGGTTCCTGTCCAGAAAAATGAGATGACTTACTTGTTAATATGGTTCTCTTCTTACACTGTTCTTCAACGCTTCCATGCTTTTTTCCTGTCAGAGTATATGGAGTTTCGAAGACAAATCTAGTAATGTTGTGATTCCTCTCAAAGTCTGTCTTCCTATCAGAAAGCTCCTGCTCCTCTAAGTAGGGCTTGACATAAGTTATCTGAATGTGGGCGAACTTCATGTCCAGATCTTTTGCATTTACCTATCAAAGTAAAAACGGTGTTAGTGATTATACTCAAATAACCTGTGTTGTAAAGTATAAATAAGACAAAATGACATAACAAACCTACAAAATAGCAATCAATATTGTACAATACAACAACATATCAATATTTAAGAGATAGTTGCCACTATATTGGTTAAATATACCACACATTATTTAATAGAACTCTTGGACCCGATGAGGCTGGTCTACTCACTTTGAAAATCTATGTCAGAATGGCTGCATAATGCTTATTAAATGTTTTCTCACATTACAAGGATAAGATATTACTTTCTGATCAGACAACCTGCACCCCACCAATCACTTTGGCAGAATCTCTGGCACCAGAAGAAGACATCCTTGTCCATTTCGTAGAGGACTGAGCTCTTCACTGCAGCACTGCTCCCATTGAAGCCTTGACGCATTTTACGATTTCTTATGCCATTACATGTTAATGTATGGCATTTATGAATATTGTTGGAAAAGTGGACAATTCCTTTAAATTAAGTTTCAAACAATTCAAATGGACTTGTTTTCAAGATAGCTAATCTTTGCTTTTACAGATTACTTACAATATTAAAGAGCATCCATATCTATATGACTCCTTACAAAGGGTCACAAGTGTTAATACCAAATTCATCATGAAATGATACGTGCTGTAGACATGTGAACTTTGTTGCACTTCTGTTTTCCATCTAATGTCTACCAAATTCAACCAAGAGAGGGAAGAAGGTGTGGGGGCGAGTGGAAGTTGTAGTTTAATACATGTATACTGTGTGTCCTAAGATCTCATGTCTAGGGCAGATACATATGCTCATACACATTAGATGAATGCTGGTTGCACCTGCTGATCTTAATGAGACTGACCAACCATCTAACGTGTATGGACGTACCTGATGGATTTCAACATGTCTCTTTTTTTTTTGTTTTGTTCTCAAGAGAGATAAATGTCTTACTTCTCTTTCCATAATGACAACACATGCATGCTTGGCTGAGCCGAATGGAGGGGGTGGGGAAGGTCAGGTGGAATAGCTGTCCGCCAAACAAGTGTTTGTCTGACAGCTATCTAAGGCTACTTTTACATTAGCGTTAGCAGGGGTGCCGGATCCGTACTAACGCTAGCCCATGTGTGCTGCTGGAAGTCCAATCCGGCACCATTCACTATAATGGGGACGGGCGGGAGATGCCGAGATGCGGCCGGACAAAAACTGCAGCATGTTTGCAGTGCTGCGGACGGACTTCCGTCCCGTTCATATATTTATCTGTCATACAGTACAGACCAAAAGTTTGGACACACCTTCTCATTCAAAGAGTTTTCTGTATTTTCATGACTATGAAAATTGTAGATTCACACTGAAGGCATCAAAACTATGAATTAACACATGTGGAATTATATACTTAACAAAAAAGTGTGAAACAACTGAAAATATGTCTTATATTCTAAGTTCTTCAAAGTAGCCACCTTTTGCTTTGATTACTGCTTTGCACACTCTTGGCATTCTCTTGATGAGCTTCAAGAGGTAGTCACCTGAAATGGTATTCCAACAGTCTTGAAGGAGTTCCCAGAGATGCTTAGCACTTCTTGGCCCTTTTGCCTTCACTCTGCGGTCCAGCTCACCCCAAACCATCTCGATTGGGTTCAGGTCTGGTGACTGTGGAGGCCAGGTCATCTGGCGTAGCACCCCATCACTCTCCTTCTTGGTCAAATAGCCCTTACATAGCCTGGAAGTGTGTTTGGGGTCATTGTCCTGTTGATAAATAAATGATGGTTCAACTAAACGCAAACCGGATGGAATAGCATGCCGCTGCAAGATGCTGTGGTAGCCATGCTGGTTCAGTATGCCTTCAATTTTGAATAAATCCCCAACAGTGTCACCAGCAAAGCACCCCCACACCATCACACCTCCTCCTCCATGCTTCACGGTGGGAACCAGGCATGTAGAGTCCATCCGTTCACCTTTTCTGGGACGCACAAAGACACGGTGGTTGGAACCAAAGATTTCAAATTTGGACTCATCAGACCAAAGCACAGATTTCCACTGGTCTAATGTCCATTTCTTGTGTTCTTTAGCCCAAACAAGTCTCTTCTGCTTGTTGCCTGTCCTTAGCAGTGGTTTCCTAGCAGCTATTTTACCATGAAGGCCTGCTGCACACAGTCTCCTCTTAACAGTTGTTGTAGAGATGTGTCTGCTGCTAGAACTCTGTGTGGCATTGACCTGGTCTCTAATCTGAGCTGCTGTTAACCTGCGATTTCTGAGGCTTGTGACTCGGATGAACTTATCCGCAGCAGCAGAGGTGCACTTGGGGACACTTTCAAAGTTTTCCCAATTTTTTCGGACTGACTGACCTTCATTTCTTAAAGTAATGATGGCCACTAGTTTTACTTTACTTAGCTGCTTTTTTCTTGCCATGATACAAATTCTAACAGTCTATTCAGTAGGACTATCAGCTGTGTATCCACCTTACTTCTGCCCAACACAACTCATGGTCCCAATCCCATTTATAAGGCAAGAAATTCCACTTATTAAACCTGACAGGGCACACCTGTGAAGTGAAAACCATTTCAGGTGACTACCTCTTGAAGCTCATCAAGAGAATGCCAAGAGTGTGCAAAGCAGTAATCAAAGCAAAAGGTGGCTACTTTAAAGAACCTAGAATATAAGACAGATTTTCAGTTGTTTCACACTTTTTTGTTAAGTATATAATTCCACATCTGTTAATTCATAGTTTTGATGCCTTCAGTGTGAATCTACAATTTTTATAGTCATGAAAATACAGAAAACTGAGAAGGTGTGTCCAAACTTTTGGTCTGTACTGTATATTAAACGGCCTCTACATAGCTATACAAGGCGTGGTATAAGCCCCACAAGAAAACCATGCAGCCTCTTGAAGAATGTCTGCAACGAATTGTGGAAATGTAGGAGTTACATGTTATCTGTGCCTGTGAGGGCTGCTTGGGTTAAACATTATATAGCAACCAGATACAGGATTTAATATGGTAGCTTGGATTACATGGGAGGTCACTGGTAATCTGCACAGGATTACTGTTCTTCCTCCACATGAGTAAAAGGCCCAGACATAAAAATTATTCCCCCCCCCCCCCACATTTCATTTTTACTTTACATATTTACATAATTATAACAATGTATTTGTCTTTAAAACTGGAGTATAACATCTCCACTACCAGGAGTTCATAGATGTTTTGTTTGTACTGTAAGAAAGTGTCTTTGGCCGGCTGCTACTTCCCGGTCTGACGGAAAATGTCAAGAGTAAATCCTTGTATAAATAACACAGCAAATCTGTACCCACTGGGGAGAAGTCAGTGTCTCAAACCTTTGTACAAACTGAATTATATGTATATTTACATTTGAAACATTTTTCCTTTTTTTTAAAAAAAAAATTTGAGTTCCTAAAATAATACAGTATGTGAAAATCTCTCCTCCTCACTGTACCGATTCTAATTAGCAAAAAAAAAAAAGTGCTCTGATATCTACCAATCATTTCCTACACTGCCAGGTACTAATACTGTTATGTCCGGACAAGTGTAAGGTCCTCTTTAACCCCCTAACTGTTTTGCCCCAGTCAAGCTCTAGCAGTAGGAAAAGTAGCTAACTGGAAGGGGGAGGGCTGATTTAGATGCTGCTACCTCCTGAATGGTAGCAGCTAGAAACATGCAATTGATCTTGTTTGAAAGCAGACATTCCAAGCTTTTAATACCAGAATGACAGCAATATGTTCAGGACAGAGAAAGATATCACTGATAGAAATCGGGATGCTGTGAATGCAGCTGAAAGCAAAAGTAAAAACAGGTTTTACTCGCGATTATTCCTGACTTGATTTCTAACAGTGATTTCTCCTCTGTTACTTGGCCTAGTGTGTCAGCTTTCATACAAGACCAGTTGCATGTTTCTAGCTGCTACCATTGAGGAGATATCACCATCTAAAGCCGCCCTCCCCCGTCCAGTTAGCTACTTTACACACTGCCCGAGCTGGACTCGGGCAAATCAGTTAGGTGGTTTAACGGTGACAATGGGGGGAATGGGGGGCAGTAGGGAAATAAAAATCTGGACTCCTTTATCTGTGGTACTCCTCGTGCAGTACTGCAGATAATAGACCAAGATCATGGTGATAGATTCCCTTTAAAACTATGATATTAAAACAATGGGACATTTCTCATAATTTTAATCTCGGATTTTTCTTTCAGTAGGTTTCAACATACCTTGTTAGAATCCTGGATTATTTTCACATTATCTGTGCCAAATTTGTCACCATACAGATTTAGTAGTCGTAAGGATATCTCAGAAAGTCCCGTTAGCTTTGGCTCCTTGTAGATATATTCCTTGCCATCCTCTTCTTCAAAGAAACCCTGTTGAAATACAGTAGTGATAATAACAAGGTAGATTTTATTGATAGTGTAACTGTTGAAGAGATAAGAGTCTGATAAGAGAAGGAAGCATCTTTCTCTCTCTACTCTCTATACACATCCATGTGTGGTTCAGCACCTCCAGCATTGGTGGTGGCTTATCTTCTGGCAAAACAAAAGGATCAGCTGAAAAATGTCAGTTCCCTGATCCTTCCCTCTGTACAGACGATGACAGGGGAAAATCATACATACTAGATTGTCATGTCAACTGACCGGATCATCTGATATTACACTAATGTGTATGGAGGACTTTATACTCCAAGAAAAGATAAAGCACAGTCCTCCCCCAGACACTAGGGAGCAGAAAGAGAGATACAAGCTATACAGAGCATAATTTGTATGTACAGAGTTGCTATCTTGCCTTATCTAGTCCTCTATAAGTACAAGAGACATATCATTAAAGGGGTTGTACCATCTCAGACAATGGGGACATATCACTAGGATATTCCACCCATGTCTGAGAGGTGCGGGTCCATAGATGTCCTGGAGGGTGCACTGTGCATGCACCGCTGCCCTCCATTCACTCCTTTCAGAGCGCTGAAAATAGCTGAGCACTGGTTTGCCTATTTCATTTCAATGGGACTTACGAAAATAGCCGAGCAGGTTGCTCGGCTATTTTCGGCAATCCCATAGGAATAAATGGTAGGCGGCCGTGTATGCATGATGTGCCCTCCGGGACTCCGTTCTCAGTATAGGTGCAGGTCCCAAATCCTAGCGATATGCCCCCAGTGTCTGAGATGGTAGAACCCCTATAACTTGTCCACCATTTAATGACTATATAGCTAACAGCAGTGCCCCACAGACGATTGCATACACATCCCAGACATACCTGTGTGCACTGTGTGTGTGTATTATATGTCACATCCCAGACATACCTGTGTGCACTGTGTGTCTGTATTATATGTCACATCCCAGACATACCTGTGTGCACTGTGTGTCTGTATTATATGTCACATCCCAGACATACCTGTGTGCACTGTGTGTGTGTATTATATGTCACATCCCAGACATACCTGTGTGCACTGTGTGTGTGTATTACATGTCACATCCCAGACATACCTGTGTGCACTGTGTGTGTGTATTATATGTCACATCCCAGACATACCTGTGTGCACTGTGTGTGTGTATTCCTCGTTCAGAAAAAGCACTTTTATTCTGCAGGAAAACAGCTCCCAAGTGCCCGGCTCTGCTGCTGCTGCAAACCAGACTGGATGGGGGAGGGCAGCTTTAGCTGCTCATATCTTGGGATTAGTAGCAGATAGAACAATGGTACAGTACATCAGAAGATATAGCTGTTAGAAATCGAGTCAGGAGAGAAAGCTTTTTCTTGACATGTAATTCAGACACACAGTGCACACAGGTATGTCTGGGATTTGTATGAAATCTTCTGTGGGGCAGTGCTGTTAGTTATATAGGTGAAAATGAGGTGACAGACTCCCTTTAATCTGTCCCAGTCTATAAAACAAAATTTACAAGTGACCTACAGGAGATATCTGCTCCAGTGATTACAATGAAAAACCCACCCAAAATATTCTGATTCATTTTCTGATGACACATTCCCTTTAAAGAGAAAAACATATTTAGGATTACTTACAGAAACCAACATATGTTACCACAGAAATATATGTGGAATCTATAGGAGTGTACTATGATCCCCTGTAGACAGATGACTCAATAAAGACATATGGAAGGGGGGTCACTAGAGGCGTCATTTCACTCAGGGGTGTGAGTAAGGCATGGTTTTTTGGACAACTACAAGCTGAATACAATGCGAGAAGGGATCAGCTAGCCCCTTGCTTGCTCTGCCATTTACTCTGAAACATTACAGACTATTTTAGGCCTGCATTTCCATGAGATGCCTGGACTCCTGAACTGGTTGGTGTTATGATGTCACAGAGTTTTTCACTCCTTTACTATTGATGGCCTATTCTAAGGATAGACCATCAAGATACGATCAGTAAGGGTCTGATACCCCGGACACCCGCAGATCAACTGTTTCAGCAGTGGCACAGGAATAGGCAGCTGCAACTGCTGCAGTAACCAGCTACATCCACTGCAAAATGGATGGCTGTGGGACTACTGCAAAACAGCAGATCAAGGGTGGTGGGGGTATTGTATCCTGTCGATCAGATACTGATGGCCTATTCTGGGGATAGGTCACCAATAGTAAACCCTTAAAGGGGGTTGTCCCACGAAAATATACGTTGTATAGCTACTTAGTTATTCAATAAAATGTATCTGTATAGTTCCACTTAATTTCTTATTTCTTTTGTCCTGCTCACTGAGAAGGCCGCACATGCTCAGTTTCATCCTTTAGCTGCCTCCTGAGCTGTGATAGCGAGAGCTGAGACACACACCCTTAGCTGCAGTAGAACAGACACGCCCCTTGAGCTGTCAGCTTGATATAAATCTAGCAGAACAATGAATGTGGAGATCTCTGGATCCATGTCAGGTACAGGGCTGGTTCTAGCATTGTTAGAAAGAAATTGTCATGTACTATATGATCTGATTTTCATTTATTACTAGAGATGAGCGAACGTGCTCGAAACGAGCACTGTACCGCTCGGCTCCCCTGTGCTCGCATGGGCTCAGGCAGCCGCTTCCATCCTCCTGAGGAGGACGGAAGCGGCTGCCTGCGCCCATTCGAGCGCAGGGGAGCCGAGAGGTACAGTGCTTGTTTTGAGCACGTTCGCTCATCTCTATTTTTTACGTTATTTGTGGGATAACCCCTTTAAAGCATGTGCTGTTTGTGTAGGTTGAGATCAATGTAACATTCCACAGTTGTCTTCTGGGATGACCATGTTCTAAGGAACTCTTGAATTCCAAGAACCCTGGTTGGAAAACATTGCTGAAAGGCACTGGAAGAAAATTGTGTTGTTGAGAAAAGTAGCCTTTGCAGCTCTTGCTCTTTCAATTGAGAGATAGGTAGATCGAAAGTGGCCTTTCTATACACATTTTCAGATACAGTATATACATATAGCAGTAAGCAAATGAAATAGTATGACACCCAAAGGGTGCATTTTTAAGCTATTTTTAAAATCTTATCTATCTGATCTTTTATAATCTCTTTCATCAATAGGATTTGGTCTCATTGTCTGGGAAATTGGATGAATATACTCCAGAACATGTGACAAAAAAAAACTTTCTCAGAATCTTTTTCTGCTGACGGAGCTCTGGAAGTGATGGCAATTTCTGTGCAGTGCTGTGGAATATACTGGTGCCATTTAAGTAACAGGAAATGAATAGAAGCCTAAAGGTTTGAAATCAGCCAAAAACAACAAGTAAGGTCCCCCCTTTAATTACAATAACTAACTCTATATCCCACAGTTTCTATTTAAGGCGTTTCTCTATTAACAGTCACTCTGCTTGTGGGAATAATCGTGTTGTTTTGCACGGTCCACTTCACATACGATGCCGAACCGCAATATTATCAGATCATCAAAAACAAACATACCGTCACAGGGTCATTGTTGCAAAAGAGGAAGGAAACTTGATATGTAGAAGTAACTAAACAAAAAAAAGCTACTCAGAATAGCAAGATTCAAAATAAATGGAGGAAAAAAAATATGTCTGTTTCGGCTGACGTAAGGTAATTTTGCAACACAGTCCCATCAAGATGGAGAGTGATCTGCAGGAAGCATGGAGGACATTTCAAATGCATAACCTCTGTAGCTGATACGCTCTCCTTAGAATGAGTCAGGAGGAGATAGTAGATATTGTAATCTCCATGATGTGACCAAATCTGCCAAAATCTTAGTAAGGCATTTTATCTCAGATGCCAGATGTGTCAAACAGTTATGATATTCAGATACCTCCAATAAAGCTACAGTGCCTTGCGAAAGTATTCGGCCCCCGGAACTTTTCAACCTTTTGCCACATTTCAGGCTTCAAACAAAAAGATATAACATTTTACATTTTTGGTGAAGAATCAACAACAAGTGGGTCACAATTGTGAAGTGGAACGAAATTTATTGGATCATTTAAACTTTTTTTGTAATAATAAAACTGAAAAGTGGGGCGTGCAAAATTATTTGGCCCCCTTGCATTAATACTTTGTTGCGCCACCTTTTGCTGCGATTACAGCTGCAAGTTGCTTGGGGGATGTCTCTATCAGTTTTGCACATCTAGAGACTGAAATTCTTGCCCATTCTTCCTTGCAAAACAGCTCGAGCTCTTTGAGGTTGGATGGAGAGCGTTTGTGAACAGCAGTTTTCAGCTCTTTCCACATATTCTCAATTGGATTCAGGTCTGGACTTTGACTTGGCCATTCTAAGACCTGGATACGTTTATTTTTGAACCATTCCATTGTAGATTTTGCTTTATGTTTGGGATAATTGTCTTGTTGGAAGATAAATCTCCGTCCTAGTCTCAGGTCTTTTGCAGACTCCAACAGGTTTTCATCCAGAATGGTCCTGTATTTGGCTCAATCCATCTTCCCATCAGTTTTAACCATCTTCCCTGTCCCTGCTGATGAAAAGCAGGCCCAAACCATGATGCTGCCACCACCATGTTTGACAGAGGGGATGGTGTGTTCAGGGTGATGAGCAGTGTTGCTTCTACGCCAAACATATCGTTTTGCATTGTTTCCAAAAAGTTGGATTTTGGTTTCATCTGACCAGAGCACCTTCTTCCACATGTTTGGTGTCTCCCAGGAGGCTTGTGGCAAACTGTAAATGAGACTTTTTATGGATATCTTTGAGAAATGGCTTTCTTCTTGCCACTCTTCCATAAAGGCCAGATTTGTGAAGTGTTGGACTGATTGTTGTCCTATGGACAGACTCTCCCACCTCAGCTGTAGATCTCTGCAGTTCATACAGAGTAATCATGGGCCTCTTGGCTGCATCTCTGATCAGTCTTCTCCTGGTTTGAGATGAAAGTTTAGAGGGACGGCCGGGTCTTGGTAGATTTGCAGTGGTCTGATACTCCTTCCATTTCAATATGATCGCTTGCACAGTGCTCCTTGGGATGTTTAAAGCTTGGGAAATCTTTTGGTATCCAAATCCGGCTTTAAACTTCTCCACAACAGTATCACGGACCTGCCTGGTGTGTTCCTTGGTCTTCATGATGCAGAACCCTGAGACTATCACAGAGCAGGTGCATTTATACGGAGACTTGATTACACACAGGTGGATTCTATTTCTCTTCATCAGTCATTTAGGACAACATTGGATCATTCAGAGATCCTCAATCAACTTCTGGAGTGAGTTTTCTAAACTGAAAGTAAATGGGCCGAATAATTTTGCACGCCCCACTTTTCAGTTTTATCATTACAAAAAAAGTTTAAATGATCCAATAAATTTTGTTCCACTTCACAATTGTGACCCACTTGTTGTTGATTCTTCACCAAAAATTTAAAATGTTATATCTTTTTGTTTGAAGCCTGAAATGTGGCAAAAGGTTGAAAAGTTCCAGGGGGCCGAATACTTTCGCAAGGCACTGTAAATGAGGTTTCCTCGTCTTTCTCTAATGTAACATCAGGTTATAGCCCATAAAACTGATTAGAGAGCAACCAACACATCCACGCTTTCTATGGCTCTATTGGTTTGTGCAGTAGTTTTACTATATATGGCACCGTCCAGTTAATTTTAAAGAGGACCTTTCACCACTCCTGACATGTCTGTTTTAATAGTTTCATGCATTCCCTAGTCTAGTGGCTCTATATTGTGCCATTCTTTTATTATTTGCACTAGAAGTTATGAATGAATTACTAGCAGTCTGTAGTAAGGGTGCATAGGGGTGGTAATCGTTTGGGAGTGTGTACCTAGACAGTCTGAAAATGGCAGCACTGATTGGATAGAGTCAGTCTGTACAGGTACACACCCCCAACTGGTTACCTCCCCTCTGTACCCTTACTGCAGACTGCTAGCAATTCATTCATAACTTCTAGTAGAAATAATAAAGGAATGGCAGAGCATAGAGCCATAAGAATAGAGGCTCCAGAATTTTTATTACATGGTGAATGAATGAAGTTTTAATAACTAATGGACTTGTCAGGAGAGGTGAAAGGTCCTCTTTAAAGGGGTTCTCCGAGTTATATATATTGATGACCTATCCTCAGGATAGGTCATCAATATCAGATCGGTGGGGGTCTGACACCCGGCACCCCCACCAATCAGCCGTTTGAAGATGAGGTGCACGCCGTATCAGCGCTGCCTCCTCTTCAATGTTTACATGCTGGCCGACACAGGGGTAGTGGTGAGTAGGTGTAATTACACATCACCGCCTCATTCATTTCTATGGGAAGAATCGCTTCCATGGACTTGTATGGGAGCGATTCTTCCCATAGAAATGAATGGGATGGTTAGGTGTAATTAAACCTACTCACCACTACCCCGTTACGGCCAGCATGTAAATAGTGAAGAGGAGGCAGCGCTGATATGGTGCGCGCCTCCTCTTCAAACAGCTGATCGGCGGGAGTGCCGGGTGTCGGACCCCCGCTGATCTGATATTGATGACCTATCCTGAGGATAGGTCATCAATATATATAACTCGGAGAACCCCTTTAACTAGACCTTGTGATGCACCCTGACGTAATGGTACATCAGAGACCTTAGGTAGTTAAGGAACCAGACTTACTATTTTGTCATAGATACTGTGTAGGCACAGTAAATTAAATAATTTTTAGGTACCCCAACCCCCAACATAATATATCATTGATTAAGTACAAATTGTAATGCCAAAAAAGACAACAATAACAAAACAAAAAAAAATTAAAAGTTTTAAGATTTTTTTCCAGGGCCATATTGGGTTCCCAGTCCACCCCAGGATGTGTAAAAAGGTACAGACCAGCATCTATGTAGAGTGACGATCAGCAACCTACGGTGCTCCAGCTGTTCTGAAACTGCAACTCCCAGAATGCTCTATTCACTTTTCTAGGAGTTACAAGAACAGCCAAGCAAGTGTGTTGTTTAGGTAAATCCAACAGAAGTGAATGTAGGGAGCCATGCACAAGCTCCATTCATTCTCTATGTGGATGTGGCAATTGGTGGGATAGGGATCAAGGGACTCCCGTTCTTGAGCTACTGTACGTTTGGGCCCCAAGGGTTGGTATGTCTCATGGATATGCCATAAATGTCTGAGATAGGAATACTCTTATAAAAAAAAGAGAATCTGTCAACAAATAACAGCTAAACAGGAACGGTTTCAGAACCAGTAGATTGGCCACCAGGAAGCTCTAGGCTGAATTTCTAGCTCTGGACTTTATGTTCACTATCAGGTATCAACCTAGGTTATAATGTACATTAGCTGTTATCATAAGATAAATGTATATAGAATGATATAAAAGTGATGTAAATGATGTAATAAATTCACACATTTCATAAAAATTCCTGATTAATCCAATGGAAGTAATCTCCTCTCCACATCCCTCCCACCCCCTGTTCCTGACTATACAGACCAGCAATGCATCTTTATCTTAAATTTCACGTCACTCTCAGTTTTAGAGCCAGTTTAACATACCTTTGGCAATCTGGCATGGTTTCTCTCCAGCATGGTACAGAAACACCATAGGAAAATGATGCCATTACTGACCCAATGGTTTCTATGGGATCAGTGGTGGTATCTGGTCCTTCACGAGTCAGATCAAAAAACGTGGCGATGTTTCTTGATCTGACTCATGGGCAGGTCCAGTGCTGTTCCCTTTTTGAGCCTGTGGAACGCCGGAGGGGATGCTGGGTATGATTTATCCAGCGTTCCCATCCATGGCTGCCTTACGTACACAGTAATGGGTGAAATAGAGGAGGCATGGAGGAAATTTTGCAGTGATACACAGACAGAAAGATGTTTTCTAACTGGAATACAGTCCTCTTGTACAGCTCTGCAGAAAAGGTAATTACCCCCAGTTAATAAAATATTGCCCACCCCTTCAACACACAACAATGACTGCATTCATCCTCACCTAGACTTTCAATGACTATGATCCCTTTAGGTCTAGGGCTAAAAGGATTGTACTGTCAATCAGATATTCCAGTATGGAAGAGACAAAACTCAGACATTGAAACCTGGATAATCCTCCGGTAGTCAACCATTGGCCTTTGCTTACATCTACATGGCAGCTGTGAGGCAGTGCCTGAAAGGGGTTCTCCAGGATATTAATATTGATGACCTATCCTTGGGATAAGTCATCAATATCAGATCGGTGGAGGTCTGACACCCGACACCCCCGCCAATCAGCTGCGTGAAGATAAGGCATGCGCACGTGCCTGTTTCTCTTCCTGCTTGCCATGGACATAGCAGCAGTGAGCAGTAAGAGAGTCAGTAGGCGGCACATGTGCATGACGCGTGCCTCCTCTTCATGGTGCTGGGTGTCTGACCCCCGCCAGTCTGATATTGATGACCTGTCCTGAGGATAGGTCCTCAGTATTAAAAGCCTGGAAAACCCATTTAAGATCATGTGGCCACTAATTACAATAGTGTCTGTCATTTAAAAAGAAAATAGCACAGCATTTAGCGCTATTTTTTGCTTTTTTTTGTCAGAATCTGCAGACGTGAACCGAGCCTTAGGCCATTCTCACACGGTCAATATTTGGTCAGTAATTTTTAGCAGTATTTGTGAGCCAAAACCATGAGTGAAAGCTACAGAAAAATTGTATAATGGAAAGATTTGTGCCTCTTCTGTGTTTTGGTCTACAGTCATGGCCAAAAGTTTTGAGAATGATACAAATATTAATTTTTACAAAGTCTACTGCTTCAGTTTTTATAATGGCAATTTGCATATACTCCAGAATGTTATAAAGAGTGATCAGCTTAAGAGCAATTACTTGCAAAGTCAATATTTGCCTAGAAAATGAACTTTATCCCCCAAAACACATTTCAACATCATTGCAGCCCTGCCTTAAAAGGACCAGCTAACATCGTTTCAGTGATTGCTCCATTAACACAGGTGTGGCTGTTGATGAGCACAGGGCTGGAGATCAATCTGTCATGATTAAGTAAGAATGACACCACTGGACACTTTAAAAGGAGGCTGGTGCTTGGCATCATTGTTTCTCTTCTGTTAACCATGGTTATCTCTAAAGAAACACGTGCAGTCATCATTGCACTGCACAAAAATGGCCTAACAGGGAAGAGTATCGCAGCTAGAAAGATTGCACCACAATCTATCGCATCATCAAGAACTTCAAGGAGAGAGGTTCCATTGTTGCCAAAAAGGCTCCAGGGCGCCCAAGAAAGACCAGCAAGCGCCAGGACGTCTCTTAAAAGTGTTTCAGCTGCGGGAACGGGCTACCAGCAGTGCAGAGCTTGCTCAGGAATGGCAGCAGGCAGGTTTGAGTGCATCTGCACGCACTGTGAGGCGGAGACTCTTGGAGCAAGGCCTGGTCTCAAGGAGGGCAGCAAAGAAGCCACTTCTCTCCAGAAAAAACATCAGGGACAGACTGATATTCTGCAAAAGGTACAGGGAGTGGACTGCTGAGGACTGGGGTAAAGTCATTTTCTCTGATGAATCCCCTTTTCGATTGTTTGGGACATCTGTAAAACAGCTTATTCGGAGAAGACGAGGTGAGCGCTACCACCAGTCTTGTCTCATGCCAACTATAAAGCATCCTGAAACCATTCATGTGTGGGGTTGCTTCTCAGCCAAGGGAAACAAGACAAACACACATAAAAACCAGAGGGCAGCAGATCATGTGAAAATATAATATTTGTGTCATTCTCAAAACTTTTGGCCATGACTGTACAAATACTGATGAAAAATACTGACCAAATACAGACTGTGTGAAAGTGGCCTTACCCTGTAATCCTTTATTCTTCGAATTATTCAGATCACTCATATGAATTGACAAAGGAGTGGTCCTCAAAGTACTGCAAATTTCCTGCATCATTTTTGCAATGATTCAGTTAAATAAAAACAGAATGTGTACTTAGGGAAAAAGGTGAATCATCTGTGCACATGTTTGTACTTTCTTACACCTTAAAGGGGTATTCTGGTTATAACTGGTTATACACTCACCGGCCACTTTATTAGGTACACCTGTCCAACTGCTCGTTAACACTTAATTTCTAATCAGCCAATCACATGGCGGCAACTCAGTGCATTTAGGCATGTAGACATGGTCAAGACAATCTCCTGCAGTTCAAACCGAGCATCAGTATGGGGAAGAAAGGTGATTTGAGTGCCTTTGAACGTGGCATGGTTGTTGGTGCCAGAAGGGCTGGTCTGAGTATTTCAGAAACTGCTGATCTACTGGGATTTTCACGCACAACCATCTCTAGGGTTTACAGAGAATGGTCCGAAAAAGAAAAAACATCCAGTGAGCGGCAGTTCTGTGGGCGGAAATGCCTTGTTGATGCCAGAGGTCAGAGGAGAATGGGCAGACTGGTTCGAGCTGATAGAAAGGCAACAGTGACTCAAATTGCCACCCATTACAACCAAGGTAGACTTTGAGGCAGATGGCTACAGCAGCAGAAGACCACACCGGGTGCCACTCCTTTCAGCTAAGAACAGGAAACTGAGGCTACAATTTGCACAAGCTCATCGAAATTGGACAGTAGAAGATTGGAAAAACGTTGCCTGGTCTGATGAGTCTCGATTTCTGCTGCGACATTCGGATGGTAGGGTCAGAATTTGGCGTCAACAACATGAAAGCATGGATCCATCCTGCCTTGTATCAACGGTTCAAGCTGGTGGTGGTGGTGTCATGGTGTGGGGAATATTTTCTTGGCACTCTTTGGGCCCCTTGGTACCAATTGAGCATCGTTGCAACGCCACAGCCTACCTGAGTATTGTTGCTGACCATGTCCATCCCTTTATGACCACAATGTACCCAACATCTGATGGCTACTTTCAGCAGGATAATGCGCCATGTCATAAAGCTGGAATCATCTCAGACTGGTTTCTTGAACATGACAATGAGTTCACTGTACTCAAATGGCCTCCACAGTCACCAGATCTCAATCCAATAGAGCATCTTTGGGATGTGGTGGAACGGGAGATTCGCATCATGGATGTGCAGCCGACAAATCTGCGGCAACTGTGTGATGCCATCATGTCAATATGGACCAAAATCTCTGAGGAATGCTTCCAGCACCTTGTTGAATCTATGCCACGAAGAATTGAGGCAGTTCTGAAGGCAAAAGGGGGTCCAACCCGTTACTAGCATGGTGTACCTAATAAAGTGGCCGGTGAGTGTATATTCCCTATCTACAGCATAGTAGATAACTGTCAGATCGATGTGGGTCAAACCGCTGGGACCCCCACTGTTCATAACAATGGGGGCCCGATATCCCAAAATGAATAAAGCGGTTGGTCGAGCATGTGACCTGCTCCTCCATTCATTCTCTATGGGAGTGCGGGGGACAGCTGAGTATAGGCGCTCAGCTATTTTCATCAGTCCCATGGAGAAGAAATGGAATGGCAGGGTGCATGCTTCACCAGTCTCTTCATTCATTTCAGGGTACAGGGCCACCATTCATATGATTGGTGGGGTTCCCAGTGACTGAACCCCTACCAATCTAATAGTTATGCCCAATCCTGTGAATAGGGGATACCGTATTATAGATAGAATACCCCTTTAACCCCTTCCCGACCATACACGTATGGTGCCGGCTGGGACTTTAAAGATGGTGCCCACTCGTGAGTGCTGTGGACGCCATAGCCACCAGGTGCCTTCTGCTTTAAACAGCAAGCACCCGGAACTAACATCCGCAACAAGTAGTAATGCCGATTGCAGACTTTTAACCCTTCAGATGCCGTGGTCAAATGTGACAACAGCGCATGTACTGGCAAAAACCCAGAAGGGCGTGCTTCAGGGTGCGCTCCAGTTTCACTTTGCAACGATCAGGGGAGCTGGATGCAGTGTGCGTCAGCCTCTATCCTCCTGAGTGACAAGAGGCTGCCACACATTAGTTCCTTCTATGTGTGGGTGATCAGATTCTCATGAACAGTGTAATTGTCATGGCAGTGCTCCACGCCCTCCTGCTGTCTGGGACAGGCACCACATCAGTTACATTTCTGAAGCTGCCCAGCAGCTGGCCCCTGCCAGCTCTGCTCTTGCAGGACCGATCACTCGGTCCTTGTTGGGAGGCCTACATTCAGCCTCTGTCCCTGTCTCATAGGGTGTGTGCACATCTCCTGGATATTTTAGGGGCAGCACACCTTTTCTGCATTTTCACCAGCCAATGACTAGAAATCTGTGGGTAATTAAGGCACCTTTCCCGAAAGAGAGGTGCCTGAGCAATAGATTCCTAGTCTCTAGTGAACCAGGGAAGGTGCGGTATTCTGTCTGACTACCCATGTACCAAACTTCTGCCTCACAACCGACTCTAATTTCACGCTGCCTGCCCTGACTGTAGCCTGTTCCCATATTGCTCCATTACCACCTGCCCAGAAGTTGGACTTTTTTTTGGACCTGTTTGTACGCTGTCTGCCTTGACCTCGGCCTGTTACATGACTTCCAATATTGCCTGATCCCTTGGTGCTTTGCACCAAAGTCTCTGACCTGGTAGTGGCCTGGTGGTTCTCCTGCAGCAAAGACCAGATCCCTGTATAGGGGTTAAAGGGTGAACAACAGGGTACTGTCAGGAAAACGCTTTTAGGGATAGCCCAAAGCCAAACTGGTTAGTCGGTGCAGTGGTTCCACAACCATTGTCTGTAACAGTTATCATGACTAATCTCCATATTTGCCATTCTAACAAAAAGCAAAAGTTCAACAAAGAGGAAAGAAGCTGTAATTTGGATGACAAAACCAAACAAAGGCAATTCACTGATACTGGACAGGGAAGGTGTATAACTAAACACCACACCACTTAGCCACTAAGGGCTCGTTCTCTTCTACATAAGGATCAGTAATCCCAGTTTAAGTGTAAAATATGTCCAAAAAAACCACAGGACGATGAACTGAGTACTTGTAAACTTAAAGTGATTCTCCACCTGTGAACACCATGTCATTTTTGGTCCAAATCGTAGTGCTGATTAATTTTTTAAAATATCATTATAGCTGTCAGTTTTTTGCTACACAACCTAAAATTTCCTGCATAGCCAGTGAACTGACAACATTCTGTCACCACTAGGGGGAGCTTACTGCATACTGGATTTTCACAGAATTTGAATGTATAAATAGTATGTAGTAAGCCCCTATGCTCCATCTAGTGGTTGCAGGATTTAACATTAAACTGCTCAAGA
This sequence comes from Rhinella marina, assembly GCA_900303285.1. Taxonomy (NCBI): domain Eukaryota; kingdom Metazoa; phylum Chordata; class Amphibia; order Anura; family Bufonidae; genus Rhinella; species Rhinella marina. Next base: position 39,059 of record ONZH01016956.1, on the reverse strand, counting down.
CTTGGAGTCTGTAACAAAAATAACTAAATACATAAAAATAAAAATTCAAAACAGGATTTTTAATCTACAAAGATTAAAAAATTGAGTTCAACAGTAAACGGCTACTTTAACCATAGTCAAAACACCCATAGTGGATGTTTTAATGAGAAAATATTCAGCAAACATTAATTCTGCGGTCACTAATCTATGTAAAACCACTTCCTCACCTGCTCAAGCAAGTGACGCAGTGAATGTGAATTGCATTATGCCTTATGTAATACTTTTATGTTTGTTGTAGATAAAGCTTTGTTACAAAATACGAAGTTGACCCTTTGGTCCCCCATAGGGACAATTATAAATAACATTTACTGCCGACAGTGTGACCTCGACAATCATTAAATGCGTTCTCTGGGAATTGAGAAAATGAAAATACCTAAATATTACTTTATTATAAATATATTCCCAAATACCTTTTTTATTAGTTTTAATGGGTCGTTTTGTCCAGGGAGCAATCATCAGGGAAATAAAATGGCCGCCATCCTGCTAGTGCACACAAAACCTGTCCTAATTACACAGGAGGAGACGTTAAAGAGCTGCGCTATCTTCCTCTCTTACATGTCAGGGATTATGATCCTGAATACAGTTTAATATGATCTGAATCTCTGTAGGAATGGAGTCCATGAGGAGACATGAAGTACACAGAGGAGGCAGGGTGTGGATAATGAGCAGCAGCACTTGTATGCAGTCTCCATTACCCTGTCCGTCCTCTCTGTACTTCATGTCTCCTCATGAGCTCCATTCCTACAGAGATTCAGCTGAAGATCTTATCTGTATTCAGGGTCATAATCCCTGACACAAAGAGCAGAGAGGAGGATGAGTCAGCTCTTTACCTCAGTGTTGTGAAGTAACTTGTCCTCCTGTGTGATTAGGACAGGTTTTGTGTGTACTAATAAGATGGAGGCCATTTTATTTCCTCTAATGATTGCTCCCCAGACAAAACAAACCAATATAGCTAATGAAAGTTATTTGGGAATATATTTATACTAAGTTATGTGCTCTGAAAATTTTCTAGGTGAAGTGTTATTACTCCAACTTCTTTATCAGTGGCCACTCAACAAGCTCAAGGAAATTTACTTGATTTAAAACGGATCTGTCATCTCTCCTGACGTGTCGACTTTAGTTAATACTTGTGAAAAAAATTCTGGACCATCTTTTCCTGTGCATTATGATGTTTCTCTGTTATTCCACCTAGAGATGTATGAATAAATTGACAACTGGGTGTTTTCCCTTGTCAAAGGGGTAGGGTGTGTGTAAATTCAGCATTTTTTTCCTAGCATTGTAACCACAGCCTTCCCTATAATACTTCAAAATTTAGAAAATGCCATTAGAACACCACAAATAAAATGCTTGAAATAATTATTTAAGTGTTTTTTTGCATGGGGATTCAAATGCTAAAAAAACTGTGTACAAAGGAAGCCTAATACCAATGGCTAAATGGAGCCAAAACATAATAAATAGCAGACTAATATTAACCAAAGCTGTATATAATTTTTAATCTCAGAAGCTGACATCAATTTTAAAACTCAATGATAAATGATACCATTATAGTTGTCTTACCTGGCCATAAAAGGCCACCCTGAAGTACGTTCCTAAAAGCCTCTTTCCAGACTGCATGACTTCCAGAATTTTTGTATAAGCATTGTGGAGAGTCCTGTAGAGCTGTGTGAGTTTCTAAGTGATTAAAAAAAATAATTAGTCCACCAAAAAGAAGGAGGCTAACAGGTAATACATTCACATACTGACTTTACTGAAAACATCAGGCTGAAAGTGGTCTTCACGGGCATCGTTTTATTGCAGAGAAACAACATGTTCTTTAAGGTTTAAATGCATATCATTAAAAACCTTAATAGAGTTTCCTAAAACTAATATATTGATGACCTATCGAAAGGTCATCAGTATGAGATCGGTAGGGGTCCAAAATCCAGAACCCGCACTATTCAGTTGCATACCTCCCAACTTTGTAAATGAACAAAGAGGGACACATTCTGTGGCGCGCTTCACGCAGCGTAGCAAATTTTTTCAGCACTAGGCGACGCCTCTAACTCCGCCCAAAACATAACTATACACCTAATCCCACCCAGTCCCCTTACTGCCCCACATAGTAATTATTCCCCAGTTATATGCCGCCATTAATATGCCCAGCTGTGCCCCGGTAATATGCCCAGTTATGTGCCCCCCGTAATATGCCCTATTATGTGCCCCCAGTAATATGCCCAGTTATGTGCCCCCATTAATATGCCCAGTTATGTGCCCCCATTAATATGCCCAGTTATGTGCCCGCATTAATATGCCCAGTTATGTGCCCCCAGTAATATGCCCAGTTATGTGCCCCCAGTAATATGCCCAGTTATGTGCCCCCAGTAATACGCCCTATGTGCCCCCAGTAATATGCCCTGTTATGTGCCCCCAATAATATGCCCAGCTGTGCCCCCATTAATATGCCCAGTTATGTGCCCCCATTAATATGCCCAGTTATGTGCCCCCATTAATATGCCCAGTTATGTGCCCCAGTAATATGCCCAGTTATGTGCCCCCAGTAATGTGCCCCCAGTAATATGCCCTGTTATGTGCCCCCAATAATATGCCCAGCTGTGCCCCCATTAATATGCCCAGTTATGTGCCCCCAATAATATGAACAGTTATGTGCCCCCAGTAATATGCCCAATTATGTGTCCCAGTAATATACCGTTATGTGCCCCCAGTAATATGACCAGCTGTGCCCCCAGTTATATGCCCAGTTATGTGCCCCCAGTAATATGACCAGCTATGTCCCCCGTAATATGCCTAGATTGTGTCCCTAGTAATATGCCCAGCTGTGCCCCCAGTAATATGCCCACATTTTGCCCCCCCGTAATATGCCCACATTGTGCCCCCCAGTTAAAACATGTACCCCTAGTAATATGCCACATTGTGCCCCCAGTTAAAACATGTACCCCTAGTAATATGCCACATTGTGCCCCCCAGTAATATGTTGTGCCCCCAGTAATAGGCCCACATTGTGCAACTCACAAAGTTAAAAAAAATACACCACATACTTACCTTGTCTCTAGCAGCAGCAGGACGTTGGCTGCTCTAGTCTGTGGAAGAGGTGGAGCCAAGGCTGACTGCCGGCCGGCCCCATCCCCTAACAGACTAGAGGTATGGAGAACTGGCAGGGGGAAAAGGAGGGATGATAGATGAAGCATCATAATACAGGCAACTGTCTCTGCATCCTATGGACGCAGGGACAGCTGCCAGAAACCAGGACATACCTCCCCTGTACCGGGACAGCAGGACTGCCACTGCAATCTGGGACTGTCCCTCTGGATCCCGGACGGTTGGGAGGTATGTAGTGGATTTGATCTGGAATGTGGATGAACTCACCTGTCGCTAGATAGAGAGGCAGTGCGGTCTTGGTTTTTATATTTATGTAGTTGTTAGTGGCAGCCACAGGTTCTGGAAGTAAACTATACAGAGCCAGGACATCACAGCTCCATGTACTGTGTAGTGGCCACACTTGGTTACTGCAGTTGATGCCCCGTTTCATGTCCAAAAGAGAAGTGTCTGCTTTACCCAAGATTGACCACTACACAATGTATGGAGTTGTGCTATTCCATCCGTGTACAGTTTACTTTCAGAACCTGTGGTGCTGACTAAACACTGGATGGTGGGGATGTCAAGAATTGTACCCCTACCAGTCCAGCATTTTATCCTATGGATAGGTCATTAATATATCAGTCTCGGAAAACCTCTTTAAAGGGATTTTTTAACCATGATCTTTGACTATTATCTGCAGGGATACATTAGTATACTGCACATAAGTTCAGAATACCACAACCCAGACTGCAGTACTGTACTAACATAATGGAGAGGATAACTGCATGATACAGAGGCTTCTCAGCCTGCCTCTGGGCTCCCTGTCTCAGCCATTGCCTCTTTACCACACTAGCCCTGCCAACCTAAATGTGTAACACAGTTTACTTGCCGACTGCTTATCTTTTGCCTGTGCTGATCACCGGCCGCATGTTTCTGTATACTTACTGTCAGCACTGAATGTTGCAGCCCTGCTCCTCTCCTTATCCTCCCAATACTATCCAAAGATTAGATAGGGGTGAGAAGGTACAGAGCTGCAGCAATCAGTTATCTGTACACAAAAAAACATATTACAGTTACATTTCACTGATATATCTGAAGTGTCTTGTCTTTGCATTGTGCTGTTCCTCAGTTATATCTCCTGGAAATGTGTGAATTTAGGCTATTTTCACACACAGTATTTAGTTTTTTGAGTGCAGTTTTTTTTTTTGGAAAATAATAATGGAAGCACTAATACATTTCATTCCTGCTGGGTCCACTCCTATCTTTGGCTGAAAAATTGCCAGATGCATAAAGAAATTTGCAGTTGTGAGGCAGCCAAGGGCATGCAGCTATATCAAAGCTTTGACTTCTAAATCCAGTTCTAATGAAATTTAAACATTTGTCTTTACTTGTTACAATGTATCAACAACAATCATTAGGAGTCCTGTGTACAAATATCACAATGATTAATACAGCATGAAATATTGCATGTAATGCTTTCGTTTCTTCATTTCTCCGTTTTAAATCACTGACTGAATTGAGGGTTCAAAAGGTTTACGTCTAAAATTAAAAAACTATCACTGCCTAAATAGACGTTTAAGAAACAAAAAAGACTTTATTAAATTGTTAATATAAAAATAACCATGTGAGAAGACTGAAATCCCAATAATGGGAAGCAAAAAGGCAGGAATAAACTGGGTGTGGTAATTTAGCAAGATGATAGTCTGGGTGTTAAAATGCAAATAAACCAACAACCACAGACAATCGCTAAACATCCACAAAACCTTATCCCAGTCATGGACTACAACCATAAGTAGTACCACGTGCGACCCTGATAATAAAGCACCTGGAGTCTGACTTAGGAGCAAAGGTGAGATACCAAACTGTCCCCAAAAAAGTGCAAATAGCAGATGGTCACGCTGGGGGTGCAGTGGGGTATTAGAGAAAGTACCATCACATAAAGCGAGTAGCCGCCAGAATGGTACACCCCAGTGTGCCCCGTAGTACGTTTGCCTAGCTCAGAGAGTACTAATCTGTGACCAGCATGAGATAACTGTGCTACCCTAAATGCTCAACGCGTTTCACATATTCGGCTCATCAGGAGCGGGTATAAGGGCAGTCTAGCACACAGACAGAAACAATAATATAGGGCCGACCACTTCTGGTGGTGAAGCGGTGGCATCGGCACTGGTATGGCCATAATACGGCCACCAGATCTCGAGCTTTAAAGAGGACCTTTCACCACTCCTGACATGCCTGTTTTAATCGCTTCATGCATTCCCCATGTAATAACAATTCTGGATCATCTATTCTTATGTCTGTATGTTGTGCCATTCCTTTATTATTTGCACTAGAAGTTATGAATGAATTGCTATTTGTCTTCAGTAAAGGAACAGAGGGTAGGTAACAAGTTGGGGGTGTGTACCTGCACAGTCTGAACATGGCAGCACTGATTGGATAGAATGAGACTGTGCAAGAACACCCCCCCAACTTGTTACCTCCCCTCTGTTCCTTTACTGAAGACAAATAGCAATTCATTCATAACTTCTAGTGCAAATAATAAAGGAACGGAACAACATGGAGCCATAAGAATAGATGCTCCAGAATTGTTAGTATGTGGGGAATGCATGGAGCTATTAAAACAGGCATGTCAGGAGCGGTGAAAGGTCCTCTTTAAATATCCTAGACTCCTCCTATGTGGGCAAGGACCATACCGCAAGAGGGCCAATTGGGAGCGGGGGCGTGACACGCTTCAGTAACCCCGCCCCACTCACCAGCCCGCTCCACACGTCGGGGGACCGAAAGAAATAGATACCAAGTAATGGGAAATACGGCGGTAAGTATGCAGCACTGGATGTGAAAGGGACATGAGACACATATATTGCTGATAAATGTAGGGGTGCGGACAGTGCCGCAAAAACCCCAAACAGAATAAAAACGTGAATCCCTAATGCAACAAGATGTTAAAAGCAACAGTGGGCAAGATGACAATACGCCCCAATGTTTATATATATATATAGCTGGCCAAATGGCACAAACCAAGAGAGGATACTATAATGATGGCAGTGCCTAGAATACACCAGGATGATAAAAGGAGCCGCAAACAACAGAGCGGCCTCCACAGACCGGGACAAAGCATTTGCCATAAGTTATATGGCGACAGATGCACCCCAATAATAATAGTAATAAATCAACCCTACCCTGGGTATCTAAAAGGGCCCATAATCCATAAAGGTGGTCAAAAGAAAAGGACGTATCCCATAGTCACTTAATATAAGATCCAAAACCGAGAGGTCCAAAACATGAGACATCCCCCAAGAAGCACAAGGCTCCTATAGGAAACACGCAAAAGAGATATGGTCATTTAGACCATCTGGGCACACGGTTTGGAGTCTAAATATCCATTGGGTCTCCTTCTGGAGCAACTTCTGAAGTCACCTCCCCTGGGTGATTTTTTGACCACTTTGACGCCCTGAAATCTGATGGCGTCCACATTCTTCGAGTGGTACTGATGTACGTGTCGGGCAATGGGAGTATCGGAGCCCTTGCGAATGTCATTACGATGTTCGCCTATGCGGCGTCTGAACTCCCTCACAGTTTTCCCTACGTACTGTTTGCTACAAATGCAAGTAGCCAGGTATACCAGGCCAGTAGATTTGCAATTAACATAGGATTTAAATGTGTACCTCTCCTGTGTGGTGGTGCTAATGAAGGTGTTACCCCTCAAGATAGATGTACATGCAATGCACCCACTACATGGGAAGGTACTCGTAAGGTCGCGGTTAAGCCAAGATGAAGAAGCAACTGTGGGTGACTGGAAAAAGCTGTGCACCAGCCTATCCTTCAAATTACGCCCACGGCGATAGGTAATGGCAGCACAATCCCCGACCAAATGCCCAACGTCGGGGTCCGACTGGAGAATACCCCAGTATTGAGAGAGGAGATTCCTAACTTCCATGTGTATGTCATCATAGGTAGCAACAATGCGTACACTTTCATCCGTTTGTGTGCGAATTTTCGGATCCAACAAGCCTTCACGGTTGGAAACCAGGGAATGATGGTATGCTGCTGACAACACATGCCGAGGATATCCTCTATCCTGAAATCGTTGCTGGAGATCACGGGCCGCACCTCTGAAGTCAGATAGCTTGGAACAATTTCTCCTTAGCCTTAAAGGGGTTGTCCGAGTTATTTTTTTGTTCTTTATATGTTACTAACTTGTCAGGTATAACAACTTTCCCATATACATTGTGTTTCTAAAGCTGCTGGTTTCTCAGAGTTGACTGAGGGTCACATGACCTGTGATGTCACCTTATCTCCCTGGTCTGTGATGTTTCGTTTACAAGCCTCAGAGTTCAGATAACAGTCTGTACACGAGACGTCACTGGCCACGCCCCCTTCCTTTGCCGGGCTCCTGCTATCTGCTCTCCCTGGTTTCCTTCAGATAAAACATTAACCCCTTCAGCCAAAACACACTGAGGGCTCAAGGCTTTACAACAAACAGTAGCTGCAGCAGTGAGAGGAGACAAATGCTGGGCACAAGAGCTGTAGAGGAATTGTATTGTACAAGAACAGGTAGGGAGAATTTCCTGTATGTATTAGCAGTGTCATTGTACAGCTGGGACTTGTAGTCCTACACATACAACATGCTGCTGAGTATTCCAGCAGGCAGACATGTCACTCAGCACTTGTATTCATTCCCTTTGCAGAGAGGGGGGCAGAAGGGGGAGGGGCTGAGATTGTTGTTATTGCATGTAAACAAAGACCAGAAGAGAACCAGGGAAATTAGGAAATATGGATTTTTTTTTGCCTAAAACTTGCTTAACTTAGTTATATATTGCTGCCCATCAGATTTACAGTGCTATATATTTTTTTTCATAACTCGGACAACCCCTTTAAGTACTGCCCTTTGGGGATGCCACATTTAAGGGCATGAGGATGGCAATTATCCCATTTGAGCAGACTATTTGTGGCTGTTTCTTTGCAGAAGAGGCGTGTGCACAAGGTTCCATTGTCATCTTTGAAGATAGTAAGATCAAGAAAATTGATCGATGTAGCATGGATCTCCGAGGTGAAAAATAGCCCGAAGTCATTGATATTCAAATAGGCTATGAAGGGGTTAAATTGCTGCTTAGTGCCAGACCACAGGATGAGGATATCATCAATGAACCGTGCCCACAGGTGGATGTAGTCCATCCACCCATGGGCATCCTCAGAGAAGACCACATTGCGTTCCCACCAGCCCAGGTAGAGATTGGCATAGGTGGGCGCACAGGGAAGTGGAGAAGTTCAATAATAAACATGTTGTGTGCTCCCATATAGACTCCCCGTTGTTGTAGAGAAAACTCAACAGCTCCACACCTCCGATCATGGGGTATAGAGCTGTAGAGTGCCTCAACATCAAGGCTGGCAAGCAACACATGTTGATCCACATGCAGACCATCTAGTTTTTGAATCTAATTTTTGAATCACGTCCATTGAGTCCCTCGTGTAAGAGGGAAGCGCCAGGACAAATGGCCGCAAGATGGTGTCAACGTAATTGCTGACGTTGTGAGTCAGGCTGCCAGAACCAGATACAATGGGCCTACCTTTAAGGGGTGAAAGGCCCTTGTGTAACTTTGGGAGGCAATAGAAACAGGGGGTCTGCGGGTGCGAAGGTATGATAATTCTGTTTTGCTGATCAGCTTCCTGTTTAGCGTGGTATTGAGAATCCGAGACAACTTACAGTCATGGCCAAAAGTTTTGAGAATGACACAAATATTATATTTTCACATGATCTGCTGCCCTCTGGTTTTTATGTGTGTTTGTCAGATGTTTTTATCACATACAGAAATATAATTGCAATCATATTATGAGTAACAAAAGCTTATATTGACAGTTAGAATGAGTTAATGCAGCAAGTCAATATTTGCAGTGTTGACCCTTTTTCTTTAGGACCTCTGCAATTCTCCCTGGCATGCTCTCAATCAACTTCTGGACCAAATCCTGACTGATAGCAGTCCATTCTTGCACACTAAATGCTTGCATTTTGTCAGAATTTGTAGGTTTTTGTTTGTCCACCCGTCTCTTGATGATTGACCACAAGTTCTCAATGGGATTAAGATCTGGGGAGTTTCCAGGCCATGGACCCAAAATCTCTATGTTTTGTTCCCTGAGCCATTTAGTTATCACCTTTGCTTTATGGCAAGGTGCTCCATCATGCTGGAAAAGGCATTGTTGATCGCCAAACTGCTCTTGGACGGTTGGGAGAAGTTGCTCTCGGAGGACAATCTGGTACCATTCTTTATTCATGGCTGTGTTTTTAGGCAAGACTGTGAGAGAGCCGATTCCCTTGGCTGAGAAGCAACCCCACACATGAATGGTTTCAGGATGCTTTACAGTTGGCATGAGACAAGACTGGTGGTAGCGCTCACCTCGTCTTCTCCGAATAAGCTGTTTTCCAGATGTCCCAAACAATCGAAAAGGGGATTCATCAGAGAAAATGACTTTACCCCAGTCCTCAGCAGTCCACTCCCTGTACCTTTTGCAGAATATCAGTCTGTCCCTGATGTTTTTTCTGGAGAGAAGTGGCTTCTTTGCTGCCCTCCTTGAGACCAGGCCTTGCTCCAAGAGTCTCCGCCTCACAGTGCGTGCAGATGCACTCACACCTGCCTGCTGCCATTCCTGAGCAAGCTCTGCACTGCTGGTAGCCCGATCCCGCAGCTGAAACACTTTTAAGAGACGGTCCTGGCGCTTGCTGGTCTTTCTTGGGCGCCCTGGAGCCTTTTTGGCAACAATGAAACCTCTTTCCTTGAAGTTCTTGATCATGCGATAGATTGTTGACTGAGGTGCAATCTTTCTAGCTGCGATACTCTTCCCTGTTAGGCCATTTTTGTGCAGTGCAATGATGACTGCACGTGTTTCTTTAGAGATAACCATGGTTAACAGAAGAGAAACAATGATGCCAAGCACCAGCCTCCTTTTAAAGTGTCCAGTGGTGTCATCCTTACTTAATCATGACAGATTGATCTCCAGCCCTGTCCTCATCAACACCCACACCTGTGTTAATGGAGCAATCACTGAAACGATGTTAGCTGGTCCTTTTAAGGCAGGGCTGCAATGATGTTGAAATGTGTTTTGGGGGATAAAGTTCATTTTCTAGGCAAATATTGACTTTGCAAGTAATTGCTGTTAAGCTGATCACTCTTTATAATATTCTGGAGTATATGCAAATTGCCATTATAAAAACTGAAGCAGTAGACTTTGTAAAAATTAATATTTGTATCATTCTCAAAACTTTTGGCCATGACTGTAGTGTGGAAAATGCCCGTTGGATTGTGATCCAAAACCCTGTAGCATTTGGGGTCGTTGAGGATGTGTTTACACCGCGCTAAACAGGAAGCTGATCAGCAAAACAGAATTATCATACCTTCTTCCTTCGCACCCGCAGACCCCGTTTCTATTGCCTCCCAAAGGTACACAAGGGCTTCTCACCCCTTAAAGGTAGGCCCATTGTATCTGGTTCTGGCAGCCTGACTCACAACGTTAGCAATTACGTTGACATCATCTTGCAGCCATTTGTCCTGGCGCTTGTCCACCTGTGGGCACGGTTCATTGGTGATATCCTCAGCCTGTGGTCTGGCACTAAAGAGCAATTTAACTCCTTCATAGCCTATTTGAATATCAATGACCTCCGGCTATTTTTCACCTTGGAGATCCATGCTACAAAGATGACATCTTCAAAGATGACAATGGAACCTTGTGCACACGCCTCTTCCGCAAAGAAACAGCCACAAATAGTCTGCTCAAATGGGATAATTGCCATCCTCATGCCCTTAAATGTGGCATTCCCAAAGGGCAGTACTTAAGGCTAAGGAGAAATTGTTCCAAGCTATCTGACTTCAGAGGTGCGGCCCGTGATCTCCAGCAACGATTTCAGGATAGAGGATATCCTTGGCATGTGTTGTCAGCAGCATACCATCATTCCCTGGCTTCCAACCGTGAAGGCTTGTTGGATCCGAAAATTCGCACACAAACGGATGAAAGTATACGCATTGTTGCTACCTATGATGACATACACATGGAAGTTGGGAATCTCCTCTCTCAATACTGGGGTATTCTCCAGTCGGACCCCGACGATGGCCATTTAGTCGGGGATTGTGCTGCCATTACCTATCGCCGTGGGCGTAATTTGAAGGATAGGCTGGTGCACAGCTTTTTCCAGTCACCCACAGTTGCTTCTTCCTCTTGGCTTAACCGCGACCTTACGAGTACCTTCCCATGTAGTGGGTGCATTGCATGTACTTCTATCTTGAGGGGTAACACCTTCATTAGCACCACCACACAGGAGAGGTACACATTTAAATCCTATGTTAATTGCAAATCTACTGGCCTGGTATACCTGGCTACTTGCATTTGTGGGAAACAGTACGTAGGGAAAACCGCGAGGGAGTTCAGACGCCGCATAGGCGAACATCGTAATGACATTCGCAAGGGCTCCGATACTCCCATTGCCCGACACGTACATCAGTACCACTCGAAGAATGTGGACGCCATCAGATTTCAGGGTCAAAAGTGGTCAAAAAAATCACCCAAGGGAGGTGACTTCGATAGGAAGTTGCTCCAGAAGGAGACCCAATGGATATTTAGACTCCAAACCGTGTGCCCAGATGGTCTAAATGACCATATCTCTTTTGCGTGTTTCCTATAGGAGCCTTGTGCTTCTTGGGGGATGTCTCATGTTTTGGACCTCTCGGTTTTGGATCTTATATTAAGTGACTATGGGATACGTCCTTTTCTTTTGACCACCTTTATGGATTATGGGCCCTTTTAGATACCCAGGATAGGGTTGATTTATTACGATTATTATTGGGGTGCATCTGTCGCCATATAACTTATGGCAAATGCTTTGTCCCGGTCTGTGGAGGCCGCTCTGTTGTTTGCGGCTCCTTTTATCATCCTGGTGTATTCTAGACACTGCCATCATTATAGTAGCCTCTCTTGGTTTGTGCCATTTGGCCAGCTATATATACAGTATATCAACATTGGGGCGTATTGTCATCTTGCCCACTGTTGCTTTTAACATCTTGTTGCATTAGGGATTCATTAGGGGTTTTTGCGGCACTGTCCGCACCCCTACATTTATCAGCAATATATGTGTCTCATGTCTCTTTCACATCCAGCGCTGCATACTTACCGCCGTATTTCCGATTACTTGGTATCTATTTCTTTCGGTCCCCCGACGTGTGGAGCGGGCTGGTTACTGGAGCGTGTGACGGCCACCCCTCCCCCGCTCCCGATTGGCCCTCTTGCGATGTGGTCCTTGCCCACATAGGAGGAGTCTAGGATATTTAAATCTCGAGATCTGGCGGTCTTATTACGACCATACCATACCAGTGCTGCCGCTTCACCACCAGAAGCGGTTGGCCCTCTATTTGTGTTTGTCTGTCTGTGTGCTAGACTGCCCTTATACCCGCTCCTGATGAGCCGAATAGGTGAAACACGTTGAGCATTTAGGGTAGCACAGTTATCTCATGCTGGTCACAGATTAGTACTCTCTGAGCTAGGCAAACGTGCTACGGGGCACACTGGGGTGTACCATTCTGGCGGCTACTCGCTTTATGTGATGGTACTTTCTCTAATACCCCACTGCACCCCCAGCACGACCATCTGCTATTTGCACTTTTTTGGGGACAGTTTGGTATCTCACCTTTGCTCTTAGACTACAGGTGCTTTAATATCAGGGTCGCACGTGGTATTACTTATGGTTGTAGTCCATCACTGGGATAAGGTTTTGTGGATGTTTAGCGATTGTCTGTGGTTGTTGGTTTATTTGCATTTTAACACCCAGACTATCATCTTGCCAAATTACCACACCCAGTTTATTCCTGCGTTTTTGCATCCCATTATTGGGATTTCAGTCTTCTCACCTGGTTATTTTTATATTAACAATTTAATAAAGTCTTTTTTGTTTCTTAAACGTCTATTTAGGCAGTGATAGTTTCTCCGTTTTAGTCACATTCCAGATTTAATCCATCAGCCTTATTATGTTTGGGTTTACCTCTCTAAATGCTCTACGTCTAAGAAATGCTGCTACACAGTTTTCTCATGTGTTTACAGTAACCAAGAAAACTTTGTGCTACTACAGCTGAATCACATCAGTGACGACATTATAGGAGGTTTCCCACCATTAACATTCATAGACGGGGATTCACTCATTGGGAGAACAGTGACCTTTTTCGCTAGGTGGGGTGGCCAACATCTGCCACTTCCAGACAGAGTTTGAAGGTAGAGTTGGCTGTGCATGGCTTTTCCTTCAAGCCTATGGAATTTATAGAAGCAAATTTTTATTATTATTATTTATTATTAAAGCTTCAGTCATTCCATAGCGCTGTACATATGATAAGGGGTATACACATAAAACAGACAAATAAACTAAGGTTGTGCTTGCAACATAAATAACTTATCACAAACCTCAAATTCTCGCCTCTTTTCATAAATTGGAATAAGGAGCTTTGAGACTTCGGATATGGTTTCATATCTCTCTGCTTTCCACAAGCCGTCCACACATTGCTCCAGCAGCTCCACCAACACCTCCTGGTGGGATAAAAACAGTGAAATATCTTAGACTATACATCGTTTCTTATTACAACAATGCTACAAGTTATTTCTTTTTACTTTCTTTATATACAGTGCCTTGAAAAAGTATTCATACCCCTTGAACTTTTCAACATTTTTGCATGTTACACCCAAAAACGTAAATGTATTTTATTAGGATTTTTTGTGATAGACAACACAAAGTAGAAAGTATGTGTGAAGTGAAAAGAAAATGATTTTCATAGTTTTTAATAAACAAAAATAAGAAAAGTGTGACATGCATTTGTATTTATCCCCCTATAGTCTGATAACCCAAAATAAAAGTGTGACCAATTGCTGTGAGAAGTCACCTAATTAGTAAATAGAGTCCAACTGTGTATAATTTATTCTCGGTATAACTACAGATGTCCTGTAAAGGCCTCAGAGGTTTGTTAGTGAACATTAGTGATCAAACAGCATCATGAAAAACAAGGAACACACCAGACAGGTCAGGGATAAAGTTGTGGAGAAGTGTAGAGCAGGGTTAGGTTATTTAAAAAAATCCCAAGTTCTGAACATCTCACAGAGCACTGTTCAATCCATCATCCGAAAATGGAAGGAGTATGACAACTTCAAACCTACCAAGACATGATCGTCCACCTATACTGACAGCCCAGGCTAGGAGAGCACATTAGAGAAGCAGCCAAGAGACCCATGGTCACTCTGGAGGAGCTGCAGAGATCCACAGCTCAGGTGGGGGAATCTGTCCACAGGGCAACTTTTAGTCGTGCACACCACAAATTTGGCCTTTATGGAAGAGTAGCAAGAAGAAAGCCATCTTTGAAAAAAAGTCCCATTTGCAGTTTACCACAAGCCGTGTAGGGGACACAGAAAACATGTGGAAGAAGGTGCTCTGGTCAGATGTGACCAAAGTTATACTTTTTGGCCTAAATGCAAAACACTATGGGGGGAATTTATCATTGGGTGAAGTTAGTTTTGTGGCGTGAAAAAGTCGCAAATTTTTGCGCAATCGCATTATTTGCGCAAAATTTTGCGACTTTTTTGTGTATACGCCATGCACTCCACTTTGTTCAACGTGGCGTGCGTATGGGCGTTTTGTCTTATGTAAATTAAGGCTAGGACAGATTTACCATTGCGACTTTCCATAAAAAGTCGCAAATTTTTGCGCAACTTTACACTTAGGAGTATGCTTAGGTTTTCTGGCGTGATAATTCTTTCATTGACATCCACCCCTTTTTTTTGGGTGGAATATTGAAAATTTGTTGGGGTTTTTTTGGTTTCAAGTAGTTTCTAATTTGTAAATAAAGTTACTTTGTTTTTTTATTTTATTATTAAGGGTTTTTATTTTTTAGTTACATTATTTTTTTAAAATAGGGATTATTGTTTGCAAATTACCTTTTCTACTAATAATTTCTTCTCCTCATCAGTAAAATTCTTCTTTTTCCGTTTTCTGTCATCAGATTTCTGTGGAAAAGTATTCTCAGGAGATTCCACATTTTCCAAATCTTCCAAATCAGGTACTGATTTGGAATTATCAGCCAAATTGCTTTGGCTACAAGAAGGAAGGCTTTCCTGCGGAGTTTCACAATTTTATTCTCTGGATGGCTGATTTACAAAATTTTGCTGAATAAATTTAGCAAAAAGATCATTCAGTAATGAGGGGTCCAGGTTAGCCATGTTCGCCAAGGTGGATGTGAACTGTGGATTTGCGACTTTTCAGTCAGGCTCATAAAACGTGCGACATTTACACGGTAAATTTAGATAAACGTGCGACTTTTCAAAAATAGCGTGTGACTTTTTAAAAACTGACTAGACGCAAGCAAAAGTGACCTTTAGAAACCTCATTTATCAAAGAAGCCATGGACCAATGATAAATCACATTTGGACCAAAATGACTTTGGCCAGATCCAGAAGTGGAGTAAGTAGAGAGGCCAATGACAAATTCCCCCCTATGTGTTGCGGAAAACAGTGCACATCACTCTGAACACACCATAACCTAAAGAAGAGGTTACATTTGATAAAAATAAAATCGGGAAGACAAAATTATGAGCAACTATGTAACAAAATGGAAAAATGAGAAGGAAAAAGATAGTAAATAGACCTTCTAATACAGTGGCTGGCCACAAGCTGCCCGAGGGTGTTCCTCTTATGGTCTCCATCTGCACACAGCGTGTGTCAAAGACTAATGTATGGGCACATAATCCCATTACTGGATGTTCCTATTAACTACAGACTATAATGGCGAGTGACTGTGTCTATGTGGATACCTCTCTGCTCAAATGGATGTGTGTAATGTACAGGCCTCGGTTGGAGTACAAATGATCCTAATTCTTGGAGAAATAAAGAATGACTATACAGATACAAATACTTTAGCTAATTATAGTCATAAGAAGCATACAGACACAAGCTAAAAATGTAAAACACAATAATCATAATTTAACTTTAGTTCTACAACCCATACACAGCATCAAATGCTGCGAAATGTGGTTGAGTTGTAGAGTCATGAGAATACTATACAGCTATGGACCTAGCTGAAATCAGCTGAAGCTCATATATACAGACTCTGGTTGCTGGATAAATGCTTTAGAAGGTCTGTCTCATCACAGACATCCCCTTACAGATTGAAGTTACCACAGCCAGTAGAACATCTGCCCTGCAGCAACCATGCTCAGCTGCTAAATATCTCTCCATGTTATGCAGAGCTTGGGACCCATGATGTCCTTAAAGGGAATCTGTCACCAGTTTTTTGCTGCCCTAAATGTTATGTCCTAACAGCTCCAGTGCATGTTAATGAGTCCTGATATTCAAGAGCTCCAGGCCTGCCACTGACTGACAGTTCTTTTTCTACTGCAATCGGATTGGTCGGGAGAGGTGGGAGCTCATGAATATCAGGACTCATAGGTAAGTGCATAGGTAATTGAGTATTGTGTTTCCCCAGTGCTGGAGCTGTTTAGTACAAGAGTTCAGCAAAACAACCTTTTGTCAGTGAAAGAAAGGGGATCTGCCATTTGTTAATGCTGCCCTTAAAGGTGTTGACTCACTTCAGCAAATGGCATGCATATTTTCACCCAGGCAGCCCCACTAAGATTAGCATTGGACTATTTCATGCTCCGATGCTCTTCTTATAGCATCGTATCGTTTACAGCGCAGGCGAGTCCACACTGAATGTTTGTCTGACAATTTATTACACAATCACACTAACAAATTTTTACATTATACTCTGTGCATCTAAAGGGTTGCTATTTGAACATTAAAGGGGATGTCCCATGAAAAATATTCTACAGTTTTCAAACCAGCATCTGGATCTGAATACTTTTGTAATTAAACATTTAGCATAGCCACTGAGTTATTTAATAATATGTATCTGTATAGCGCCACCTGCTGTTTGTTTGTTTTTTTTCTTATTTCTTTGTCCTGCTCACTTCTATATTTTACTGTTCCTCCAAGTCTTTCCGTGCACCTATGTTAGTCCCAAGGAGCAGTGTTAAACTAGATTCTTTTTCTTAGCCTATTACAGATGTAGCCGAGCTAAAATTGACTCTGATAACACATGGTACAGTGTTATCTTGGTTACCTTGTGACTAGAGATGAGCGAAGTTTTGGAAAATTCGATTTGGTTGCTTCGCCGAGTTTTACAAAAAAATTTGCTTCATGACAAATTACTTAGTCACAAAGCGCATTTTTAGTAAGTAGTGAATGCAATGGAGCTGCATCGGAGAATAAAAACAGTGTAAGGCTACTTTCACACTAGCGTTAATATGACGAATCTCAATACCGGAAAAAAACGCTTCTGTTTTGTCCCCATTCATTGTCAATGAATTTGCTTTAAGGCAAATCAAATTTATCCTGAAATTCGGATCAAATTCCACTTCTGTTGGATTTGATTCGATCATCTCTACTCATGACAAAAGCCATTGAAATCCATTGAATAGTTATCTTTTGCTTGCCGTTCTTTACTTAACGCGTTAACCATCAGGTTTAGCTCGGTTGCATCTGTATATATTTACCCTATTTTAGCTCCTAATTATGCATTCTTTTTGTTACATGATTTGGTTGCCACTTTTCTGATTTTGTCTTTTTTATGTTTTGCATTTATAGTGTTTGAAAAAGTTCCTTTCCATGACCAAAATGTCATACAGTAATACTTTTCCTGTGTTTGTATACAACAAACATTTCAAGCATCAACATCCTTTTGGTGTGCTGAAGTTTCTCATGCTGATAATTTGGGTTGGGAGCCCCACCACAAGCACCCATTTCATCACGAGGTGCCACCTAAATCTACTGTATCAGTTTCAAGTTAGTCTCATATTTCTCACTGCCAAGCATCTTCCTGTTGTATTTTCTGTTTCGCTCTAACTTCCTTTTCTTTCTGTTCTAGCCTAGCCCTTTCACTTGCCACTACTTCCTCGTAAGCCCTAGTGGGCTTTTTCGTTCTCATTTTGAAACAGACCCCAGTACGATGGTGGAAGCTGTCTGCAGACATGGCCAACAGTGTAAGGACGTCATGTAATGTATGAGAAAAACTATTGAAGTGGTTTTCTGGGCGTTCAAACAGCTGATCATTGAGAGTTCTGGGAGTCGGCCCCCCACCAATCTGATAATGAGGACCTATCTTGAGGACAGTTCATCAAGATTCTACTTCTGGAAACCCTTTGAACACTAGGAAAATGAGTTATAGCTAAAATATAGATAAAATATTAGATATCACTGCAGTCAAGTGATACATTTTGGGTAATTTCCATAGTGCTTTTAAGCAAAATATTTCTTAAAGAGGTAAAGCAAGATAAAGATACAGACCTTTCCATCACAGTATTTCTCAATATGACTCATGGTGATTTCAGACGGGGAGAATACAAAAGGATGATCAGAGCAGTTAACAGATAAAATTACAGATATAATGGCATTTAAATATTTTAAGAAACTTGAACTTCCCCCATGTTTGAAAATTAGATTCTACAGAAAATGGCCTTTGAACGTGCAGCCTCTTCATGGTTTCTCAAGTGACTGGTTTACTACTCAAAACTGATAAGAGGATGATTTATACTGAGAATTCACAAGCATCAGATTTACTCCAAACATTTCTGTGACCGATAACCAGTCCTATTCATCTGAATTGGGCTGTTTTGGCAGGAAGCACATGGATTTCTCTAAGGCTACTTTCACACTAACATTTTCTTTTTCCGGTATTGAGTTGCGTCAACACCGGAAAAATTGTCAATGGGGACAAAACTGAACTGAAGACAAAGGAATGCTCCTGAAAGCATTCCGTTCCGTCTTCAGACCGGAGAACAAACCGCAACATGCTGCGGTTTGCTCTCCGTCCTGGGCATCCGCACCAAGACGGATCCATCATGACCCCCAATGCAAGTCAATGGGGACGGATCCGTTCAATATAACACACTCAGTAAACGGATCCGTCCTCCATTGACTTTCAATGGAGATCATGACGGATCCGTTCCAGCGATGTTTAAAGATAATACAGATGTAGCGTGTGAATTTGTATGCTAATGCGTACACATTTATATGCTAGTGCTATGCATTGTACGCTTATGCATACGAATAGTGTACTTTTACTGCGAGTGAAAGGAGTGAAAGAGGAGAAGCGCTGCTACATCTGTACAACCGGATCCGTTCATTACGGATCCACAAGGTTGTATTATCACTATGGATCCGGCGGGCCCCTTCACCCGCCGGATCCGTAGTAAACTCAAATGTGAAAGTAGCCTAAGCCCTATTCTGATGAATGGGTTCAAGAACAATTCTGCTTCCAAAGACTTCTACAAGCAAAACAATCTCTCCGTTCCTGTTATATAAAATTGTAGCACAATGTATATTACAACCTATTATGCCTGATGTTTGGACTCTTTGCAATATACTTTTATATATGTAAATATATACGTGTTTATTTAACTTCTTATCAGAAAAAAGGTTTCCCTTTAACATATGTATTTAAAGGGAACCTGTCATCTCCGAAACACCCCCTGAACTAGAGTAAGCGTTGTATAGTGTAAATGATGCTGAATCCGAATATGTAAGTTTTATCTTCATACTCACTTCTATTCTGACGCTGTGCTCCCACAAACCAGCAGTAAAATGCACTCACTGGACTCTTCTTTGAGTCCTCTCCATTATGTGAGTGAGCACCGGAGTCCAGTGAGTGCATTTTACTGCAGGTTTGTGGGAGCACAGCGTCGGAATGGAAGTGAGTATGAAGATAAAACTTACATATTCGTATTCAGCATCACTTACACTATACACTGCTTACTCTAGTTCAGGGGGTGTTTCGGAGTAGACAGGTTCCCTTTAAAGAAGATCTGTAGGAGCATCATGGCATA
This sequence comes from Rhinella marina, assembly GCA_900303285.1. NCBI lineage: Eukaryota > Metazoa > Chordata > Amphibia > Anura > Bufonidae > Rhinella > Rhinella marina. The sequence goes on along the minus strand of ONZH01016956.1, from coordinate 19,056 downwards.
GGGACAGGTGTGCTCTTCCATTACCTAAAAGGGCCCAAAAATATAAGCTAACACAAAGACACATATAGGGAAATTTATTAAACTTCTACACCAGTTTTCTGGTGCAGAAAAGTCCCAAACATCCCATTATACACCAAAAGTTGTGACACCGTTGATACATTTACCAATATGTGTGACATACATTGCAGCAGAAATCTATACCAGCACCTTGCTAGTGAAGACATTTTTTGGCACATGGACCTCCGAAAGATGTACAATAACTAATAGGTCTGTGCCTCTTAATAAGTTTGGCATAACATAGTGTATTGCTTTATTAAGACCAGCCTAAAAATGCCTTAAAGGGTTTTTTTCCACCAAAAATATTCTGCAGTTTTCAAAACAGCACCTGGATCTGAATACTTTTGCAATTGCATGTAATTAAGAATTTAGCATAGCCACTGAGTTATTCAATAAAATGTATCTGTATAGCGCTTTGTTCTTTTTCTTATTTCGCTGCCTCTTGAGCTGTGGAAGGGTGAAAGCTGCAGGAGAATGGACATGCCCCCTGTCCTAAAAGGCTTATGCAAATAAGCCTTTAATATGCTGTTACACCTAGAGGCTCTACTCTCTCTGCAACTGCCACACCCTTTGCACTTTGACAGGTCCAGGCGTGATGACATTTTCACTGTCTGGCCCTGTCAATCACAGTGTAGAGGGTGTGGCAGTTGCAGAGCCTCTAATGCAACGGCAACACCCCATTTAGTCCTAGAGACTTATTTGCATATATTAAAACTTCATTTTTCTCAGCAATACGGGCACATATAAACATGAGACCAACACAGGTTTCTTTAGCTGCTGAAAGAAGCCCTTTAAAGGGGTTCTCCGGGAATTAACGAAATGAAAATATCAAAATATTACTTTACTATAAATATATCCCCGACTACTTTTCATTAGTTATAATGGCTCGTTTTGTCTGGGGAGCAATTATTAGGAGAAACAAAATGGCCGCCGTCCTATTAGTACATACAAAACCTGTCCTAATCACACAGGAGGACAAGTTACTTCACAACTCTGAGGTAAAGAGCTGCCTCATCCTCCTCTCTGCTCTGCTTGTCTGGGATTATGATCCTGAATATAGATGAGAAGATCTTCAGCTGTATCTTTGTAGGAAGGGAGTTCATGAGGAGACATGAAGTATAGAGACGACGGACAGGACAGACTGTGGTAATGTGGGGCTGTGGTAATGGGGACTGCAGACAAGAACTGCTGCTCATCAGCCACATCTGCTCATGGATCATAATCCCTGACAAGCAGAGCAGAGAGGAGGATGAGGCAGCTCTTTACCTCAGTGTTGTGAAGTAACTTGTCCTGCTGTGTAATTAGGACAGATTTTGTGTGTACTAATAGGACGGCGGCCATTTTTTCCCCCCTAAGGATTGCTCCCCAGACAAAAAAAAAAAAACATTATAACTAATGCAAGGTATTTGGGAATATATTTATTATAAAGTAATATTTAAGTATTTTTCATTTTCTTAATTCCCGGAGAACCCCTTTAATGAATATACAAGACTTGGCATCCAGAATACTTTGGTCACTCCTATTAACCTAATAAACAATTTCTTTATGCCTTTCTGGCTAACAGCAGAGCAGACCTCTCCTGCTCTTACATAAGAAAGCATAGTCAGATGACAGATCCGCTTTTAATGAAACTGACCACTGTGTAAATGTTATATGGGTAGATATACAGCTCCAGCACTGACAACAATGGGTCAATATATGTAGAATAAAAACTAAAAGAAATGTGAAAGATCTGCAGACAATGGTTACAGCACGTTAGTGGATCTCTGATATAACCACCTCATACAACAAGACTACAATCGATTGCTTCAGGTTTCCCAGTGACAGCCCCTAATGCATGCTGTTTGATGTGCTGGCATTTCCGCTATAATAGTTATACATTATCTCTGATCACAGATTGACTCAGGGTGATTCCAGTTTGGGAGGATACATAGGCGCAGCAGCATATGTCAGTGTGGTTAAATAAAAATACAACAAGAACGTAAACTTCCCCTGCATTAAAAAAGGCTAAGGTTAAAAAGTGACAAAACCAAAGCTTCCACAGAAACACTGAGTTGGCTGTAACTATGGTGTAATGCGACCTTGTCATCAGACAGATGCATCCCATTAACGGTATTGTTTTTTTGTTTTTGTTTTTTTTGAAAGACGTGTTGGCAGACTTTTTGTCTTACCAATGCTTTTTCCTTAAAGAGGACCTTTCGCCGCTCCTGACATGTCTGGTTTAATAGTTTCATTCATTCCCCATGAAATAACAATTCTGGAGCATCTATTCTTATGACTCTATGTTGTGCCATTACTTCTACTAGAAGTTATTAATGAATTGCTAGCAGTCTGCAGTAAGGGTACAGAAGGGAGGTAACAATTTGGGGGGGTGTACCTGCACAGACTCACTCTATCCAATCAGTACTGCCATTTTCAGACTGTGCAGGTACACACCCCCAACTTGTTACCTCCCCTCTGTACCCTTACTGCAGACTGCTAGCAATTCATTAATAACTTCTAGTAGAAGAAACGGTATAACATACACACATAAGAATAGATGCTCCAGAATTGTTATTACATAGGGAATACATGGATCTATTAAAATAGGCATGTCAGGAGTGGTGAAAGGTCCTCTTTAAGGGTATATCTGCAGAATCAGTACCTGAAGACAGGTCGTTTTTGGTGGCAGATTTGTAATTTGGTGGCCGTTGTGTAGGAGTTTTTAGAAGCTTTTAGATCAGTTTTAAGTGGGGTTTCCGCTTCCACATGGGCTTTTATGGAATCCACAATCCAATCTGCTTTCAACATCACTCTACTGAAAAGAAGAATCAACTATTTGTACAAGGTGTACAAAGGACTTCTGGATTCGGTAGCGGAAAACACCTATTAATATCTGCGCTTTTATTAGTGTATTCTACATTTTCCACTGCCTTATACATGAATGGGCTGTAAATGAGCCAGAGTTTTTACAAAGCTATCAGTAATACATTGCGCTTAGGATTCCAACAGAGAGAAGCACCCTATGCTTTTAAAAAGCACCTAAAACGCACTGAGATCGGGGCTTGACTTGCAGACATGTGCTATATGGCGGAGAGGACGCCAAGAGACTGATGGGGATGAGATTTGTTTACATGTTAAAATAGAGACTATGATTTTAACCCATGTACCCCTGGTAATTATATAAGTTTTGGTGCTTATGTAAAATCCGGGGTAATAAGAAACACTATAGTAATACCAACCATGATGTGTGTTACACAGTATGACTTGTTATATTACTTTATATGACTTTATATTATATTACTATATATGACAGGATGTGACTTATAATATAGTTAAGTTTGTTCCCTTACAGTGATTGACACCTGGTTTGCTGTGTATATGGTCACTATATGTTGCATTGGGTTAAATAAACAGGATCATTCACTGAGTGCTGTGAGCTCTTTTTAAATGGGAACCAGCAAATGTTGACCCTCTTGATTCTAGTCGGGTCAGTCAGGGGTCTGACCGGGTTCCAGTATTTTTGCTGGCAAAAATACCACTGCACACTGCGCTATTCTTGAGATCAAAAACATGTGCATGTTCTAATGAAAAGAAGTTAACATTAGATCTGCAGAAAAATATGGCATAGCTGGCTAAAACTGTCATGCATCATTACCGTTTTATTAGCTGGACTGACTATAGTGCATATAATACATGTATGTATTATTATACAAAAGGTTGCTAAATATATGAGCGCCACTGCCTTCTCCCTGCTCACCAAGCACCGTACATTGTATAGCAGCTGTGCTTGGTATCTCAGGCAGGATCTGCTCCTAGGCCAGGTGACCCATGAGTTTTCAATCGACCTAGGAAAGGCTGAGAGAAGGCTGCAGCGAGCACAGAAGCGCCAGTGGCTTCTCAAACAGCTCATAGGCGGAGATCCTGGGTGTCAGACTCCCACCGATCAGATACTGATGACCTATCTTCTGGATAGGTCATCAGTATCTGAAAGGTGGGAGTCCAGAAGATAGGTCATCAGTAAAAAAAAAAAAAAAATCTTGGAAAACCCCTTTAAGAACTATCTTCAACGTAAGGAAGAACAAGGAATCCTGGAAGTGATGATATGGGCCCCAAAGAGCTCTGATCTGAACATCATCAAGTCTGTCTGGGATTACACGAAGAGAGAGAAGGTTTTGAGCAACCTTAAATCCAGAGGATCTATGGTTAGTTCTCCAAGATGTTTGGCACAAACTCCCTGCTGAGTTCCTTCAAAAACTGTGTTCAAGTCTACCTACTGTGGTAATGTGTACGGGTGTAGGGGTGTGTATCTCACCTGGTTTGTCAGTTGGTGAGATAACTGAAATCCTGAAATGGTGCTGCTTCAGCAAGACATAGCTTGCTGGAGATTTTATTTAAAGTGACATGGGCCGGATTTCTTGGACTTGGAGACTGGTTGGTAGTGGGAGTCTTCCAGTCCACACCCTTCCACTACAGGTGTTGCGGTAAGCTTACAGATTGCAGGTGAGGCCTGCTAGTGTAATCACAGGGGGATAAAACGACCCTCTGTGTATGTGAGTCTTGAGAGAGAGAGGGCCTCAGGGAACAGACCTGGAGAGGGCCCGTGTGGTCCCAGCCAGCAGGGCTGGGGGGCCACAAGCCTGAAAGGTTGGAGCCTGCGGAGGCTCTGTGTGGTCTCAGTCAGGAGGGCTGAGGGGCCACATGGCCTTAAGTTTGGGGGGGCCAGCGACACCGATGATTAGAGGGTCACACAGTCAGAGTTGGGAGGACTGCTGGACCATCTCCCCCCAAAGGTACTGGTGAGGCCACAGCCAAGAGGCTGCTGGACCAGACGGCTGAGGAAGCATTTTTTCTAGGTGAGCTAGGGAACCTGTGTTAGTCAGAGCCCAGACGGGCAGGTGTTTGTTTAGCTTTGTTTGTTTTGTGCTGAAGAACAAAAACAAAGCTGTGTTGGACTTGAAACCCCCGTGTGTTGGAAGAAGTCTGTGATGGCGACCCCCTGAGAGAGAGTGATCCCTTACACTACGTACAAGCATTGATGATGTTTCCAAGGCAAAAAGGTGGTCACACCAAATAGATTTAATTTACGTTTCTCTTTTGCATTGTGTTAATTGATAAAAATAAAGTATAAACACTTCTAATTTTGAAAGCATTCTTACTCTGCAGCATTTCTTTCAAATCTACCTAAAACCTTTGCAGAGTACTGTAAGTTATGTCAGCCTCTGGTGAAAACTACAGTACAGACCCACTTTTCTGGAAAAAAAAATGTGGCAAATGTAGCAATAAAAATATTTGGTAAAATCTTATATTTTCTGACAATACAGTTAGTACATAATGTCTGCAATGTTGAGTCCTCCCATGGTTCATCCTTAGATCACTATAGGGTTCAGTGGTGGTCTAAGCTGTATTCAGTAGAAATGTGGGAGGGTTGGATATTGCAGCCATAATATAGATTCTTATATAGTATGAGGACAAATAACAGGCATATATAACAATAAAATCTTCATAATTAATATGAAACATATTGATACTAGAATTAAGAACAGTTTACATTATTAACTTATGTCTAATATCAAAAATCAATCAATCCTAGAGATGAACAAGAGAGAATCCATGGTCTCCTGCACAGACAAGTGGGGATACACTGTGTGAATGAATACTAAAATCACAAAGTTGCCAAGAAGCACAAAATGAATGTCAATGAATAGCACAGATTCAACAAAACCTATTTTCCACACTCGGTGCCAGGATACAAGATCTGTATCAGGATTTTTTTTGGTCTGTCAACATGAGCGTATTTAAAGGGCTGCTCTGTTTACACTGTGTTATATTTCCTATTCTGGCCTTTAGGGACTTTGAAGGAAAGCACAGATCAAATTTTCTTATAAACTGTGGGGGGTCATTCACTAAGACCGGTCCTATAGCTGGTGGTGGATCTGCCGGAGTTATGGGAGCCAAATTCATGTAAACCAAGCAATGGGAATGTACTGTGAAGAAAGTGCCAGAGCCCCTTTCTATTAAAATAGAGAAACCTAAGACATAGGAGAGGAACACAGCTGACACGGAAGAGGGAGAAGTAGGAGGGAAAGCAGCTACAGAATGCAGAGTAAGAGAGATGATGTCCCACAGAGACCAGCAGGACAGAACTTGTTCAAGGTATTGCATAGTGAAGCAGTTATGTACTCCATTATGTGGACATCTTTAATGTGGGTGTAGAGGCCCACCATGGAGGGAGGCACAGGACATTTCCAAAACAGGGAAATAAGTCAAGTTGAGTCAAGGAAATAAGTCAAGGTGGAGGAGCAGCCTGGTATTTGATCTACTCAATTTTTGGGTCGGCACATTGAGAAGACAATTAGGTCTAAAGAAATTGAGATAGTAAATAAGTCCTGAAACAAAGTTTGCATTATGGATCAATAGAAGGCAATGAGCAGGCAAATCCAGAAGATATGTTGGATGGTAGTGCACTACAGCGCCAACAGGCATCTGAAATACTGTTATTTAATCTATGCAGAAGAGCTGGTATAGAATACCAAGTAAGAGAAGCTTATACTGGTTCTTCTTATACAGAGATCACAAGGAGGATTTAGCCACCATACAGCAATCACAGACCATAGCTATGAAGGGAGCTTTTGACCAAGCCAAGATGTCAGGAATTTAAACAGCTAAGTTACGGTGAATGGCTCTGGAAGGGTTGCCATGCTGACTAGCTAAGTCCAAGCTGGTCGGCCTATCTTTACTCTTTGTCCAATCCCAGAGCCAGGAAAGGGATGTAAAACTGCAGATCTCTAATTCACTGCATCATACTCACAACTACTTCATTTAAACTCCTGGTATCTGACTGTGACATATTTTCTGGATTAATCCCTCATCTGCTGTTTTGGCTTCTTCTGACTCTCCTGGCATCCTGACTGTGGCTTATTTTTGGATTAACCCATAGACTGTTTTTTTTTCTATTTGTCTTTCTTGGTTTTGACACTACTTGTCAACTCTTTGCACTACAGTCATTCTCATAGGTGTGCTTCTAGCAAACTTGCCCCAGTTTTCTGCTACCTTACTCTACAGGGTAACTCTACAGGCTCTGGTGAAGAACCTAGGAGTAGCCTTCCTACCAGCTGGAGTGGTTAAAGAAAGGCTGGTTGTAGTTTCTGAGTTTGAAGCCTGTGATATAATCATTATATCATAATCATATCATATCATAATATATCATTACATAAGACTCAAGATATGAACAAATATGCCCTTAAGTAAAAAAAAATCCACTTGTGATCCCAAGTGGCTACCACATTGGTTCTATATTAAAAACAAGAATGCTCTCATCTGCATTATTGTGGCTCTGTTCAAAGAAATTGTCTAAGTATTTTTTGAAGCTACAGCTGTTCTGATGTGACCAGATCATGTGGTGACCACTGCACAGATTCATGGCTCTTATGTTTGCATATGTATTCAATTTGGTTCCCAATAGTATTGCGAATCAGAATTACCAACTTCTTTAGTTATTTCTGTACAAAATCTTAAAGCATGAGTAATGCACATTACCCTTCATTAGACCTCCAAATTAATGCCATGCAAACTGTTAAAAGCCTGTCTGGAATCTGGAATCATGGATGGTGTTTTTTCTGCTAGACAGCAGCTGTGGCAGAAGCTGTGGCCCTAATTTATCAATCTGGTTTTGTCTTTGTTTTTGGCCTTATTTATCATAAGGAATGTCTCAAAAAATTGCTCGACCAAGGGATAGTAAAAATCCAAGATTTGACAATTATGTTGTTGGTCTGCATGTTGGTCTTCACAAACTCATCACAGCTGAAGAGACCAGATAATAGTCAGAGAATACATATCCTGCTCTGATTGGTAAGGGGTGAAACCATGAAGAATAGCCCCCTATAGGGATCACTGGAGATGGAGCCTGAATGGAAGAGGGAGATGACCTCACCAGGATCTGTCCTTTCTTCTCGATGTCATTTACAGCTTCACCCTTCCCTTACTATAACGCAGCGCCAGAAAGTAAAACGTATTATCTTACTCGCTGACTTCAAACTTGTGTTTGCAAATGCAGTAATGCTACATTTATAATGTACATTAGCCAGAAGAGATAAAATTGAATAGCGGCTATTATATAAAAAGTACAATGACTATATTAAAAGTAAATGATCTAAAAAATGTAACAACGCTAATGCAAAATACCTTTACAATGGATAAATACAGTGTATTTAAAACCTAAATACACAGATGCATAATTCATAAAAGCGAAGTCTTAAAAAAAATCACAAGAACAGGGCCCTAGTAAGATCTTGAATCATCATGACCTTTATATATAAAAGGGAAGTTCAAACTGTCATTGGGACCATTAATATGAACAAAATAATAACCCGAATATCCAAAAAGAGACACCCTGTAGCTATGATCAGCTAAAAAATACTGCTGGCGACCTCCACACCAGTATCCAGTTCAAGTCTGTCAATGCTAAAATGTCATGCGTAGGTGGGTGGGGGGAACCAAACAGAGCGTAGGAGTGAAAGGAGATTAGGCCTAGAAACTAAGGAAGGAAGATGGACACCTCCTACAGGAAACCCTGGCTCAATTCCTGTCTATATACCAGTATGAACAGGCCTCAAATGTAGGCAAGTTCATACACAGAAACCTAAACACCGAACTGACCCTATAGGACCCTGGAACTAATGACAGGAATGAGTCTACCTGTTCCTCCAAAAGGAAGGACGAACAGGAGTCTCCCTAAGGCCTAATAACAAAACACACAGAAGGGAAAAGGAAACTTATCTTTCAGTGAAGAAATGGAGGATCCAGAATCTAAGCTGAAAACCAAACTGCTACACACCACAACAGCTGAAGCTATAAACCGCAAGGAATAGTGGGAGAAGAAGCAATAAATAGGGAAGGGACAATTGCCACACCGGGAACACCTGAGGGAAAAGGGTGTGGTAAATACCTACAACAAAAAGGGAAAACATGTCAGATTATACCATGTGTTGCCAATCTGACAGACCTCCTGTTACCTGTCATAGGAATGTCCATGACAGTACCCCCCCCCCCTTCTACGGGTGACCTCCAGGCACCCCGGACCAACTTTGTCTGGATGAGACCTGTGAAAAGCTTTCACCAAACGACTGGCATTCAAGTCAGATGCCGGTACCCACATCCTCTCCTCTGGTCCATAACCCTTCCAGTGAACAAGATATTGAAGAGTTCTACAAAGAACTCGAGAGTCAATAATCCTGGCGATCTGGAATTCCAAACTGCCATCCACCATGACAGGCGCGGGTGGCAAGGGAGATGGCTCCAAAGGTTCAACATATCTCTTTAACAAAGATCTGTGAAATACATTATGAATTTTCAGGGCCTGAGGAAGTTCAAGACGAAATGCTACAGGATTAATAATGGCAGTGATCTTATATGGACCAATAAATCTTGGACCCAACTTCCAAGAAGGAACTTTCAACTTAATGTTTCTTGTGGACAGCCACACAGAATCACCCACTCTTAGGTTTCCTGTCAGCCACACGTTTGTACTTGTTGCACATATTTAACAAGTTACTTTGAATTTTCTGCCATATAGATGACAATGATGACGAAAAACGTTCTTCCTCAGGGATACCAGAGGTATCTGAATATGAAAAAGTGGCAAACTGCGGGTGAAACCCATATGCACCAAAGACGGCGACTTGCCAGTGGACTCCTGTCTACGATTGTTTATGGCAAACTCCGCCAGAGACAAAAACGAGGACCACTCCTCCTGATTCTCAGAGACCAAAGATCTCAAGTAAGTCTCCAGACTCTGATTAGTACGCTCTGTCTGTCCATTCGTCTGAGAGTGAAAAGCAGAGGAAAAAGACAGTTGTACCCCGAGCCGAGTACAGAACGCCTTCCAGAATCTGGACACAAACTGAGTCCCACGATCAGAGACCACGTCAGTGGGAATGCCATGAAGTTTCACAATGTTGTCAACAAACACTTTTGCAAGGGTTTTAGCATTAGGGAGTCAGGGCAATGCAATAAAGTGCGCCATTTTACTAAACCGATCTACAACCACCAGAATAACTGTCTTTCCAGACGAATTAGGCAGATCAGTAATAAAGTCCATAGACAAGTGAGTCCATGGTCTGGACGGGATGGGCAACGGGAGTAGGGGTCCAGAAGGTCGAGTATGTCTCACCTTAGCCCGTGCACAGACACTACAGGCTGACACATATTCCTCAACACACTTACGCAGCCCTGGCCACCAGAATCTACGAGAGATGAGGTCGACAGTGGATTTACTCCCAGGGTGTCCCGCAAGCACCGTACAGTGATGTTCCTCAAACACCTTATGACGCAATTCAGATGGAACAAACAATTTCCCAGGGGGGCAAGACTCCGGTGCATCTCCCTAGGCCTCAAACACCTTAGCCTCAAGATCAGGGTAAAGAGCGGATATCACCACTCTTTTGGACAGTATAGGACTCGGATCTTCAAAATCACCACCTCCGGGAAAACTACGTGACAAGGCATCCGCCTTCACATTCTTAATCCCAGGACGATATGTGACAATTAGAGATGAGCGAGCATACTCGTCCGAGCTTGGTACTTGTTCGAGTATTAGGGTACTCGTAAGTACTCGCAGCTCGGACGAGTATCTCGCCATACTCGAGGAAATGGCAACTTCCGCATCGTGCTTTTCTGGCGCCTAAAAACACAGCCAATCACAAGCCAGGAGACTCAACAGTACACCCAGCATCACATGGGGCCCTTACATGTCGATAGCAGGGGTTCGCTGGCCTGATCAGGTGACCCTGGAATATACTACTGACTGGCCGCGGCGCTCGGCTCAGATGCCGTCTGGATGTCGTTAGGGACAGTGTTAGGGCCTGCATTTAGTTGTCTGTTAGGCAGGGATCACCCACAAAGAACCCAACAGCACTTCTAAGGGCTAGAAGACATTTTATTTTTTATTTTTTTGTCACTTGGCTGGCTGGCACTAGTAGTGCAGCTATCGCCATATCTAACCCTGTTTTTTTTTTTTTTTTTTTCTATCTCAGTGATACAAATCCATTGCACACAGCACTGTGGAACCATTCTGTGTGTCACAGTTCAGCACTGACTCACTCCAATCCATATATACTGTCCAGGTGACACTTTCTGTACGTCACACAATACAACCAAGTCATTCGCTACCAATATCATCTACCGCTTGATCCAGAAAATTCTCTGTGTGACATTTGTCTGGGTCACAGACTAAATAGCCACCGTTAACAGGGTGTCAGTCAGTTCTACCATATTTCCTGCACGTCACGTTCCCAAAAAAACAAAATTGTAAAAAAAATATAAAAAAACAAATATAAAAAAAAAATATTTTTTCAGTTGTTTTAGCTCAGTGATACAAATCCATTTTACTCAGCTTTGTGTAACCTTTCTGTGTGTCGCAGTTCAGCACATTCGATCCCATCCGTATATACTGTCCAGGTGACGCTTTCTGTACGTCACACAATACAACCAAGTCATTTGCTACCAATATCATCTACAGCTTGATCCAGAAAACTCTCTGTGCGACATTTGTCTGGGTCGCAGACTAAATAGCCACCGTTAACAGGGTGTCAGTCAGTCCTACCATAGTTCTTGCATGTCACATTCCCAAAAAAAAGAAAATATAAAAAAAAAAATAATTTTTTCAGTTGTTTTAGCTCAGTGATACAAATCCATTTGACTCAGCTGCGTGTAACCTTTCTGTTTCTCAGTTCAAAACATTCGCTCACATCCGTATATACTGTCCTGGTGACACTTTCTGTACGTCACTTAATTCTACCGGACTTAATTTTTTTTTTTTTTATCATACACCTATATACAAAAAATGTTGAACCCCAGGGCTAAGGGTCGAGGGCGTGGGCATTCAATTACTGCAGGGGGCAGAGGTCGTGGTCCTGGGCAGGGTGAGACAGTACCCGCTGATGAGGGAGCAGGGGAATTCCGCAGAGCTACACTCCCTAGCTTCATGTCTCAACTTACAGGGACACGTGGTAGAGGACTGTTGAAACCACAACAGTGCGAACAGCTGATCTCGTGGATTGCGGACAATGCTTCAAGTAATTTGTCCACCAGTCAGTCTTCCACGCAGTCCACCCACGTTACCCAAGGGAGCACTCCTCTGGCTCCTCCACCTCAACCTCCTTCCCCCCAGTCTGCCCCCTCCCAGGAAAATTTGGAATGCGATCCGGCATACTCTGAGGAACTGTTTTCTGGACCCTTCCCAGAGTCACAAACCACTTCTCAGGTTGCTGCTGACCTCGTTCCCGATGCCCAAGTTTTCCAACTGTCGCAGTCTGTGGGTGATGATGATGATAATGACAATGTTGACTTAGTGGAAGAAGTTTGTAAAGAGGTGTCGGACGATGAGGAGACACGGTTGTCAGACAGTGGTGAAGTTGTTGTTAGGGGAGGAATTCCCAGGGGGGAGCAGACTGAGGAATCGGAGGATGACGAGGTGACTGACCCAAGCTGGGTTGATATGCCAAGTGAAGACAGTGCTTCTGAGGCGGAGGCGAGTGCTGCACCAGAACAGGTTGTAAGAGGCAGTGGTGTGGCCAGAGGGAGAAGCAGGGCCAGAGCTGGTGCATCAGCAGCAACTGTTCCACGTAGTGAAGCTCCCGTGGCGAGGCCTAGATGTTCGCAAGTCTGGAGGTTCTTTAAAGAAAGTGAGGATGACCGACGGACTGTGGTGTGCAACCTGTGCCACACCAGGATCAGCAGGGGTGCCACCACTACTAGCCTAACCACCACCAGCATGCGCAGGCATATGAGTGCTAAACACCCCACTCAATGGAACCAAGGCCGTTCACCACCTCCTGCGGGTCACACCACTGCTCCTTCCCCTGTGTCACTCGCTGCCTCTGCTAGTCAACCCCCCGCGTCACTCGCTGCCTCTGCTAGTCAACCCCCTGCCCAGGACCCCGGCACGAGCGCCTCCCGCCGGAAAACCACACCTTCGCCTCCACGATCCTCCACAGCGTCCACCAACGTGTCCCAGCGCAGCGTTCAGCTGTCTTTACAGCAGACGCTGGAGCGCAAGAGGAAATACAGTTCCACCCACCCACATGCCCAAGCCCTCAACGTCCACATCTCCAAATTGCTTAGCCTGGAGATGCTGCCCTATAGGCTGGTAGAGACCAAGGCCTTTCGAAATCTCATGGCGGTGGCTGCCCCTCGGTATTCCGTCCCCAGCCGCCACTATTTTTCCCGATGTGCCGTCCCAGCCCTACACCAGCACGTGTCACAGAACATCATCCGTGCCCTGACCAACGCTGTTTCTGAGAAGGTCCACCTAACCACGGACACGTGGACAAGTGCTGCCGGGCAGGGACACTACATCTCACTTTTGGCACATTGGGTTAACTTGGTGGAGGCTGGGACCGAGAATGACCCTGGGGCCGCTCATGTACTGCCCACACCGAGGATTGCGGGGCCTACCTCGGTCACGGTCTCTCAGACGTACTATGCCTCCTCCTCCTCCGACCCCACCTCCTCCACCGAATTACCATCCGTGGGCACGGCGCCTTCAGTCGGTAGCTCTAGGCACAGCAGCAGTGCCGTGGGTAAGCGCCAGCAGGCGGTGCTCAAACTGCTGAGCTTAGGTGACAAAAGGCACACCGCCCAAGAGCTGCTACAGGGCATCACGGTGCAGACCGATGTGTGGCTGGCACCACTGAACCTCAAGCCAGGCATGGTTGTGTGTGACAACGGGCGTAACCTGGTGGCGGCTCTGCAACTCGGCAGACTGACACATGTGCCATGCCTGGCCCACGTGTTCAATCTTATAGTTCAGCGGTTCCTCAAGACATACCCCAATCTGTCTGATTTGCTCACCAAGGTGCGCCGCATCTGTGCACATTTCCGCAAGTCTAGCACAGATGCTGCCACTCTCAGGGCAGCGCAGCGCCGCCTACAACTGCCCGCTCACCGACTGTTGTGCGACGTGCCCACGAGATGGAATTCCACATTAAACATGTTATCCGGAGTTTACCAGCAGCGCAGAGCGATTGTAGACTGCCAGATGTCATCTTCCACCAGAACTGGTAGTCAGGTCTCTCAGATTCCTCAAGTCTACAATGAGGAGTGGACGTGGATGTCTGATATCTGCCAGGTGTTGAGCAACTTTGAGGAGTCAACACTGATGGTCAGCGGCGATGCCGCCATTATCAGCCTCACCATCCCGCTGCTTTGCCTGTTGAAAAAATCACTGCTCAGCATCAAGTCGGATGCTTTGCGCTTGTCACAAGAGACGGTGGAGGAAGATACGTCGCTTGATAGCCAGAGCACCCTCCGATCTGTTTCTCAGCGCGTATCGGAGGAGGGGGATGAGGATGAGGAGGAAGAGGAGGAGAATGTCGGCGAGATAGTAGAGGGTACCAGTGCTCAGTCCTTAACTCTTGAGCGTGTATGGGCTGAAGAGGAGGACTTGGAGGAGGAGGAGGAGGAGGAAATGGAGAGTCAGGTCAATGAGGAGAGGGAATTCTTGCGTGTTGGGACACTGGCGCACATGGCAGACTTCATGTTAGGCTGCCTATCCCGTGACCCTCGCGTTAGAAGAATTTTTTCAAACACCGATTACTGGGTGTTCACTCTCCTGGACCCACGGTACAAGCAGAACCTTTCCACTCTCATCCCTGCAGAAGAAAGGAGTATGAGAGTGAATAGGTATCAACAGGCCCTGGTGCACAAGCTGAAACAATTCTTCCCATCTGACGCCGCTAGCGGCAGAGGGCATGGTTCTGTGGGCCAAGTAGCGGGGGAGAGGAGGAGAGCAGGCAGCTTGTCCAGCACTGGCAGGGGAACGCTCTCCAAGGCCTTTGCCAGTTTTATGCCACCCCAGCAAGACACTGTCACCTGTCCCCAGTCTAGGCAGAGTAGGGGGGAGCTGTACAGAAAGATGGTGAGGGAGTACCTAGCTGACCATACCAATGTCCGGACCGATCACTCTGCTCCATACAACTACTGGGTTTCAAAGCTGGACACGTGGCCTGAACTGGCGCTGTACGCCTTGGAGGTGCTGGCCTGCCCTGCCGCTAGCGTTCTGTCAGAGCGGGTATTCAGTGCAGCTGGTGGCGTCATCACCGATAAGCGTACACGCCTGTCAACTGACAGCGCTGACAGGCTGACGCTTATTAAAATGAACAAAGCCTGGATTTCACCGGAATTCAAATCTCCTCCGGGGGAAAGCAGCTAAAGATTTAAATAACTTATGTATCCGATTCCTCCTCTCTACTCCTCCTCCTACTCCTCCTCCATATCGTCTTTGCCTAATGCTGACCCAAAAAACGCCATTTTTTAGAGGTCCAACTGGCACTCTTTTAGCACAATTTTTCAGGAGGGCCCCCTACAGGCCCTCTCTTCAAACAATTTTCAGGAGGGCCCCCCTACAGGCCCTCTATTCCAACAATTTTTCCAGAGGTCCACCTACAGGCCCTCTATTCCAACAATTTTTCCAGAGGTCCACCTACAGGCCCTCTATTCAAACAATTTTTCCAGAGGTCCACCTACAGGCCCTCTATTCAAACAATTTTTCCAGAGGTCCACCTACAGGCCCTCTATTCCAACAATTTTTCCAGAGGTCCACCTACAGGCCCTCTATTCCAACAATTTTTCCAGAGGTCCACCTACAAGCCCTCTATTCCAACAATTTTTCCAGAGGTCCACCTACAGGCCCTCTATTCCAACAATTTTTCCAGAGGTTCACCTACAGGCCCTTTATTCAAACAATTTTTCCAGAGGTCCACCTACAGGCCCTCTCTTCAAACAATTTTTCCGGAGGGCCCCCCTACAGGCCCTCTATTCAAACAATTTTTCCAGAGGTCCACCTACAGGCCCTCTCTTCAAACAATTTTTCAGGAGGGCCCCCCTACAGGCCCTCTATTCAAACAATTTTTCCAGAGGTCCATCTACAGGCCCTCTATTCAAACAATTTTTCCAGAGGTCCACCTACAGGCCCTCTATTCAAACAATTTTTCCGGAGGTCCACCTACAGGCCCTCTCTCCAATTCCAGTTCCAAGTTTTATTTGCGCATACTGCATACATTTTTATTTTTGGGATAGGTGTGAAAAATAATATTACTTGCGAATCTATATTGCCCAACATTGGATACGGTAGCAAGTAGAAGACCAAACACATGCTGCTCACAGGGTTCCACAAATTCCTGGTCCACCCGCAAATTCCTTGTCCACAATGTCAAGGAGGACGAGGTTCTTTGGATGAGCAACAAGTCCTTCTGTACTGAAATCGCCGACAAAGTCTCCATCTAAGAACACACAGACCATTGTGGAGAGAGCAGCACAGCTCGCCATCAAAGTGAGGAACCCCAACGCCAGACTGCGCAGAGAAGATAACGAATAAATATCTCTGTGGTTATTTTTGCTAAATAAAAGTTAAATAAACCCCCCAAAAAATTCATCTGTTAATGTGCCTGATCCACCCAAGTTGAATCTGTCCCATCATGAGAAAGTCCCCCCCAAGGAGTCCCCACTGTAACTTGCTTCCCATACAACTACCTCACCCCCCGACACCTGTGTCTCGCCATTGTCCACCACCTCCTCAGACAACACTGGTAAATCCACACTGTCAGCACACTGAGACTGCAAAAGGTCTTGCGAATTGGGGCAGAGAATGTTCTGGGCTAGCACATCAGAGAAGGGGTGACTATGGGGTTCCAGGGAGTACGTGACCACATGAAATCTCCATCTAAAAAGTCATGCCACACTTGATCAATCTCATAATTTACGACTGTACCGGTTGATGCTAAATTTTTAAGTTGGGGTCCTGCGTTGTCATTCTAAATACATCCGGCTGTTGTCTCCACCACACACGCTAGCCCCAGGGGGCACTCCTCTGGCTCTTCCAGCAAAACCTCCTTCCCCCCAGCCTGCCCCCCCACCTACAGGCCCTCTCTCCAATTCCAGTTCCAAGTTTTATTTGCGCATACTGCATGCATTTTTATTTTTGGGATAGGTGTGAAAAATAATATTACTTGCGAATCTATATTGCCAAACATTGGATACGGTAGCAAGTAGAAGACCAAACACATGCTGCTCACAGGGTTCCGCAAATTCCTGGTCCACCCGCAAATTCCTTGTCCACAATGTCATGGAGGACGAGGTTCTGTGGATGAGCAACAAGTCCTTCTGTACTGAAATCGCTGACAAAGTCTCCATCTAAGAAGCTACAGACCATTGTGGAGAGAGAGGCACAGCTCGCCATCAAAGTGAGGAACCCCAACGCCAGACTGCGCAGAGAAGATAACGAATAAATATCTCTGTGGTTATTTTTGCTAAATAAAAGTTAAATAAACCCCCCAAAAAATTCATCTGTTAATGTGCCTGATCCACCCAAGTTGAATCTGTCCCATCATGAGAAAGTCCCCCCCAAGGAGTCCCCTCTGTAACTTGCTTCCCATACAACTACCTCACCCCCCGACACCTGTGTCTCGCCATTGTCCACCACCTCCTCAGACAACACTGGTAAATCCACACTGTCAGCACACGGAAACAGCAAAAGGTCTTGCGAATTGGGGCAGAGAATGTTCTGGGCTAGCACATCAGAGAAGGGGTGACTATGGGGTTCCAGGGAGTACGTGACCACATGAAATCTCCATCTAAAAAGTCATGCCACACTTGATCAATCTCATAATTTACGACTGTACCGGTTGATGCTAAATTTTTAAGTTGGGGTCCTGAGTCGTCATTCTAAATACATCCGGCTGTTGTCACCAACACACACGCTAGCCCAGGGGGAACTCCTCTGGCTCTTCCAGCGAAACCTCCTTGCCCCAACTTGCCCCCCCACCTACAGGCCCACTCTACAAACAATTGACGTCTTTTTCCTATCTTTCTCTCTCTCCAAAATATTTTTCCGGATAGCTGCCATATACGGTATTAAACTGAGAAGAATACAGAGAACACATGCTACACTTGATCAAGTTCATAATTTACGACTGTACCGGTTGATGCAACAGTTTTCAAAAATCCATTCTGGCTGTTGTCACCACCACACACGCTAGCCCAGGGGGCACTCCTCTGGCTCTTCCAGCGAAACCTCCTTCCCCCCAGCCTGCCCCCCACCTACAGGCCCTCTCCCCAAACAATTGACGTCTTTTTCCTATCTTTCTCTCTTTCCAAACTATTTTTCCGGATAGCTGCCATATACGGTATTAAACTGAGAAGAATACAGAGAACACATGCTACACTTGATCAAGTTCATAATTTACGACTGTACCGGTTGATGCAACAGTTTTCCCAAATCCAGTCCGGCTGTTGTCACCACCACACACGCTAGCCCAGGGGGCACTCCTCTGGCTCTTCCAGCGAAACCTCCTACAAACAATTTAGCCGGATAGGGGACGTACCCGAAGTTGTACTCATGTTTGTTTTTGTTCTTCTTTTATCTGCCTCCTGACCTGTGATAGGCAGAGCATGGACACGTCCCCTTAGCTGCAGTGGGAAAGACACTCCCCTGGCCAGAGCAAGC
This sequence comes from Rhinella marina, assembly GCA_900303285.1. NCBI lineage: Eukaryota > Metazoa > Chordata > Amphibia > Anura > Bufonidae > Rhinella > Rhinella marina. The sequence continues at coordinate 518 of ONZH01016956.1, read as the reverse complement.
TCTTTTTCCCTTTTCCGTGTTCGAAATATCCATTAAATATAGGGTCCCAAGATAGGGGACGTATACGGTATTAAACTGAGAAGAATCGATACTGCACCGGCTGATGCTAGAGCATTTCCAAATGCATTCCGGCTATTGTCACCACCACACACGCTAGCCCAGGGGGCACTCCTCTGGCTCTTCCACCGAAACCTCCTTCCCCCCCACTTACAGGCCCTCTCTCCAAACAATTTACCCGGGTAGGGGGACGTAGGGGGACAATTCTGAATTGCCACCTGCAAGAGACGGGAATGGAACCCAGATCAACTGCTTGGGAAGTAGCTATGCTCACCACTATACCACCAGCAGGCACAGCAACTGATAAGAACAGATACTCAACTTGATGTCAGCTGCAGTGCCAGCATGAGCAGTGGTGTCACCTGCAGGCGGTGATGGGCCTTCGTTGCACCTAGTTGGGTGCTTCCCTAACATGTGATGGGTATTTGCCTCGCCTTTCTTGGTCTGGGTGAGCACAATTG